>LPNX010910980.1:79102-102564 GCA_001517045.1 Pseudotsuga menziesii | reverse complement strand
GAGGGCCCCCAAAACATAGCCCTTGTGGTACAAGGTAAACCCCTCGTGAGCAGGTACTGAGTTCAGCCGGCAACGGAACCAATTTGTTGGCACTTGGGCAGACCCAGGTTAACGCTTTATACTTCGCACCAACAAAAGACCCACTGTGTTGGCCCTTTCGACAACAACCTGCGCGCAGGTTGTAGTCTCACCCGAAACAGCAATGGGGTGCCGCAGAATCAGGTTTCTGCATGCAAAGAGGGGGATTACTGTACCTTAGCCTTTCTAAACAATTATTATTCAACTTCCTGTTTACTTATCATTCATTCACATATAACTTCAGAGCATAAAAGACAAACCAAACTTGCATAACCCACTACAGGGAATTCACTGCGAAGCTTGGTATTAGCAGAGATCTTATATTATCAGATATAATCAGTTAGATGCATGAAAATAACAGAAACGGAAACAACACAACAAAACCACAACACCACATATAACGTGGTTCACCCCCAGTGTAGGGGCTACGTCCACAAACTGCGTTTTATTCCTCTTTCCTCAAAACCACAGTCTATCTGCGCACACAGCTGCAGATTCCTTCCGTTCTTAATAGCCACGCACACAGTAGCAGGCTTCTGCGCACACAGCTGCAGATCTTTCTTTCTTCCTTACAAAAACCCTCTGCGCACACAGCTGCAGAGGTCGTCCACGCACACAGCTGGGACTTGTCCTTTCCTTACAAAAACCAATCTTACTTGCCTTATCTTTCCTTACATCAAAAAGCCTAACCTCTCCATTTTACATAAGCACTTATTTATACTGCGCGGCTTTACAAAACCCTGGTCTTAAACCATGGGCACCCACAAAACCCTAAACCCTGGATTTAAACCATGGGCTTATTACAAAAAGAGAGGGTTTTGACTTACCCTGACACCCCTAAGACTATTTTTGACCCATCGCTCCACTTACAAATTAACCGCGGAGTTACCCCCTATGGAGTATGCGCTCCAACATCTGTCATCAGTTTGCACAACCCTTGTCCTTTAACTATAGAGGCTGGCTTGAATTCAAGGTCGTACTCTTGAAGAGCTCTTACCTAGTTGCCCCTTCTTTTTCCTAACTCTTTATGTATGAGAAGGGATCTTACAGCTGGGTAGGGGACGATCACCTTGGTTTGATTTTTTAATATATAAGGCCTGAATTGCTTCACTACCTTAAATACTGCGTAGGCCTGCTTATCAATAGCTGGGTAGTTTAATTCAGCCCCTTGCAGACCAGTGCTCATGAAAGATATTGGGAATTCATCCCCCCCATATTCCTTTTGGGTAAGCACTGCTGCCAGTGAATCATCGGATGCAAAGGTATACAAGATAAAATCTTTGTAAAAATCTGGGCTTTTAAGGGAGGGTGTGTGTGCAACAACAGTCTTGATTTTGCTGCAAGCATTCTTTTCAATCTCGGTCCATTTGAACTGTGCATTTTGCTTCACCATCTGTTGCAATGGCTTGACAATCTGAGTGAAATCAGGCACAAATCTTCGCACGAAATTTATAGTTCCCATAAATGATTGCATCCCTTTTTTATTATGGGGAAAGGGGATTTGTTCAATAGCCTTGATTCTTTCTGGATCTATAGAGATCCCTTTCTTTGAAACTATGTGACCCAGCAACTTGCCTTCCGTGACAGCGAACACACACTTTTTAGGATTGAGTGAGATGCCATATTTTCGACAGCGTTTGAAAATTTGCCTTAAGTGAAACGCGTGTTCTTCTCTTCTCTTCGATAATATTGTAATATCGTCAAGGTACACTATAGTACTATGGCCAATCAATCCGTGGAAAGCTATGTCCATAGCCCTCTGAAACGTCGCTCCAGCATTTATAAGCCCAAAAGGCATCCTTCTGTAGGCAAACATTCCCCATTTGGTCCTGAACGTGGTCTTCAATCTGTCTTCTTCGGCTACTAATACTTGATTGTAGCTAGAGAAACCATCTAATAATGAAAACAATTCAGAACCTGAGACCATTTGTAGCAACTGCTCCATGGGTGGAACAAGATAGTTATATTTGTCTGATGCACGGTTTAGGTTCCTGAAATCCACACAGAGTCTGATTTCTCTAGAATTTTTTCTTACTGGTACCAGATTTGATACCCACTCAGAGTGTCTGACTTTGAAAATGATTCTAGCATCCAATAATTTCTTCACTTCACTCTGAATCAGTGGTTCCAATTTTGGATGCATTTTTCTTAACGGTTGCTGATATGGCTTGACGCCTGCTTTAATGGGGACGACATGCTTGATGATGCTGGTGTCGTATGTTTTCAAATCTTCGTACGTCCATGCGAAAACATCTTTATATTGTTTAAACAGACTGACGAACTTGTCTCTTTTTGCTGGTGAACAACATTTGCCGAGATTCACAAATTTGGGATTCGTCTCAGTCCCTAAATTTATCAGCTCGAACTATAGAGATGAGCTATGGGTCTTCACGTTGGCTGGTCTTCTGAACTTTTCATTTAAATCGAACATTCTTTCCAACGTTCTGACTCCTTTAGGGATGAAATTATTGTACTTCAGCTCAGCCTGATGTTCTTCACCGTCTATGATCACTCCTTTAAACACCTCGTCATTTGTCAAGCGTTCTATTATTTTCTGATCATCGTCGAACACTCGTAATTTGGTGATCATATCCGGTACTGAGGGCCTGAAAAGCAGTTCAACATAACATCGATTATTAGTGGGTACAAGCCTAGCGGCTGATGTGGCCAACAGGTCAGCTGCTGCGTTTTTAATTCTTGGAATTGAAATAATGTTGAATGCATTAAAACATTTAAGCAAGTCCCATACCTCATTTTGGTAAGCTTTCAAGTGAGGGGAAACACAATGTATTTGATTCCGGATTTGTTTCACAATAATTTTAGAATCGCCAAAAACTTTTAGATTACTTACCTTTAATTCAATCGCTTTCCTCAAACCCTGCACTAGCGCTTCGTACTCAGCTGTATTATTAGTACACTCAAAGTCTAATCTACATGAAAGAAAATGTTTATTCTTCTGGGGGTCGATCACGACACAGCCAGCCCCTGACCCCTCTAATGTCTTCGAGCCATCAAAAAACAAAGTCCAAAAATCACTAACTACTAAATGTGAATCTATTCCTACTGCTAAGTCTACTATTTTACAATCAATCTCATCATCCTGTGAGAATCGAAGGAGATCAGGCTGAGTTTCTGATGTGTTGCTAGCTTCTTCTGCTTGGTAATTTCATGGTTCCAACTAAATAAAATAGTTTCCCAATACAGAATCCACTGGTTCATTCTTCTCATTCAGTTGAGTAACATTGTATCTCATGTGAGGCTCCCTTAAAATCTTAATCTGGTTCGGACTTCCCTTGTATGGCAGCCACAGATGCGACCAATCCGAGGTGAAATATCCATTTAATTTGGCCGACCAATCTCTTCTCAGGACAAGACCATAAGCATCTGGTATATCAGCCACCATGATGTTAATAACTTGGCATACTTTATCATTGGATTCCAAGCAGACTAGGACGTCTTCCATCTCACCAATTACCTTTACATCTGTCCTATCCAACTAAACAACCATCCACGTGGATGGCTTAGGCTGCCCATTGATCCTTTTATAGACTGATATTGGCATAACATTAACCAACGCCCCTGAGTCTACCAGACAATTGTGCATGTTATGATTAAAAATTTCAAACGTGAGGAGGAAAGGTGGATGTTTGCTTTTAGATTTACCTCCAATGCTGGTTTCTCCAATTTCTTCTTCTTCCTGAGTTTGATTGTCAGTGGGAAGCTTCTCATCCGATGCTTCAAGTGCTTTCAATAGTCTTTCTTTTTGCTGTGGCACTTTACACATTTCAAATAGTGGAACATTCACTTTTACCTTCTTTAAATATTCCATGATGTCATAATCCATCGGCTGCTCAATGGGATGAGGTTTATCCACATTCATCTTTCCTTCATCTGGCCTAGCCAACATATTATTCTGCTTCGGATCTTGGCTGGTAATAGTGAATTCTGGAATCTTATCAGCCAAGGATTTATTTTGAAATATCTTTACATTTCTTTGCAGCCTTTAAATCTTTGGTAAAATGAGATTGTTTTCTTTAATTGGCCCTAGGCTCCTTGTTGCCACGTTGGTTTCCATGACGTCCTTGTACCCCTGATTCTTTTCTTCTTTAGCATCAAATAATGAAACAGAATCCCACAAAACCATAGTTTCCTCTTCCTTTTCTTCCGTTGAAGTAGTATTTTCTTTTCTTTCTTCATCTCCTTCTTTTGTTAATTTAGAATCCAACATCTGATTCATGACCAACGTCATTGAATTTATCCATTGCGGACAATTATTTTCAGAGTGGGGTTGTTGGTGGAAAGTGCAAAAATTTTCCATCCCTATCTCTGTTAAATTCATAGATGCAGTATTGTGAGGAGGAGGTTGAGACTGATTGTTATCCTCCCTTTTCTTATAGTAGGGCCTATAAAACTTTTGTTTTTCCTTCTCTTTCTCCAAATCTATGATTTTGTTGGAAAGCTTCTGCATCATTTTGGCCATATTTTCCAAATCTGGCGACTTTTCTTCCTTAGGCTTAGTAAACAATAAGGATTTTCTTCCTGCGCCTTTCTCTCCTGACTGTTCTGGATAGTCTTCAATGCTCTCTCTTTCAGCTTCCACTACTTCTGCTTCTTCATAGGTTTCCGTCAAGGTAGGCTTGTCCCTACCTTTGGCAAACATGGCCAAATCAGGGCCTAAAGCTGAAGTATAATATTCAATCAGAACTTTGTCTGAAGGTTTATCCGTTTCAGAAAAATTCTTGAGATAGGCTGCAAACCTTTCTGTGAAACTGGGCACTTTTTCCTTTCTTTCTTTCTTCAAGGCGCATATCCCTTTCATGAGGGTTGCATGAGTTTTCTGAGTTGCATACTTACTTCTGAAAATTCTTTTGAAGGTATCCCAATTAGGGATAGAGTTAGCAAGCAACCCAAAGTACCATGATGCCACAGCTCCTTTAAGGGTATGCGGGAATAGTCTGCAGACTACATCTTCATACTCCCCAGCCCTTAATCCTTTAATTTCCAAGTAAAAACTTTGTAGGTGATCATCTACTAATATTTTCTCATTTGGGTCGAACTTGGGCAACATCTTGTCAAAGGCTTGAGGTAGGTCATGTAATGGAGGTGTCAGGTTTAACGGTGATCTTGCTCTCCAAGCAGGTGGTGGATTAGGTGGGTTAGGTGGTTGATTTGCGTTTACGCCTGCCATGAGTCTGGGTGGAGAGTGAGGAGGTGAGCTAACTGGAGTATGAGCAGGAGAACTGTGAGGGGTATCTGGGCCTTCTTGATTCAAAGGTAGCACAACTTCCTGTAAGGCTATTTCTACAAGTTCTTCCTAGTCTCCAACCAGCACTGAGTCTTTCGCTAAAGGACGATCTTTCTTTTTATACTCTCTTCTGGGAAATTCAGGGATGATTGGTAATCCTCCAATCTTCTTTACATATGCCCTAGTGTGTCTTCTCAGATAATTAACAACTTCGTTGCCAACAGCATACAGATGTTCTCTATTTCTTTCTTTCAGAATTGGATTATGAATCCCACTGCTTTCAGAACTGTTACTGGTGGAATAATCTCGAGAAAACGGGTTTCCTCGGCCAGCCATGCACTGTCGGCCCTCCTTCTAGCACCAAAACTATTGAGGCCTAGAAATTCGCAGGTAGCAATAGTAAGGGATTCTCCCCAGTCAACATTCCCAACTAGCCCATGACTGTTTGGTGTGGGGAATCCGTCCGGTTTGCGGTCCGGCTACAGTAGGTCAAGTACAAAATAAAGGGCTTTACCGGTTATGGCCCGGTCCACCGAGTTTTTTGTATTTTGACTTAAGCTATGAAATGCAAGTGCCTAATTAACAATGCAGGGTGATCAAGATGCAAGGAACAGTCACAATGTGATGCGCAGGTTCTTACCTCTCGTCTTAAGGCTCACAAGCATCCAAATCGCATACAACAAGAAGATAAACTAACTACCTAAACTATCCCTAGGGAGCAGGATTATCATTCATTGGTGAGTAATACATTTTGTACATGCATTATGAAGAGTTACAGTTAGCTGACACTTCTTTCAAGACACACGAACAATTACAGATATTTAAACAACCAGATAGCCAATTGTTTTATGAACAACATTTATTACTCATAGTGGAAAACATCACAAAATAGACTGAAGAACATTCAACAAGAACATAGGTTCAGAAAGTTAAACACTCTTACAGTAAATGAAACACAGCTGAAAATGAAATAGTTCCCCTTCAACATTGTTCATTTAATCACATTGATACATTCCACATTTCGCTTGCTCCAGTAGGCAAAAGTTGCAGTTTCTGCTTGTAAAACGAAATAGTTCCTCTTACAAGCAAATGGTGTACAAGTTTTTTCCAGGGAAAAAAAAGTCCCTTCTAAGTTCTATATTTACAATATTTAAACTACACAGCAGATCATTTGGGATGCCCCCAAGCGTGTGACTTTCCAGTCCCTCTAACGTTTCAGATTCTTCTTCAGGCCGCTTTGTCTTCCCATTTTATTTTCTGTGAACGTTCATCTTCTGATTAGTAACTGATAGATCTTTCTAGTCTGTGCCTTTGCCATTATTCATTTTTTCCTTTTCTTCAGTCCTAAGGACCACGGTTTGACTTTTCCCAAAACTGCCTAGATGTGCCTTCGTGCTGCGTTTTCCCGAAGAGTCCTTCAAGTCCACTTGCGATCCATCAAAGTGTATCATTCATGGGTTTTACATTTTAAGCAAAACGTCAAAAAAAAAAAAAATCGGCTAATCCACCGGAAATGACCAGGTGCACCACTACTTCATTTAGCTTTAGGTTCGCAATCATTGGATGCTCAGAGCAAGGATATCGGGAGCTAAAAATCCCCCCCCAGCCGCAACGGTGGAAGATAAAGAGGTTACGGGCACGCGACCCAAGGGCGGGAAAAACTCTTCAATCGACAGTCAGAGGATAATAACATCGAAAGCCCAAAATCTTTTCCTAACCGCAACGACAAAAAATGAAAGGCTACAGGCATGCAATGAAAAGTCAACACGCATCGGCAGCGGAGCGCTTTTCTTTTCGGATGGCTAAATTCTTTAGGAGCCACAACGGCAGAAGTGAAAAGGTTAGGAACACAAGACCTGAGGGTGGGAAGACTCTCAATCGGAAGTTAGAAAGGTTTGGACATCGGAAGCTAAAATACTTTCCCAGCCACAATGGTGGAAGAGAAACAACTTCGGGTACGCGGCTAAAACAGGTCAACACGCATCGACAGTCGGAACGATTTGGACTTCGGGTGCTAAACTGCTTTGGGCTCCGCAACGGCGGAAGCGAAAAGGCTCCAGCTTTCGATCAAAACAAGAAAGACTCCCGATCAATAGAAAAATACTAAGTGTTTAGACAGCTTTAAAACTCAGCGGCGGTAAACCTATTTTACTTCCGCGACAGCGACCCACAATAAAGAAAACTTGGTTCAATCAACAAGCGAAAACAAACTTAGAATATGCGACTCACCATAAATTCCAAACGCAATCACAATTCGAACCTTGGGCAAGAGTTAAGCTTTTACAATCATCTAAAATTAAAACACAACCAAAAAATCAAAGGATCCAATGATTAAAACAATGCAAAATCATGAGGAGGGGCCCAAAATTTGAGAAATTTGGGGAGAACAGTTGCGTCCACAACAGGTGGTCTTAGCTTTCTTTGGTTGACATGCTAGTGCTCCTACGTCGACAAATCATTGGATCTGGGTTTCGACCGACACCTTATTTGCTGTGGCATCGTCTATTATGTCGAGGGCCATAGCTGCCAGTTCCTCCTCGTCTTTTGATGAGTTTGTGAAGATAAGCTTATGCTTACCTTTTCCTTGTTGTTGTTGTTGTGTCTTGAGCTTCTTCCTGGCTGCTGCTATCTCTTTTGATAATTTTTTAATAATACCTTTTGTGATAGCATACTCTAGGTTTTCTGGCTCTGTCTCTCCCCTTGGCTCGTGGGTCGGGACGACACTTTTTGCAGCCGTAGTAATTACCTATGGCTCTGGCTGGGTTTAATCGGGCTATGGTTCTTTCCTCTGTTCTGTCGGAGGCTTGATAATGATTTGAAGTCAGCCAATGTGTTCAATTGGTGTCTCCTCCGACATGAAGGTGCTGATATATAGGTTGAGCTCATAGTCTTCCTCTTTTTCTTGGTCGGTGAGTGGTTCCTCAGTCGAGAAGTCGATCTTCTTTGTTGCTGCTGGTACTGGTATTTTGGTTTTATCCTGTCAAGACAACTCTCAAAAGATCTGGTCGACTGATGGATAGTAGTCGAGGGCTTTGGCATTTCAGTTGTCGCCCTGCATGTACCACACCGAGGTATGGTCGAGTTCTAGCTGGATGTGTGAGTTTGTCGGTAGACTTCTTCGGATGTTTTGAGGCACCCTCCATCTAGTCGTGCGGACTTTGAGCTATTGAAGCTAGTTCTCCAACAATACCTTTCCACTTTCAAGTTCTTGCAAAGTTCCTCTCTAGGAGAATGCTTTAAATCTCCACATGTGGAACCTCGACGATTCCTAAAATATTGGATTACCCTCTGGGCAGATATGGTACATGACTATCCATAAGATTAGGGAGGGGAACTTGATGATTCCTCCCATTTCTTGGCATCTTTCATAGATGGTCGTAACCATGTCAAGGACATATTTAGACCATTTGTATATCCTTCCATCTGTCGCAATGGTGTCGACAGCTTCTAGCATGTCTAAATTGAGGTTGCTACCTCGACCTGCCAGGGTGAGCATGATTGCTATTATTTTGGCCATAATATGTGGCATTCAGGTTTTGATTTGGCTAATCATCAACCCCTTCGAGTTTTTTCTTGAAGTCGACCCAGTTATCTCTTTGACCAGTCCTTCTTTAATACCGACTGGTACTGGGTTTCCTTCATTTGAGAGACTGGTGAGCTTGGAGATGACTTCTCCAGAGATGTTGACTGGTTGGTCAAAGTAGAACCGGCCATTGTGGTGCTGGCTTATGATGAATTTTACAGCAGTTTCCTTGGTGCCACCAAAGTTATCCATGAGTGGTGCATTCACATAGTTGAATATGGTGTTGTATTTTATTTTCTCCGTGGCTTGAGTGGGCTTCTTGTTGACATAAGCCCAATCTTGCATCTCGGCCCAGAGTTTTTTCCATGAACCTTCCTGTACCTTGGCATTCTCAATGTTCTTTAGTTTGCGGACTAAAGGGGTATCCGCAGCCTGTAGTTCCTTGGTTTTGGTCGAGGCTCTAGTTTGTTTGGGTGCCATTGTGTCGGTTTGGTGGTCGATTTCACTAAGGGGTTCTTGGATTTTAGTCGATTGGATGCTCTGATGCTTTCTCTGTATGAATTGTGGTGAATGAACCTTCGACGGTCTAGTATTTATAGGCGATTCTATGGATGTGTTCATCGATGAATGTATTAATGGTGGACGTGATGTTCCAGTTGGAATACTTGAGTGTGCATTAATGGTGAATTGCTTTCAGCACTCAATGTCATGAATGCGCGATGGGACTATCAAGGTTGTCGGTCGATGTTGGTTATGAAAATGGTCGATGGTACTACGTCGATGGGCATGATGTCGGTTGTTGAAATGGTAGTTTCCTGTCATAGATGTACGATATTATTTTTCTTTTTGGATTTTTAGGTTTTTATAGTTTTTTGGTTTATAGTTATGGTTGTTATAGGATTTTTTTGTTGTTGTATTTCTAGTTTCTGTAGCGTTTTAGTCGGGCTCCATTAACAAGTTTCTGAAATACTATGCCTTATAACATCGTTAGTCAGACTGATCCATTGGTATGTATTTCTTCGACAACGTAGGGTCCCATCCATTTGGTATGGAGATTTTTAGGTTTACCTTTTATTCGACTATTGTATAGTAAAGAAAGGTCTCCTACCGACAAGTTTTTGTTTTTGATGTTTCGGTCGTGCCATGCTTTCTATTGTTGTTTCTGGATTTCTTGATGTTATATTGCCATTAGTCAGTGCTCTTCGAGTTTGCTTAGTTGCAAGAGTCGGTCCTTTCTTCCTTTTTCAACATCGACATGTCGTATCTCTGTGATGATAAGTGTCTGTTGTCGAAAGTGTAGTGGAACTACTGCTTCTTGTCCATAGACTAGTCGAAAAGGAGTTTGGTCGGTCAAACATTTATAGGTTGTTCTATATTCCCATAATACTGCTGGTATTTTCTTGTCCCAGTCATCCTTATCAGCATTACATATTTTAGTTAGTTCACTTGTTAATGTTTTGTTAAATGCTTCAATTGCTCCATTTGACTGAGGATGGTATGCTGTACTTCGACGATGGTCGATTTGGAACTGGTCGGTTAGGGTTTTGATACTTTTATTGATGAAATGTGTTCCTTGGTAGCTAATTAGAGTTAGTGGGCATCCAAATCTAGTGATGATATTCTCATAGATAAACTTAGTAGCTATCTCACTAGAACATGTGTCGACTGGTTCAGCCTCTGCCCATTTAGTTACATATTCGACTGCAGTTATGATATACCTTACACCTGTCCTTTTTGCTGGTATAGGAAATGGTCCTATGAAGTCTATGGCCCAAATTTTGAATGTCAAACTTGGGTTAATTGATATCAAAGGAATTTATGTGCTAGGCAGGGGTCGACCTAGTCATTCACATCTATCACATTGACTGACAAAATTTTTGCAATCTCTATGTAGTGTCGGACACCATAAGCCTTACTATTGGATTTTATTTACAGTTGTGTCTACCTAGAAATGTCCTCCTGCAGGTCCATAGTGTGCTTCATGCATATTGTTGTCTCATTTGTGTTCTAGTACACACCTTCTGAGGATGTCCTCTAATCCCATTTTGTATAAGAATCCATTTATAAGACTATATGGTGCAGCCTTCATAGTTAAGATCTATTTTTTCTTTGTACTCATTCCTTCTGGTGCATGTCCATCTTCCAAGAACTAGGCTATTTATTCTAATTCTATTGGGACTGCTTCTATTCAAAATAAATGTGCATCAGGTAAGTCATCATCGACTCCTGTCAGCTCTTCTCCTGTGTTGATTCGGGATAAATGGTCGAGATCGACATTTAACTTACCTGGTCTAACAACAACTTTGAATTCAAATTCTTGGAATAATAGTAGCCATCGACAAATCCTTCCATGATGTAGTGGTTTATTGATGAGATACTTAAGTGCCTGATGGTCTTTATAGAATATAAATGGGTTAGCTAAAAGATAATGTCGATATTTTTGTAGTGCAAAGACCATTCCTAGTGCCTCTCTTTCTATTGTCGAATAATTTCTCTCAGCCTTGTTTAATTTTATGCTACTGTAAACTATAGGATAATCCATTCCATCATCGCCTGGTTGAGTTAAGATTGCTCCCATTGCTAGGCCTGATGCATCAATATGAACATGGAATTTGATCGACCAGTTTGGAAACCTTAAGATTGGTGCCTCGACTAGTTTTCTTTTTAATTTTTCGAATGATATGTGGCACTCCTCTGTCTAGTTGAACTCTTGATCTTCCCTTAATAGTTATTCAAGTGGATAGGTCATATCTGAATAATACCTTATGAATTTTCTGTAATAGCCTGTGTGGCCAAGTAACACCCTGACTTGTTTTGGGTTTACTAGTGGTTTTAGGTCAAGGATAATTTTGATCTTTGCAAAGTCAACCTTAATACCTTCCTTACAGACAATGTGCCCTAATAATATCCCTATCGGGGTCACAAATATGAATTTCTTGATGTTTAGGGAGAGTTGAATTTGTCGACATTTCTCTAGCATCAGTCTGAGCCATTTGCAATGATCCCTTAAGATGGAGTATATTGTCCAATCATCAAAGTATACTGCCATGGTCTTGTAAATATATTCCTGAAATGTTTTGACAACAATCCTAGAAAATACTGCAGGTGCATTTTTTAATCCAAAAGGCATAACCTTGTAAGCAAATGAGCCAAATTCACACACAAAGGTTGTCTTCCTCTGGTCTTCTTTAGCTATTGGCACTTGGTTATAACCTAAGAATCCATCTCTAAATGAGTAACATTCATGTCCTGCAACCTCATGTAAGATATCATCTACATAAGGGGTTGGAAATGGATCTGTTAGTGTCACTTTATTTAGTTCTCTGAAGTTGACACAAATTATTCATTTGGTCGGATCATGTTTATTAGGATGTACAACCATTGGACTTGCCCATTCTAATTGGTCAATAGGATAGATGATGCCTACTGCAAGCATGTTATCAATTTCCTTTTTGACTATCTCTTGGTATTTGTGAGCTAGTTTATATGGCCTTTTCTTCACAGGTCTAACATCAGGCTTAGTGTCAATCTTCATTTTTCCCATTTCGTGGACTAAGCCTTTGAGGTATTTATAATCTCTAGAAAATATATCTTGGAATTCCTTTAATAAGTTTACTATCTCTGTGGTCTACTCTTCACTCCAGTAGTCACCAATCTTTGCCATTTTTGGTCGATCATCATTTGAGATGTCGAATTCCCTAGTTTTGACTTTAGCATCTAGCCATTTTGGTGCTTTGGATTCAATGATCGGTTGAATTCCTTCCTTAAGCTATGAGAATGTGGCAAGAAAGTCGGCTGCAGTCATTCTGTCGATATCATGTTTGTCGGTTGTTTCCACTTTAAAGACTATGCAAATAGGTTTGGTCGTTTCAACATGGTCTGATTTCCATCTAAAGCTTTTCCCTTCTGTATTTTCATTTTCTAACTATAGTATTGTCGACTGTGACTTTGTCCTCGTTTGTATATTGTTGCATTTCATTTTCTATCGGTTATCTTTTAAGGGTTTGTTTTCGTTTGGCTGGATAAATTCTTTAATCTGTTTTGTTGTTTTTACCAAGTTTTCATTTTGTGGTATAAAGTTAAAATATTTAATGAAATTTTCTCTGAGTTCATGCCATAGGAATGTTTCACCTCTAGCTTCTTCTATTTTATACCATTTTTTTGGTAAGTCAACGAGGGTTGATGGGAACAGGTGTGGCCATGCTCGTTCATCCTTGTAACCAAGTCTTCTCCATTCTTTTTCACATGTTTTAATATGATCTTCTAGGTTCTGTCCTTGAGTGAATATGAGTATCTGAGCTTGTTGGGTTAGCTTCTTTCCTCCAAACCTTTCGACAAATTAAGTTGAAGCTATTGTCCAGGTCTGCAGTCTTGTCTGATGGATATCCCACCATCGAGCAACTTGTCCTATAAAAGTTTCTACTAGGCTTTGAAGTCGGCCATGTTCACCAATAATTTTGGAAACTTGTTCTACGTGCATGACTGGTGATTCCCTTTCCTTGTATATTGGTATTTGTGTAGTAGTTACATTGGTGGGTTGTAAGGTAGGGTATTCCCTAATTTTCTTCTCAAATATTTTTGGGACAATGGACACTATGAAGCACTGTTGGGTGGGTTTTTTCTGTATTTTTTGTATAGTCCAGCACCCTCTTGCTTGTGTTTCGTAGTTCTTGATCTCCCAATCATTTAATTCTGCGTCTGAATTATAACCAATTGAGTCTTGGTTGCCTAAATGATGTTCTCTGTAGATGTTAGGTTCTGTATAATCTGCATTGTTTTGAATCTGGTAGAGTTGTTGGACATCGACTTCTTCAT
This sequence comes from Pseudotsuga menziesii, assembly GCA_001517045.1. Taxonomy (NCBI): domain Eukaryota; kingdom Viridiplantae; phylum Streptophyta; class Pinopsida; order Pinales; family Pinaceae; genus Pseudotsuga; species Pseudotsuga menziesii. The sequence continues at coordinate 88,903 of LPNX010910980.1, read as the reverse complement.
CGATAGGTTCAGTCCAAGGTTCTCCTTGAGATGGGTGAATAGGTACAATGACCTTTTGTCCGTTTCCTTTCAATTTGATCCTCTCTTTGTCTAGGGATATCGATGCTTTCATCTTTATACCCCAAGGTCGACCTACTAACGCTGGGAAGGAACTGGATCCTTCCTTAGGGTCAATGATTTCGAAGTCAAATTTGGTCAAGATTCCTTTTATAGTCATGTCGATGCTTTTCTAGACTTCAATAGGTTCAATTAGGCCTTGGTCGGCTAGTTTCAGGTATATTCCTAACTCATGTAGTCGAGGTCTGCCCATTTGTTCCCAAGTGTCATGAGTCATGATGTTTACTTGTGATCCAAAGTCAAGAACTACTTGTCAGACATGGTATCCTTCAATTTCCAGGTCGACAAGTGGGTCGGCATCACCTTTATATTTTTTATTTAAGCTGCAGATGTTCTTTGTTTGTTTTTCAGAGTCATTATGTTTTATTTCATATAGAAAATCGATGAATTGAGATACTGAGGTGTCTTTTTGTACAAGCTGGTTTAATTCGTTTATTGTGTTATATCAAGTGTCATGAGCTTGTTCTTGTCATGCAATTTCTTTGAATACATTGGTTTCTTCTTTGTATGTTTGTTTTTCTTTGAGTGGATCAGGGTAGACATTTTTCTCTTTTATTTTTTTGATTCTTGGGTTATCACTTCCTATTTTTGTTCCTTGTCGAGTTATAATATGCAAATTTTTTGTGTTTATTACATCATTTTTTTGCACACAGGACAAGACATTAACATTTTTCTTTGTATTTATTTTTTCCAACATGGTAGGGAAATCCTCTAGTGAGTGATCCCCTACTCCACAATGAGTACAAAATTTGAGGTCAGTTCTATCTTTATATATACAGTCTGCATACCGATGTCCCTCCTTATAACATCTAAAGCACAGGATGGGTCGACGTGGTCGGTTTTTGTGATTCCTAGGGAATCGACCTCTTCCTCTGTAGCCTCCACATTGATTGTCATATCGGTGCTCATATCATCGACCATCATATCTCTAATCATTTTGATCATTTGGTAAGTTGTTTTGCTCATTGTTTTGTGAAACTGCGTTGGTTTGGTAGACTGCGTGGTAGTTCTGTTGGTTCTTTAGGTTGAAATGGCAGTCGACCATGTTACGATTTTTGGTTTCCTATATTACACACCAGGATGCCTTTCCATTCTTCATGTTGAACGGGTAGTCTTTTATCAAGTGGTCCCTGTGTTCCTGAAAAATGTCGAAAAAAGATTTCATCTGCACGAATCGAACGTCCTGTCAGCTATATTCATGTTGACAGTTGTCTTTGGAGTGGCCGGTCGTCGAGCATTTGGTGCACCAGATCTCCTGATTCTTGAGGTTTAATTCCTTTAACTACTTCTGTACACTTTCTAGTTGTTCTTCCAATCTATGGTCAGTGGAGTAAGTGGGTATGTCCTCATCCATCTCTATTTGGAGAGCTTTTGTGAGCGCATCTTCGTAGGATTTGAATGTTTCCAGAAACCACTACAAGAAACCATTGGATTAGTAATTGTTCATCTATAACATAGCCCAACTGGCTCAAAAGGTCTTTCCATTGCTTATCATAGTCACGGACAGTTTCCCTTGGCTTCTGTGATGTTGTTTTTAGTTTTTTTGCTGCCAAGTGTTTTGCATCTGGAGTTTTGAAAAATGATAAAAATTGCGCCTTGATCTCGGCTTTGGTTGCTCTAGGCTATCTTTCTGAAAAGTTCATATACCAGGTCAATTCCCTTTTCCTCAAGGCACTAACAAACTATGCCATTTGTCTATCTTTGTCTGTAACTTGGTTGGCCTCCCAAGTCGACTCGCAAACAAACCAGTGTCGTATGGGGTCCTCATCCCCCTTATATAGAGGAATGTGAGTTGATCTATAACCCATGTCGGAATCACTATTACTACTTTGAGGAGGTGGCATAGGTGGTGGTGGGGGTGGGGGTGGTGGGGTTATTGGTTTATTCATATTTGTGGGACTATGGTCGACGAAACTTTTGTTCCCATCAGTTGTCGATTCTTCTTCGACCGACAGTCGATTGATGTCAACTTCTATTGTCCATGGCCCACTGCAACTATTTGTCCATAGTTCTAAATGTTCTGTATCTTCCAAAGATGTATTTGGTAGGGGGGTTGCTCCTTCATGTGTCGGTAAGAGTAAGTGTATGCTTCAATTGGAGGGTACCTCTTAAAAGGTAACCCAATTTCCTTCCTCTAGTTGACGAATAATGAGGTGTCGTCCAGTGTATGTTTTGTCGTCTAGTCAACTTCATATACCAAAGTCACCAGCTTGTAGTTAGAGGTCCTCTTCGACAATAGTTTGTATGCGGGTACGTGGATTTAACAGAGAGAGATTTTTTCCTTCATGGGGAGCTCTTGATTGGAGAGCTTCTGGCTTCTCTATCCACAATTCTTCCTCCTTAGGGGATGCCTCTGCTTCCATGCCTTTTTTGTGTCGGTCATGACCTGACTTTGGCAGATTCCCTTCTTGGTCGGTCTCCCTAGGACTACTTCCTCTGTGCAACACTAAGGCTCTTTCTTTTTTTGCTTTCCTCCTTTGTTGTCTCTCTTCCCTCTCAATTTTTCTGAATGTCTGACATACTGTTATGTGATACTATTCTCTTGATTTCCCTTTTGGTTGACTTCTCATTACTGGTGAATGGTATCTTCTTCTAGTCGACTAGAATCCACTCGACCTTATCTCGACATATGACCAGCTAACCCCCCATAGCCTACCCAATGCTTTCTAGAGATCCTGGATAGTTCGGTCTACTTGCTCAGGAAGTATTCCCACTCCCTTTCTGCAATGAATTTTTCCCACTTCTTTTGCTTTTCTTCCCAGTTAGAGTTTGATGGTAGTTCATGAAGTGATGGACGAGGTTCAACAATATGTCCTAGTCCTTTATCGATTAGAAATTTGAACAACAAAGTTAGTAAGGAACACAGAAATTGCTCACTGAGGTCTGTGTAAAATTTCTCCTTGACGATTTCCAACAAAGTTCTATCTTCGACTGCTTGCTCCTCAAAGAAGTTGTCGGCAATTTTCTCGAACCACTCTGACAAGTTTGTTCTACCTCCTCGGATCAGTTTTTCCAGTAACTGTTGTTCTTTGGTCCCTTTTGGTTTTCTCATCCAGGAGTTTCTTCAGAAGTTGGGGCACTAATTCTACAAACTTCTCATGTGTTTCAGTGAAGAATCTTTCTTTTGCTTGTGCGATTGTTAATCTGTTCCTTCGTGCATAATTCTGCAAATAGTTTGCAACTTTACGTTTCCACCATTCCTTAAACTCCTACTCTGGTATCATTTGTTTACATACATTTCAGACATATACTACTAGCAACGAAACCAATGTTGTAATCTCACAGATCACATAAGGTTACCAATAATACATACTAAATCATACATATAAAACAGAGACAAGAGATAAGAACACGTAGGTGAATTAACATATTATATTACATGAATGATTCCATACAACACAAAGAACTGAACTGAGTTCTCATCTGGCTCAATAGCCTAATATATATGATTACAAAATGGTTACAAAATAACTACCTGTTGGTTCGGTGAACCGACACGACCTTTAGGTGGCTGACCTAATCTCTAGTTTAGTCGGCCGACCGACTTAGTTGGCTGATCGACTAAGTCGGCTCATTGACTTAGTCAGCTGATCGACTAAGTCGGCTATCGTTCAAGTTGACTTATCGACTTGCTCCTTCTACAAATTCTAACAAGATCTTAAAGAAAATCCATATTCATTTTCTGTAAAGGTTTAATGATCCCAGAAAAGTCAACTCGTGGCCTACTTACTATTTTTAACGAGCTTGAAGGAGAGCTAGAAGAATTATCATAACAGGATGAAATGAGTGGCATGGGTATGCAGAACTAGTTCCAAATGCCAGGACCAGACCTATGAATAATGCAAGGAACATGAGAAAGATAAGAATTGTTGGTGGGTGTCTCTTCCAATTAAAGGGTTTCATGTTGCAACGATAAATCCATATAAGATTATTGTCACCAAGAAAAACAATACCATGATCATATTCAAAAGAAAAGATCCAATACATGTCACTTTGGTGGAAGTATTTCCAAATTTTCCTTCTCCAACAATAGGCATAACCCAGGAAGAGCTAACCAAGGATGAATATATATTTCCAAGGCCTAGGAGTTTGCAATCAACAAGATCCAAATCAAGAGGAAGATCAAAGTTTAAAGAAGGGATAAAATTTGCATAAATAGATTCAACATCGCGGGAGTTCAAAATTCTACTAAGAGAGTCAAACTCTGTAGGAATACTGACTTTCGGTTCGATTGGAGAATCCAAAGACTCAAAAGTACCGATTTCTGAGAATCAATCATCAATAAGCTCTGATTCAAAAGGCAAGTGAAGGATGGATATAACTGCAATCAAGTCAACATCCAAAATAAGGTCAAACTGTATCATAGACTCTAGGAAAACTTCATCTCAAGGAATAATATCATCCCATATGGAATACATGTCTAAACATTCAGTTGGATCAATGGGGTGGAGAGAGGTATCTAATGTCCCCATTGGATGGATCACCTGGTCAACTGTCGGGGTTTAGTCCCAAGAAGTTAAGCATGAATATAGAGGCTTACTCTCAGTATCAATTGGACATAAGGGATATGAGGCCACATAATTCACCCGTGGCAAAGTCGTGTCTATTAAAACATTGGGAATTGACAAAGGATAGACTTGATCTAAAGTCAGGTGATGAGAGGGATTAACAAATTCTAGCTGATCAATAATGATAGTTCTTTCATTGTAAGGAAAATACATCACACGAAAGAGTGTAGACACCACAATATTCATAACATACACATAATAACTCCCAAGGAGCATATTGAAGATAGAGGGGTCCTCTATAACCATAAAACTAACTAAGAAAATATTCCCACCTAAAGTAACATGTGTTTGAGAAAGAACTCCCAAATTTTGACTATGTCTTCTATCTAAGGCTATTGGTTGAGTAACAACCGACATGAGATTGGGAGATCACACACCTCTCAAAGCATGCGCACATAAAATACTAACAGGGGCTCTTTCATCTACAATACAATACTAACTATTAACTATTTAATTAAAATAAATTATAATTATAATTAAAATATTATATTAATTCATATTTATATTTCTTATATATATTTTTTTCATAATAAAATATTATATGTATGTTTTGACATATTAGTTGACACATTTTGATTTTAGTTTATTGAAAAGTGTATCTATGTATTTTTGCTTTTTTGGAAGCTCAAACAAAAGTATTATGAAAATGATAATTTTTTGTTTTTTACTTTTTGAAGGAAAATAATAATAATAAATAAGTGTATAAATTTGGATTTTAATTTATAAAAAGTATAGTTATATATTTTTGGATTTATTAAGGAAAATCAAATGGAAATATTAATGAAGTATATAATCAAATGGAAATATTAATTAAGTATATAAGATTTGATTTTAAATTATGAAAAAAAGAAGCATTTTTTAAATTAAAAAAAATCAAATAAAAAAATAATAGAAAGTCATGATTTAAATTTGTTTAAAGAATATCAAATTAAAAATTAATAGAAATCCTCAATTTAAGATAAAACTATATTTTTTAGAAAAAATATATAGATTTATATTCAACAATTTGTAAATTATAAATTTAGAATATTTTAAAATAATAGGAAAAAATATTACTAATAAAATATATAAATTTATACATTAAATCATGGAAAATTGGAATTGTAATTTAATTTAAAAAAATTGATGAAAGAATTAATTAAATACATAACTTGTGACTTTAAATCATAAAAAAATTCAAATTATATTTATTTGAAATTTATTTAAAAATTTGAAACGAAATAATTAACCTACTCTATTAATTGGAGTATAAGTTTTCATTTGTAAAGATAAAATTAATGATAAAATTATAATTTTACAAAGTAATTTAAAAATATAATTATATTTTTAAAATGTATATAAATTAATGTACATAAATGTAATTTTAAAAGTTAGCTTAAAATTATAATTTTTTTTAAATGTTTATGAAAGAGTTGATGAAATATATAAATTAAATCTAAAATTTTAAAAAATTAAATTAATATTTTAAATATTAAAAAAAAAGTGAAACTATTAATAAAATATTTAAGTTTTGATTTGAACTTATAGAGAAGTGGAACTATATCTTTTTGTTTTAAGGAAACTCAAATGAGAGTATTGTCAATATGGAAGGAATCACTAATATATTTGAAAGAAAACTTAATGAAGCATATCAATTAGGAATTAAAAAATAATTTATCAAAATATATCGATAATAAATTGAAGAAAAATATTTATTTTTTATATATTTCACTTATTTAATTATAAATTTACATAATTATGAAGATCAATCCATAATTATCAAATTTGATAGAATCATAATAATTATTAAGTTTAATATGGTTCACTAGATAAACTAATTCACAATGAAATTACCTTGCTGGTAGACCCAATCTATAGCCTCTTGTAACAAACATACATTCCACCAACAAGAATCCAAAAGCAACCAACATGCACTATGTAGGACAAAACAAGACTAAAGCACATGGCATGATAGTGAGATACATATGACAATCTCCAAAAACTATAAAAAAACTAAGGACTAAGGCCATCCCAAAAGCAGTTTGTCCAACAAAATCCTCGAAACAAGTCCATAGCAGAAAAAAAATGATATGAGTCTTCAAATAAACTGAGAGCCCAACAACCTAATAGATAAGTAGGGATCCTTCTTCAATCTTCTCAAAATCAAGCCTCTATGCAAAATAGAGAAATCCTTCTCAAGAGCCCATAACTCTTTAGATAGTTGGTTTGGTAGCTTGTTGAAGGTTCTATAAATATGGGAAAAGGTAAGAGCTAGACAAAGAGACTTCATAACCTCACTTTTATCACACTAATGTTTTAAGATTACAACCTTGAGAAAATATCTCTTCTTTACCCAATCCACAACAATTTTTGAATCCCCATAAATATGCAAAGAGGTGAAGTTTTATGTTGAGCAAACCAAATAAGGTCCAACAATTCTAACAATTAATCCTGAGTGTTTCAAACCAACACCACATCCCTTCCATAGAATGGACTTGTGTCTTTTTAAAATTTGATGACCATTCCACACCCACCCTTCTCTAAATTGGAAGCTCCATCAGAGAATCCTAAGACACCTTACTCAAGAAAAATAGTTTATCTACCAATCACTTGCTTCTTCAAAAGTTTATTTTTGTGAAATTATTTGTAAAGTTTCAATATATTGAGACACTTCACTTGGATTGAAATATTAGTACCTTGAAAGATAGCCATATTCCTAGTTCTCTATATTTCCCAGCAAACGAAGGAGGGGAGATCTTTATTTTGAGGGCATTGAAGAACCAAATCTTGCAAGGAATCTTCAAAAGAAGCGTGTTTCCAATTATAAGAAATATGTAACAAAGAAGTAGTCTCTTGTCAAATAGCTACAAAAAAGGGATAGTTTACAAGGATATGAGTTAATAATTCAAAGTTTACCATACAAAGAGAGAAGATATTGGTCCTCTAGAACTCAAATTTTCCCATGTAAGTATCTTATTTTGTAGACATATCCAAGCAAAGAATTTAACTTTCAAGGGAAAATTCTAGGACTAGAGCTTCTTGTAGCACCAACAACCACGGGAAACCACTAAATCAACTACTGTTGAATCATAAGCACTCTTTGAAATGATTTGATCAATTTCCTTGTTTTTTCCCATGCCAGCTTATCCTCCATATCATTGATTCTAATTCCAAAGAGTTTAATCCCATCAACAAACTAGTTCCATTCTATAGAAACCTACATAGACACATTCAAATATTCAGCGGAATACAAATAAGAGATAAAATGATCCAACTTGTTTCTAACATGAGCCAGTCTAAAACGGCCTACACCTACGAACTAGTTTATGAAAGAATGAGGAAGTTTGTAAAAATCATCACCCCTTATGAACATGTCCACTTGCAAGTGCGCCATGTTGTCATTCCCCACCTTCCAGGCCATCCCAACACTTACCTGAGGGTACACCTTCATAAAACCAATCCACAAATCAGAAGCACTATAAACTATTGTGCTCTTATAACGAATCCAATGAACCAAAGTCACACTTTTTAAGTATTTGTCATGTAAAATGTCCCTCCAAATCCCCTATCCAAATAAGCCTCGAAAAATAAATAATCGATAAACTAGAACAAATTCTTGATTCCTAATCCCCCCTAGGACTTGCGTAAAGAAATGCTCTGCCATGTAGACAAATGAAATTTCTGTTGTCAAAGAAAATGCATCATTTTTTTCCCAAATTCATGATTGATAGACTCTATAATTTTTTCTAGGGAGAACCAATACATTGGAAGACTCATCAAGAATTCCTTCAAAAGGGTCAACCTTCCACCCAGAGACAACCATTTGAAAACTCAACAATGAATTATTTTTCCATTTTCCTTAGGAGCAAGATCGAGTCATTCTTTGAATAATGATTACGCTTCAGGTGGTAGGTGAGGTGTTGAAAACTATTCACCAGATACTCAACATTGTAAGGAAGAAGTTGTTGGATATGAATCATGATTGAATCTTCAACACTATGATGCAATAAAAAAGATTATGTATGCTTATCTTTGTTCCCATGGCATTAAAAAAATGATGTAATATGTCATGCATATACTTCCATTCATCAACAAAGGTGTAAGGTGTCACGCATCCTTATCCAAAGAAAAGCATGTCATCAACGCACATCAAATGATATATTCTATGATGGGGATTGAATTTTACACCACCCAAGGAATTAACCACTTTTTCCTTCCTAATCATCCTAGCAAGGCGCTCCATAATAACATCTAAAAACTTCCTCTTGGCGAGGAACCCAAATTGTTCTCTAGAAATACATTTTTCCAACTTTGGCTTAATCCCAATGATTTTTGAGATGATTTTATATAATAATTTTTTTTGTAAGTTGAGATATATTCTATTAAAAAAGAGAAAATAATAGTACATGAACAGTTACAAACCAACCTGCTCAGGTGGAGCAGATATGGAATATCAAAGTGTAGCTAGGACCTCCCCCCTGAGGGAAAATAGATCAAAAGTGACCATCCCTCTCGGAGGGAAAACGGGCCTTCCAATTAAACATAGACAAAACCTCCACAGTTTAAGGAGGATGTGGAAAAATCCATCATGTGAACAATACATAAACAAAGAAAAACCAGACATGTTAAAAAATGAGCGGCACATGGCCAATAAGGAACCCAAATGTGGACCATGGAGGAAAACAGAAGGACACATAGCCGTAATGACCACAGGTCATGGTTTCTACTTAGGCCATGGTTCCTCCGTGATTGGACATGTGTAACCTGGAGATGCGGGTTGTGTAGGATCACCTGAAGATGTCACTGAACTATCACTTGATGTCTCCATTTCCTCGTCACTGTTATACACCAGAATGGCACCTCTCCATCCGAGTGTCGACTTTCCTTATGTCGGCACGCAAAAGGACACTTATGGATTGAGGTTTGCCTAGAATACTATAGCTCTGCTTATTATGGAATACATTTCTGCCTTTACCTTGCCAGTTACTTTGCCATTTTAGCCATGTTAGGATGTATGCGCGACTCTATATATTGACAACTTACGCATCAATCGCGAGTCTCCCTTGTAGCAAGTCACGCATCCTTGTATGCGCGGGTTGCTCTTCTATATAGTCGCGCATCACTCGCGAGTTGATCT
>LPNX010910980.1:0-73253 GCA_001517045.1 Pseudotsuga menziesii | reverse complement strand
CAACAGTTGGGTCCTAGTATTTTGACCTTATCCTGATTCAGAGTTTTCTTACTCCTCCAGTTGGTCTCTTTTCCAATTATATGGGGAATCTGTCAATGTATCATACATTGCAGATTTGTTTCCATGGTCCTATTTTGTGTCAAAAGCTGCCTAAGTCACTTTTGTGTCGTGCTCACTGTTCAAGGATTAAACCTTTGTCGGCCATTCTGCAGTTGCCTTGACCTTTTGTGTCGGCCATTCCCTGGTATCCGTTCATTACATCATGTCATCAGCGGTCCTTTTTGTGAAATTCAGTACCAATTCCAGATCCAATTAGTCTTTGAGCTACCTCATGTTGGATGATGAAGGATGCCTTAATGCCTTCCTTCCAACGGATCTCTTCCTATCGACTGCAACACATCTTGCTCTGGGGACGAGATTTAGATTTTTATGACAGTACCTTGGGAATTGTTGTCATCAATGGCAATTTCCCTCGCTATTTGGTAGTGGGAATACCTTATTGTCTCCTACTCGATAGATTCTTCAAGTGTTCGACTTCAAGTCCTTGTAATCACACTTGTTAGAATGTACTAGGTACCTTGGGGACCATTTTCATTAATGGTGGTTTCCCTCGCGTTTGTTAACGGTTTTCATTATTTCCCGGTAATCAAACGGATTCCTCCATGTTTGACTTCAGCTCCTTTATTCGCATCGTTAGGATTTGTACCTTTTTTGGGCGGTTTGGATTGAAGACCTTGGGCTGACAGTAGCATTGTTATTTTTTGCTATTGCCCGAGTTGCGCAAGACCTTGTTATAATTTATATGACATTTTGCTGAGACATAGATCCACCTTGTATTTTTGTGGCTATGATCGATTGTTGAGCATGGATCCACCTTGTTCATTTGTGGCCATGGCTCCTTTAGATTTGATATGGCGCCTTTTTGCATATTGAGCGACCATGATAGTTTCATCAGTTATACATATGTTGGATCCGCCTGTATCTTTATGGCGATGTTTTGTATATGGACGTGTATGTTCCAGAGATCAGTTTTCTGACATTTATCTCTCTTTCAAGTACCTTCACTCGAGCCTTTCGATCTTGGATTCTCTGCTCTCTCTCCATACTCAGCTTTTTCCTTTATAATGCATTTCGGCTATCGTCTTCCCCTCTAACCTCACACATTAGGAGGCATCTGTTATACACCAGAATGGCACCTCTCCGTCTGAGTGTCAACTTTCCTTATGTCGACACGCAAAAGGACACTTATGGATTAAGGTTTTCCTAGAATACTATAGCTGTGCTTATTATGGAATACATTTCTGCCTTTATCTTGCCAGTTACTTTGCCATTTTAGCCATGTTAGGATGTATGCGCGACTCTATATATTGACAACTCGCACATCAATCACGAGTCTCCCTTGTAGCAAGTCACGCATCCTTGTATGCGCGTGTTGCTCTTCTATATAGTCGCGCATCACTCGCGAGTTGCTCTACTGCAGACCCGCGCATGTGTATCTTAACATTTTAAAATTTAAAACATGCGTTAAGTAGAGATTAGTTATGTCATATAACTGGATTTCCTTAACTGTTGTAACTTCTCTAACCTTCGAACTACCTTATTTCACCCATATAAATAGAGGTAGGGAAGGCCATGAGAGGGACTTGGAATTTATGCATTGTTATGCTGGAGGAATTGGGATTCTCTTTGCCTACACCTTTGCCCTGGAGGTCTTCCCTTGTGTTGCAGAGCTTGGAGGCTGAGTTCATTGGAGAAGAGAAACAGCAGAACCAGATCAAGGTTTCGTGAGGTGCCAACTTGAAGAGAAGGTATATTTGTACTTGTTTTCAAGATTAATAAAGATGTGGTGTCCTTCTTCTTCCCAAATTATTGTTCAATGTGTGATTGAATCTCTGTTTATGATCATATGATGATGTTAGTTCATGTTTATTTGATTATCATTGTCTTATATGTGGTCATAATGGTTTGAGGAAGGTATAACTTGTTTTGCAGGTCTCTTGGAGCGAGAGGAGCAAGGAGAGGATTGAAGAGAAAGCTTGGACCATCCTTCAGTTTATCAGGTGTGGATCTTTCTCATCTCTGAAACTTGCTGTTATATGCTTTCTGAACATTGTGCATCTCTCTTTCAACCCCAGTACGTTGATGGCCTCTTAAACCCTAGCCATAGGACACATTCCTTTACAACAGTCACTAGAGCTGGAGTGTTCCTTCCCGGAGGCTGCAGGTGGTTTTTTGGTGGCTAATAGAAAGGTCTTCTTCAAGACAACTGGGTTGGATGAGAACTTACATGCAAGGATGGAGGAGATTCAGAGATGCGGAGGGGGAATGGCGCATGTTGGTGGAGCAGTGGAGGAGACCAAGGCATCAGGTGGATGGGGAGATGCTTGAGACAAGATCGGGTGAGGACCCGGTGGTGCGGTCTCTTGGGGAGCTGAGGGGGGTTGAATAGGAGGGGCTAGGTGTGGTGGAACCAATGGGTTGAATATGAGGACCAGGTACATGAGCAGGTTTTTGAAGACCCAGTAGTTGTATCGGTGCTCCACTATTCATCCAGCTGCACCAATTGCTCCAGACAATTCATCCTCCCAATCCGAGACAATTCTCTGCACTTCCTCCAGAATTTCTAGGTCGAAGCCGTTGTTGCTAGCCTAAGAAGAGATAGGAAGTTGGCCTTCTAACTGAGCATGACATCCTCGTCCCTTGCAAGAAGTGCATCTCTGTCCCCTAGGCATGCCTGGGGGCAGAAATGTGCGGAGCAATGAAAAGACTGACTTAAGCAAGGCTCTAGGCTGGCGAACTTAGATAATGGAGAGCAATATGAGGGCATGGAGCAGCAGAGAGACAAATCAATGTATCCTGTAGCAGTGGATGGTGACCCTAGTGCACAGAGTGACCATGGAGAGCATCGAGAACCTAGAGAGCATGAATGAACCGAAAGAGGAGAGTGGCAGAGTAAAGCAGGAAGAGCACGATAGTTTTCATCATCCCAATTGAATGGATCTTGTGCGAGGCATGACTTCCAGGAGGAGTAGTAATGGCGCCTAAGCTGCAATGAGACTACATCGTCCTATCATCAAGTTAAGGAGCGGCCACATCTACTTGTGTCTTAAAGGCTATTAATGACGATGGGTTGAGCTTGGGCTGGAGGGGCCACGTCAGCCTCCCTCAAGTCCACATTGGTCTGACTCACACCTGCATCCGGGGTTATATAATAAATTATAGAGTGTTATAGGTTTGAAATAATCGAAAGAAAGATTGGTTTTGAACTCTTAGGTTTGAGGGAAATAAAAGTGGCATTGAGACCTCCATAAACAACACCATCTACCCTAGACTCAAAAGTGGCTAGAGATGCTATAGATCAATGTCAAAGAATGAAATTTGTAGAAAATTTTAGACAAAGTATCTAAAATGATAAACCGATCAAGTCTTTTAGATGCATCTTATCTCTTATACACCTTTACTACTGACATATTTATCATTATCGGTTATACATCTCTTAGAAACTGATAATTATCTCTTATACATCTTTATGATTGACATATTTATCATTTATCTTATATTGTATGCTAACTGCAGTTATTATGCCTTATTTCATGCTGATGCATCCCCACAGTGGGGTTCTTTGGTTCACCGAAGGGAGAGCACTAGTAGATCTGCACCCATTACTCACCCCGGAGGTTGGTAGAGGGCTCGTAAGAATACAATTGCATGTGATGTACTCTTTGTTGTTAGTTACACCAAATTAAATTGTTTCACATGTGTATATTTAATCATCAACTTGTATGTCTCTATTTTCACAAGTTCGCCTAGGCGTCCTACGCAGACACACGCTCCTACTAGGGAGCTGAGCGACAACCACTCTTGCAACTGCTTTGTGCATGTGAGCGATGAGGAGGATATTGTCAGTGTCGGTGGGGAGGTTCCCCTCAGGACAGGTACATTAAATGCATATATATTTTTCTTTCAATTATCAATACCTTTAATTTATATTGATTTCAAATTCACCTACAGTTGATGAATGTATTTTGATTAACATTTAGGTTCCCCCAACCCTCTTGAGGAAGCACCATGGGAGGATGAGATCACACACATCACTCTGCAAGAAATTACCAGTCGATGTGAGTGTTTGCGGTCTAACGTCCACTCTATTTCATACCACTCCCCTGCATCATGTTCCATGTGGATGATATTAGAGGTAGTAGACAATCTATTGAAGATCTATAGATCCATCGGATCATTGAGTTCTCTTTGGGCCACTGCATGTCAGAGAAGAATGACCATAGTGATGGGTCCCAATACATGGCCCGCAGAGAGAGATGCAACAACTAGGCATGATGTGAAGGGAACATTATTTGATATCCCTCCTGACGGCCTCGCTGTTGAACTGATTAGACTTAAGGACTTTAAGCTAGAGGGTGCAATGCCTTATGTATATGACAGGTTTATTGGAGCGTGGGGTATGTTTCCCCACCATGACCATGTCCCACTATACTTTGAAAAACATATATATGTAGAGTTTGTCCTAGGGATGCACTGATATTACAATAGCACACCCTCAACCTTCTATGGTGCTGGTGGGGGACACAGTTATGCGTGTCCTAGGGATAGGAGAGACCCTAGAGCTTAGCCGAAGCCAAAGCCTTTGGTAGGTCTCCCTAACAAGACTTTGTTTAGGACACATGATGTAGCTGACTCATCTTAGATAGCAATTGAGAAGTGGAGTGCACTAGTAGAGGTGGCATGCATGACAATGCATGGTACCATGATGGTTGTGTAGGAAGAGAGATGCATAACACCCACTACTACTACAGATCCTAAGTTATAGTGGGTGGATGATGATATTCTCTACATTCTTGATCATGATACAATGCTACAGTGTGCTATCATAGCCCACGATGCATATTTTCGATTGCATGATAGATGTAGGCCTCGACCGATGGGACAAGTATATCTTTATTGTCATCATTTGATTGTCTTCATTGTAATGTATCCCCAAATTAATCATTTTTAAACTAATACTTTGCTTTGTGTTAGACCTCCATGCAGGAGCCCAGTTTCATGGAGGTCCTTTTTTGAAGTGATGCATCTGTTCGAGGTCCCCCTACAATTCCGTCCGCTTATGTCAATGAGGTATGTGTTAACTGTCATCCTAAATTTCAATTTCTGAATGAATCAATTGTTGAACGCTTAATACTTTGGTTTGTTCTAACTTTCATCATTTATCTTGTTCATATTGTACAAGATAAAGGAAAGGACATTACACAGGATTCTACACAACCTCGCCTGAGTCCTACTCACAACACGCCAGTCGACGAGGTAATATTTACTTATGTTCGAATTGTTTGCACATTTATGTTCATATTATAATTTACATGTTCAAATTGTAATTCTCAAGTTCAAAGTGTAATTCATTAATCTAACTATTTTCATGTCATGGAAACAGAGGTAGACATGGGCAGCTACAGATGAGAACATTGAAGTCACCATGATGTTTACAGACGAGTAGTTTTCCGCTCATCAGTCGGGTCCTGATGAAGGCTCATCTTGGAAAATACCCATCCTCCCAAACCTGACACTCGACTCGAGCGAGGTGAGTTCATAGATCTGTGTTTCATATATATTTAATTTTCTGTCACATTGTACATGTAATTTAAATATGTGGTATGTAACTGACTTGCAAAGTTCACGGTTTTAAGTTCTGCAGTTCTTAGACATGGACAATTTTCTTCGTGATGTGCATGAGGAAGGACAGGGGCATAGTGCAGCTGACGGTAGTGGCCATGATGGTCGATCTCTCGATTTGGCGTAGGGGTGATTTGTAGACTGTGTTATTTGTAGACTTTATTATTTTGGACTTTATGATTATATATATATATATATATATATATATGGACTTTTTTGGAACATGATGGACTATTAAATTTTTTAATTATTTGCATTTATAGTTTAAAGTTTGTTTTCAGTTACTATTTTAACATATTTAACAATCATTAATGTTTTATAATCTTACGAAATTATACAATTTTGAAATTTAATAAATTGCAAGTTTACAAAATTTACAATGTTTACAAAGTTTACATGTTTGCAATATTGTCAATCGAACGCAACTTACAATTTTTAACATAACTTACGATTAAAATGTTACAAAATTTACAACTTTACAATGTAAGATCTACTAGGTGCACTTTACAATCACAATTTGCAATTTTAATTACAACTACAATTTACAATTACAATATAAAATTAACAATTATACAATGTAATCTACTAGTTGCAATTTACACTCACAATTTGCAGTTTTAAATTACAACTACAATTTACAATTACAATTCAAAATTAAATTTCATTTACAGAAAAATAAAAATTAATTTCATTTGCAAAAGAATTTACAAGTTTACAAAAATCACAATCAAACTAAACTATAATCACATTTTACAATTTTCAATTACAATTGCATTTACAATTAAAATCAACAATTCAATCTAATTTAATTGACAAGTTTACAAAATTTACCCATCTCCAATAATTTACAAGGAACTTACAAGTTTAAAATTCACAATTTTGTAAAGTTTACAAGTTACAATTTTGAAGTTTACAAGTTTACTATTTACAACAAATGAATATTACAAAGAGTAAAAAGGGGCAGAGACTAAGATAGGGTAAAAATGGAAAAAACAAATAAATATCAATTGAAATTGGTAGATTTAATGAGTACAATAAATGTATGTGTTGTTCTTTGTAATTCATATCACTAACAATTTACAACTTGTCTACAATGTAACATGTAATTTAGAACTTTGCACAAATAGAGTGTGATATACATGTATTTGCACAAATACACCCAAAAAAAGTTACATAGACAAAATTGAGCTTCCATAACATTGGACTTAGGACATTGTTGGTATTCCTAGGTATAAGTGAATGCACATAGAGTATATGTGAATGCACATACTCACATATATAAATTTACAAAAATTGCATTTAAATACAAATGTTATATTTTAGAAAAAAAATTGATTTGCTACATTTTAAAAGCATGTCAACTATGTCAACATCAAAAGTGGCATATAACTTTCATTCATCCGTCCAATGGGTTATAGGAATGCACGTCTACATAATATGATCATGGTTAGCTATTGACATCTTCCATCTCTTTGGTTCATCCCTCTTCACCTTGACTTCAATGAGATGTATCCTAGCTTCCACCACCAAATGACTGTATTGACAAGATATATATCCAGGCATGAAATCTCTATAAATAATATAATCACCTTGTCTTCTCACTTTTTCAAAAAATTGGCCCACAACAACTAGGTCACCAACCTGGTACGTGAACTCACCATTAACATAGGGTCACACATACCTACTTTTGATTTGTGTACACCGCATCAAAAAGTATGCCACATGATCATCATTTCTCAGTGGTGTAATTACAACAAATACATCACCTGCGTCAAGATTTTCAAATATTAAACAAATCTTAAATATATATATGCATGTGTACAAGACTAGAAGTTTAAACATTCAATCAACTATTTGAAACTTGACTGTGTGAACAACATAATGAATCCATTAATCAAATCATGTACCTTTCTTAACCAAATCAGAAACCTGATCATGATCTAGTGAAACCACAGCCTCGTCAGTGTGCATCTCTTGCCACATCGGAATTGGATGTGTCCCCTTTGGATTAAGAGGGGCATATTTCCATTGTTTGGCATATGCATCATTCACACAATGATCAACCGCCAGTCCATTGGCATCAATGCAGAACTCACAAAAACATGCATACTTCCTTGTTTCAATAGAAAATATGTCTCCCGTCTCTTTACTATGAATTGAATGTACTTCTCTCGTACCAAGAATGGTCTTGCAATACCAAGGCATGGATCTATTCACATTGCCGAGGGAAACATTCCAAGAAAACCTTCATCGAATAAAAGACATCATATATATATATATATATATATCAAAAAACAACAACTTAATTGGAATTTAATAAATGTGTTTGTATTATATATCTATATCTATATCTATATATATAATACAAACACATTTATTAAATTCCAATTAAGTTGTTGTTTTTTTATTTATATATATATATATATATATTGTCTCTTACCTATGGACCGGCCTTGCTTGTTCATGACCTTGGTGACCCAAATTTTGTGTGCACCAATAAACTACTTATGTTGATCACTTGATTCAAGATGCACTATGACTCATTTTGTACCTCCGAATTGCTCATTTCATGCATGCACCTGATCCATCATGTTCACCTTTCCATTCTCTGTTTCAAAAAATTTCTAGGTGTGTAGAATTCCTGTCTCTTTGTGAAGGTGACTCAACAAATAAAAAGAGTGTCTTGATTTGAACTACCCTGCACACCTATCTAACCAAATCCAGTGTTCTGTAAATGACACCCCATTATTTTTGAAGGAATCATAAATCAACCCAGATCAATGTTAAACAAACAACTTGTCATGCTCACGATCATCACTAACATAAAAATGGTATTCCTTGATCACATCGCGTGACTTAGGAGTGTTATCCCTACCATCAATGCTTGCCTGAGCATGTCTATACAATACATGTACGAAGATGGACACCTGGTTGGAGTGATAATACTCACTTTTTATCTCTCTCTGAGGATAAAATGTGCACTTCTCAGTGAAGTATACCATTGATAGGATTGTGCCTGGCTGAAAAGCCTCACGAGAATGCTTAAATTCTAAAGCTTGCCACATAGACCTATGGGAGTGTTTAATGTACTTGTAAATATGACTTTGAAATTTGTCCATGAAGTATGAAATAGGAATCTCATCCTCAAGCAAGTTGATCCTCTTAGATGGAACATGTGAAGAAGATGATGCATTCATGGAGACATACTCATACCTCTTCCACTTAACTGCGATATCTAAAAATCCAGGGTGTGTTGGATCAATAGGAAACTTTCTATGGAACAATGACAAATCACCACATTCATGGAATCTTCTCCCACCTACACACCCTTTAATCAAAAATAATTTTTTAGGATTCTTATTGCATAGTATCATAGAAATAAAACCTCGCACTGTGTGAGGAGCTGGTTCACCATCCCAATGTTTTTTGCAAAAATCCACAAATGTGTCTTAGTATAACTGGAATTCAACATGATATCAAGAACAACAAGTGTCCCAAATCGTATTCATGCTAATATACCACGGTTTCAAATTACTGAACATGCTAAATGAGATCTGAACACCAAAATTTCATTTTTTGAATTCCTCGAACAAAGTAAGTCCTGTCATCCCCATAACATGATTGCAATGCTCCTTATGAACGCCTCTGCCAAAGCGTTGTCACAGGACATGTTTTCGATATGGTATAGCACAAGAATGGTGTTCCCAACACTCTATCACCTTCTCTCTAATGCCCTCTTCCATCCTGTTTTTATATGATTCTATACAAATAAGAGCCCAACAAGCAGCTTCATCATTTTCATCTATCTTTACCTTGAATTTAGTGTATTTGGGCATAGTTTTTCTTGAAACATGGAGCAACTTTCACATTGTTGCGACCATTCGATTTATTGAGGTACTTCATGCCAGAATAGCAGTTGTAATTTCCCTACAAGCAGTGTTGATATCAGTTTTTCTTGACTTTCCAAATGTAGATAGCGTAGTTGTTACATTTTTTGTTACATTCTCACATGCATTTTTATTTTTAACATCCTTAAAAACCCAACAACTTTTTGGCATGTTTCTATTTTTTGTTTTTTATCCATATGTGTAGGATTTGAGCTTGTGTAATCACAGATTGTTGTTCAAAGTACAACTTGATTATATTACTAACATGCTCTCTAATTGTCCGATTAGGGTTCAGGTTTCCGAACTCTTCTTGAATGGCATCATCCAACCCTCTTAAACAATTAGCAACCATTCCAACATCATTGAAGCTCCCAATTACTCTTGAGAAATCAGACGGTGCATGATCCTGTGATGGCTGGTCAAGATCTATCCCTGCATAAGTTAATTGAATTTTGAAGTTGTTTAGTTCTCTGACCAAATAAGGGACTTTTACATTGTTCAATTTCATTGTCTTTCAATTAAAAAAATCTAATTAGAAAATTTTAAACAAATGGAGTATGCAAAAATATTTGTTTTTAAAGCATGAAAATTAAATGTTGTTGCAATAAAATCTTCCTTAACGCAATATGATAAGATGGTGTATAAATTACAACAAGTTTTGCATCATTTAGAAGATCAAAATGATGATTATCATGGTGTCTTATGAAAATAATTTACACTTATGTGAGTCTGTATTTGATGCAACCTATGAAACCCATTGCACATACCTTAATATAAAATACATTGGTCCACAAGTTACGTTAACATGAATGGACAATTCTGTCTTTTCTTTGAGCTTGCCAAAAATGAATATGGTCCCGAGTTTGCTTTCTTGGACTCGTTAAACCTTTACAAGAAAGAGGGGAAGGGAAGTTCATTCACGTGTTTTTTACATCATGGCAGCAAGTCTTGTTTCCTTGAACAAAGCACTAGTTTTGAGTCTATCAACAGTTGGGTCCTAGTGTTTTGACCTTAACTTGATTCAGAGTTTTTTACTCATCCCATTGGTTTCTTTTCCAATTATATGAGGAATTTTTCAATATCTCCTACATTGTAGATTTGTGTCATTGGTCCTTTTATGTCAAAATATTCCTAAGTCACTTTTGTGTCGTGCTCAATGTTCAAGGATTAAACCTTTGTCGGCCATTCTATAGTTTCCTTAACCTTTTTTTTCGTCCATTCCTTGGTATCAGTTCATTACATCATGTATTCAGCGTTTCTTGTTGTGATATTCAATACCAATTCCAGATCCAATTAGTCTTTGATTTACCTCGTGTTGGATGATGAAGGATGCCTTAATTCCTTCCTTCCAAAGGATCTCTTCCTATCGACTGCAACACATCTTGCTCTAGGAATGCGATTTATAGTTTTATGAAAGTACCTTGGGGATTGTGTTCATCAGTGGCAATTTCCCTCGTTATTGAGTAGTGGGAGTACCTTAATGTTTCCTACTCAATGGATTCTTCAAGTCCTTGTATTCACACTTGTTAGAATGTACTAGGTGCCTTCGGGACCATTTTCATTAATGGCAGTTTCCCTCACATTTGCTAACGGTTCTCATTATTGATCGATAATCAAAAAGTTTCCTCCATGTTCGACTTCAACTCCTTTATTCACATGGTTAGGATTTGTACCTTTTGGGCGGTTTGGATTGAAGACCTTGGGCCGATAGTAGCATCGTCATTTTTCTATTACCCAAGTTGCGCAAGACCTTGTTACATTTTATATGAAATTTTTTTGAGACATAGATCCACCTTGCATTCTTGTGGCTATGATCAATTATTGAGCATGGATCTACCTTGTTCATTTGTGGCCATGACTCCTTTAGATTTGATATGGCACCTTTTTGCATATTGAGCGACCATGATAGTTTCTTCAGTTATACATATGTTGGATCCACCTGTATATTTATGGTGATGATTTGTATATGGACTTGTATGTCCCAGAGATCAGTTTTTGTCTAACATTTATCTCTCTTTCAGGTACCTTTGTTCAAGCCTTTTGATCTTGGATTCTTTGCTCTCTCCATACTCAGTTGTTTTCCTTTATATTGTATTTCGACTATCATCTTCCCCTCTAACCTCATACATTAGGGGGCATCTGCTATAGCTGAAAATGACACATCTTTTCCTATGACCTCTTTCCCATGATTTCATTGCATGTCGACACTTCCATGACGACACTTCATGAAAGTCATTGAAAGTCACTAAAAAAATACCTAACTTGGAGGATCCATATCTAGAGTTATGTAACTCGGTTTGACCTCATCTCTAGACCGTTGGAAATTTATTTCCGTTAGCTAAAACTTTACAGAAGACACCAAAGTCTAAAAATTCCTAGAAATACCCTTAAAATTATTTTTTGATGTGTACGTGAGTTTCCTTAAGGAAACCTGCATACGTACGCGACTGTCTATATATAATACCCGCGTACGCCTCCAAAAAATGTCAAAATATATGTATATTTTGAAATTTGGGTAATTTGGGTAGTGTGGGTAGTTATGCCACTAACTCCTTCAGTTGTAACTACTTTGTCTTCGACCCTAACTCTTCATTAAGCATATAAATAGAGGTAGGGAGGTCCATGAGGGGAGACTTGAATATTTTCATTGTTATGCTGGAGGATTTGGAGCTCTCTTTTCCAACACCTTTGCCCTAGAAGCATTCTCCTTGTGTTGCAGAGCTTGGAGGCTGAGTTCCTTAGAGAAGAGAAGCAACAGAATCAGATCAAGGTTTCGTGAGGTGCCAAACTTGAAGAGAAGGTATATTTGTACTTGTTTTCAAGATTAATAAAGATGTGATGTCATTCTTCTTCCCAAATATTTGTTCAATGTGTAATTGAATCTCACTTCAAGATCATATTATGATGTTAATCAGATTATTATTTCATGTTTATTTGATTGTCATTGCCTTATATGTGGTCATATTGGTTTGAGGAAGGTATAATTCATTTTGCAGGTCTCTTGGAGCAAGAAGAACGAGAGGAACAAGAAGAGGATTGAAGGGTTGCTTGGATCAACCTTCGTTTGGATAAGGTATGAACCATTCTAATCTCTGAATCTTGTTTATATTTTCTTGCATAACCATTTGCATCCACCTTTCAACCCTAGTACGTTGATGGCCTCTTAAACCCTAGCCATAGGATACTTTCCTTTACAACAATCATTGTCTCAGATTCATCATCATAGCTACTACCATAGTCTTCATTTTTTCGATCATTGAATAGTGACATCTATCAGATATATCTATCATCATAAATTTCTATAGATACAACTTTTTTTCATGCTAGGTGTATGCCTAGTCCTCATCTAGGTATTTATTATATCAATGACAAAGTCATCGCGTAGGTACAACTCAGGACCATTTATAACATTTCCACTACAATCACTTACATCTCCTACCATCATATCATCATATCTAGATCATCTCATCATCATGCATGGAGCAAAACCTAGATGCAGACCACGTGCATTCTACCAACATAGGAGCATGCCAGGACTTATTTATGTCACCAAGACAACCTACATCTACCACTATGTGAGAAATTCCTAGGAACACACCAAGTTCCTTGTGAACTCTCATCATCTCCAACATGGAAACATGAACACAAGGATTGATTACATCCAAGAACAACCTATGTACCACTCTAGGAATTTTATGTTCAAGGACAACCTCAAGGAATTATTATGTCTAAGGAAAACATACATACCATGTAGGACTAATTAGATATAAACAAAACCTTCCAAGACTTATTAAATCTAAGAAAAAGCTTTGTACCATGCCAGGACTAATTACATCCACAGACATCCTACATTACTGATTATGTCTGAGAACAACCTATGTACCACGCCAAGACTTTTACATTCAAGGAAAACATGTACTAGGACTAATTACATCTGAGGACAACCCACATGACTAATTACATCTGAGAAGAACCTGCATACCACTCCATGACTTTTATGTTCAAAAACCATTTGTACTAGGATTGATTATGTCCAAGGATAACCTGCGTACTACTCTAGGACTGATTAAATCTAAGGACAACCTATAGGACTGATTACATCCAAGAACAACCCCCGTACCATACCAGGAATTTTACGTTCAAGGAAAACCTGTATACATTCCCATGTGAGATCTCATGCATATGAGTCTTCCATTCTCTTGTCATATCTAGCATGGGATCACACTAGGATTGATTATGTAACTAAGACAACCTGCATCTCCAACCATGATAGCACTTGTCACTACCTCTTTCTAGGGACCTCATTCTAGATAACACCAAGCCTCTCTCTAAAGTATTCTAAATTCACTATGGCTAGCCGCTTGGTCAACACATCAGTTATAGTCTCATATGTCACCATGTACTGGAGCTTCAGTACTCCTCTCTGCACCATATCTCAAATATAGTGGAAATTGATCTCGATATGCTTCAACTTGTCATGGAACACTAGGTTCTTAGACAACTTTACACAAATTTGGTTGTCGCAAAATATACAAGTAGCCTCTAACTAGAGATC
Source organism: Pseudotsuga menziesii (assembly GCA_001517045.1). NCBI lineage: Eukaryota > Viridiplantae > Streptophyta > Pinopsida > Pinales > Pinaceae > Pseudotsuga > Pseudotsuga menziesii. The sequence goes on along the minus strand of LPNX010910980.1, from coordinate 59,129 downwards.
AAACAAATCATACAGTATATTTTGAAGCCCTACCACATCACAACTAGAAGAGTAAGCTGCAACATACTCTTCTTCAAATTTACTTTGCATCATACTTGATCCCATAATCAACTATACCTTTCAAGTATCTCAATATATGCATTGAAACAACAAGGTGAACATGTATCGGATCCATCAGGAACTAGTTCAAGGTGTTCACAACAAAGCATATGCTTGGTATCATATTCATTAGGTACATCAATGTTCCAATCATCTAACAATACATCATGGAATAAAATGAATCGGATGAAGCACCACACAATAGCTTCAAGTTTTATTCCATAGTCGTGTCTATCACCTTACAGTCCAACATTCCAAATATTTTTAGAATATCCACTGCATAATTTCCTTCACCAAGGAAAATCCCATATGCACTCTGTCACACCTTCATGTCTAAGAAGTAGTGCATCATCTCTAGTTATTTCATCTCAAATTCAGTCGTAAGCTTCCTCTTTGAATCTACAATGAGTTCATGCTCTCCTATAATAAACAGGTCATCAACATATAGTAGAAGCATCGTTGGTCTTCCTCCTTCAATCTTGAATTAAAGGTTGGAATCATGTTTACTCTTAGTAAATCCTAATCCCATTAGGAAGTTGTCCATCCTGCCATACCATGTCCTGGGTTCCTATTTCAATCCACACAAGGATTTATTCAATTTACACACATGAGTGTTCCTGTCATGTGTCTCAAATCCTATTGGTTACTCCATGTACACTTCCTCTTCGAATACATTATCCAAGAATGTTGTCTTGACATCTATCTGGTGTACCTTCCATTTCATGACTACAACCAATGCAAGTATAGATTTGATGGAAGTGTATCTCGCTATGGGTGCAAATGTCTTCTTGTAGTTTATTCCTTGTTTATGTGAGAATCCATGCACCATGAACCTTGCCTTGTGTTTTTCAATGATTCCATATGAATCATGCTTGATACTATAGATCCACTTCAAAGTCACAACAAAATTCCCTTCTAGTCTCAGAACTATCTCTCAGACATCATTCTTCATAATCGACTTGTACTCTTCAACCATGGAATCCTTCCATTCTTTCTTTTCACTTGATTCTTCATAGTTGGAAGGTTCTTTATCAATGATATAACATAGCAAGGACACATAGTTGTTGTATGGTTTACGTATTTTCCTTTCTCTATGCATCCCATTTGGAGCGCCATACCTTTCTGCATCTTGTAATAGCTCACGTTCCCATGCTTCTTTTTTCTTGTGGGAGTTATTCTCATGAATCGTTTATATAGGTTCTTGTGGTTCTTCCATGTCGTGATCTCCATGGTATTCTGGAGTTTTTTTTTCCATTGTCATATCTCAAACTATAGTTCCTTTAGGTTCTTTGACCTCTTAAGTAGGTAGTTTTATGTACCTAGAGTATGTTGAGTCTTCGTCAAATGTCACGTCTCTGCTGATGTCAATCTCATTAAATCCTAGGTAGTATATTCAGCGTGATATTCAGTATGCCTTTGAAGTATCACCGTATCCTATGCATATTCCATTCCTCCCAGAAGGATCGAGATTGGTCCTCTTTTTCTTTGGAATGTGTATGTACCCTAGGAAACCAAATATTATGATATGGATGACCTCTGGTTTCTCTCCTGAGAAATCCATTTCAAGAGTCTTATTTTCAAGTAGTCGGCGAGGAGTATGGTTTTGTACATACACAATTGTCCTTGTTACTTCTACCTAATGGTGCATCAGAAGATCTTGGTCATGTATCATTTCTTTTTCTTCTTCCATTATAGTTTTGTTATTTTGTTTTTCAATTCCATTATGTTAAGGATTGTATGGAGTGCTCAACTCCCTCTTAATCCCAGATTATTTGCATAATTTCTTGAATTATTCTGAGGCAAACTCTCCACCATTATCTGACCGTAGAATCCTGATATTCCTTTCAGTTTGGTTCTTGACAAAGGCTTTGAATTCTTTGAACTTATTAAAGACTTCATTTTTCCCTTTCAATAAATATATCCAGTTTTTACATGAGAAACCGTTTATAAAGGAAACATAATATACATACCCACTTAGTGAGATGGATGACATGGACCCACACACATCTGAGTTTGGAAATGTATTTTGTTTTTCTTTCACTACTGGGAAATGTATTCTTAGCATTCTTTCCTTGCACACATCCTTTGTAAACAACTTCAGGTTTTTCCTGGATTTATGGAAGTCTTGAAACTTCTTTGCTTGTAATTGGTAGTGCTTTGTAGTGCACATGTCAAAGCCTTCAGTGCCATAGTTCACTTGGTTCTTTTGATTCATGAATCAATGCATACCTTAAATTAAGGGATATTCACTTATTTGGAAGTAGATAGTCAAGAGAAGTCCCATGGGAAATAAAATATCTCATTTCATTGTCCCATGAATTAGTCAATGTGGATAATTACAACACTTCTCACTTGAGTGTAGCTATCTCTTAATTAAAAATTTCTTCAATATTTGTGTCATCTCCTCTAGTGACTAATTTGTATAGGCCTTTCCCTTTTACTATTTTGTCTAGTTTAATATCTAGGTCATATTCCTAAAGAGTAATCACCAAACGAGATGTTTTTTCCCCAAGTTCCTTACCTTGGTGTATGGAATAATCACCTTAGTTTTGGATTTGAGAAAATAAGGTTGGAAATGCTTGACATCTTTGAAAAAAACATAGGTCTACTTCTCAATATTCAAATGTCACATTTCTGCTACTTGAATATTTGAAATCATGAAAGAAATAGGCCCTTCATGTTGATTTCGATATTTTTGAGTTAATATGGATGCATATGAGTTATTATATGAAAAGTTGTATATATAACATGAAATATTAGATAATTCGAGTGTAGTCAAAGTGAGTGATTTAGTCATTTTTTTTAATTTGTGAGAACGACTCTTTCTCTTTGATTCCCCATGAGAATTTTGCATCTTTTCCAATCATATCCTTAATTGTTTTTACCATTTCTGAGAAGCTATAGAAAAAATTAGGCATATAACCAATCTTCTCTAGGAAGGATTGCATTCATTTGTTATTGTGAAGGGTGGGGGGATTTTAGCTATATCCTCCAAGATTTTTGGATCAATCTTCATTCTCTATTTGGAAACAATAAATCCTAGGAGCTTTCCTTCATCAACAACAAAACTTGACTTCTTTCAGTTTAGAGAAATATCATATTTATAACATCAATTGAAAATTTGTATGAGAGTGCACACATGATCTTTTCAAAAATATAAAATATCCACACCATCCATGTAAACCAAACTATACTTATTAATTAGTCCCCATAATGCTATTTCTATGGCCCTTTGAAAAGTGGCACCTAGATTAATCAATTCAGAGGGTGTTTTCCTATAAGTGAACATTCCCCACTTCATTATAAAAGATGTTTTCTGTCAAGATTCAACACACTAACTTGAATATACCCTAATAATCCATCAACTCAGGATGATGTCCCATATTTTGTTAAAACTTGTAATATTTTCTCCATTGGAGATAAACTTGTAATATTTTCTCCATTGGAGATAAACTTGTAATATTTTCTCCATTGGAGATACAGGGTAGTTTTCTTTTGTGAGTCCTTATTCAAATTCCAAAAAATGATGCATATTTTTATATCTTCACTCTTCTTTGAAAAAAACATAGGTCTACTTATCAATCTTCAAATGTCACATTTCTGCTACTTGAATAATTGAAATCATGAAAGAAATAGGCCCTTCATGTTGATTTCTATTTTTTTGAGCTAATATGGATGCATATGAGTTATTAGATGAAAAGTTGTATATAACACATGAAATGTTAGATAATTCACGTGTATCCAAAGTGAGTGATTTAGTCATTTTTTTTATTTGTGATAACGAATCTTTCTCTTTGATTCCCCATAAGAATTTTGCATCTTTTCCAATCATATCCTTCATTGTTTTTACCATTTCTGAGAAGCTACAAAAAAAATTAGGTATATAACCAATCTTCTCTAGGAAGGATTGCATTCATTTCTTATTGTGAAGGGTGGGGGGATTTTATCTATGTCCTCCATTATTTTTGGATCAATATTCATCTTCTACTTGGAAACAATAAATCCTAGGAGATTTCCTTCGTCGACAACAAAATTTGACTTCTTTCGGTTTAGAGAAATATCATATTTATAACATCAATTGAAAATTTGTATGAGAGTGGACACATGATATTTTCAATAATATAAAATAGCCACACCATCCATGTAAACGATAATAGACTTATTAATTAATCCCCATAATGCTATGTCTATGGCCCTTTGAAAAGTGGCACCCACATTAATCAATTCAGAGGGTGTTTTCCTATAAGTGAACATTCCCCACTTCATTATAAAAGATGTTTTCTGTCGATATTCAACACACTAACTTGAATATACCATAATAATCCATCAAGTAAGGATAACTTCTCATATTTGGTTAAAACTTGTAATATTTTGTCCATTGGAGGTACATAGTAGTTTTCTTTTGTGAGTCATTATTCAAATTCCAAAAAATGATGCATATTTTGATATCTTCATTCTTCTTCCTTGTTGACAAACAAGTCGGTTTCCCATTCTATGTGTCAGACTAGGAATATGATCCATGCATCTAGCATATTATCTATTTGTTTCTTTTCCATATATCCTAGGGTAGGGTTCATTTCGTGTAGTTTTTGTTGGAATGGTATTATATTTTGTGTTAATGGAATGGCATGTTACATGATTTTGGGATCAAAGGTTTGTAGGTCATCGTACATCCATGTGAACATTATCTTTGTATCAACTAAATAATAAAATGAGCTCATTCTTCTCTTGGATTGAGTACACATTAGAGTAAATTTCAACTCAAAATAGGCCTCCTAAAAAAAATTAATAAAATAATAGTTAAAATAATAAAATAATATTTATTAATTTTGGAGGAAGAAAAGAAAAAAAACTACTTTTTTGTTTGTATTTTCGACATATCTCCTCATGTTTTTACTCAAATTTAGATTGGGAGAGTTGGTTGGGTGCGAAATTAAATTCTGCATCCAACGAGTACCCACTCGGCATACTTTTGACGGACCCATCTACCCCAAAACAAGAAATACCTGAAAAAATGTGATGATGACATCATCATCACGTTTTTTTAGGTATTTCTTGTTTTTGGGGTAGAGGGGTCCGTCAAAATTATGCCGAGTGGGTACTCGTTGGATGCAGAATTTAATTCCGCATCCAAAAAGCTCTCATGATCGAAATTTTAGTAAAAACACGGGGAGATATGTCGAAAATACAAACAAAAAAGTAGTTTTTTTATGATACCTATCCCCAAATTTATATTTAAAAAGTGTTTAAGACCTATACGGTATTTCAAATTTAAAGCAATTTCATTGTCTAACACATGATGACATGGAATTTGAGTTAAAGTTAAAAGGCCCATTTTGAGTTGAAACTTCCTCTAATGCAAATTCAATATTGAAAATTTTTGGGTGTTTATTGGTACCAAGGTTTACAATCTCATATTGCATGGAAGAGTTGTTGTTCTTACAATTTGTTGGTTTCTTAAATATATATTTCAGATCATAATATTTGTCCAATATGATCATATATCTAGGGATCATATTTTTAGGTTTTTATTTAGTTGTCTTATTATTTTCTTCGAGATCAAGTCTATTATAAAGAGATGCATTGCGCTCTGCTTCATCAATAGACACATCCTTAAAGGTGTCTCATAGGGTGAGGAAATTGATAATATGCTGGTTGTCATTGAACATTCTCAAATTTGTTATGTTATATGGTATGAAAGGCCTAAATATTAGTTCAAGAGAAGACATATTAGTAGGTATACCTTATGATGGGAGTAATCTAGATGCTACATCTTACAACATATTTGTATTAGCATTTTTGTTTCTAGGTATGGAATCTATATTAAAATAAGTGAAAGAGTTAATTAAATTCCATACCTTGAGATAGTATTTTTTAAGGTGGTGAGAAACACAATGAATATAAGTATATACATTTTTTATAACAATTGTTGGATTTATCTTATATACTTAGAGGGGAGTGAATTAGTATATAGCATAGATTTCAAATTATTTTACAATTAAACAATTTTCACACCTTAAAACTTTTCAGGTGAAACATAAATATACGCAATTGTGAACAAAAGGTAAAGAATAATTATATGGATATATATATACATATATACACACACATATAAATATACATAAATATATATATACACACATATAAATATACATAAATATATATATACACATATAGATATATGTTAGATTTTTATCATTCAAGCTAGCATTACATTAGGATCTTTAACTGAGAGAATAACAAGCACAAAATAAAACACAAGAGACAAGAGAAACAAAGAATTTTCCTTGGGGAAACCATAAAGGAGAAAACCCTACAACTTCCTCAGAAATAGAATCAGCACAAAAAGTAAAACCCAAAAATAGTAAGATGATCTCCACAGCTTCTCTCTCTCTCTCTCTCTCTCTCTCTCTCTCTCTCTCTCTCTCTCTCACTGAGGGAGATTCTCCTCTCTCACTCATGCGCCCCAATGAGTGAGTGTGTGTGTTATAAATAGAGAGAATCACTCTCTATTTATATTCTTCCATTCACTTAGAACCCACTCCATCATGTCGGCCTCACTTAACAATTACTTACTAGAGCCAACATCTCTAGGAGTGTCTAATAACCCTAGTGCCCCACAACTTGTGGGGACTTTTCCTCCTCTAACCAACAAGGAGGTTTATCCTTAACACAATGGTGGGTACTATTGCCCCAACTTATAATGAATCATCTAGGGTCAACTTCACTAGGATAGTCTAATAACCCTAGGGCCCTACAACTATGGGGACTTTAACCCTTAACCAATAGGAGGGTTACCCACAATGACTTGACAATAATTTCACATTATAGAAACTTATCGAAATAAACATCAAGGTATGACATGACTCAATTACATTACAATACATCCCAGAATAAACATTGGGTAATAATAAATAATAAATACAAGTGAATACATTCTGAAGTTACAATTACATCAACACTCCCTCTTAACTAGGAAGGTATTCTCTTGACACAATTTATCAGCACAAGTCTTCTTCTCCTTCTCTGTATCATATGGGTCATCGTCAAGTCCTCGTCATATTCAATTCATCTTCATCTTCATGTCATCTTCATTTCTAGATCTGGATCATCACTCGATCTGGATCATCATCACTGGATATCATCACTGGATCTAGATCATCACTGGATCTGGATCATCACTGGATCTGGATCATCACTGCTGAATATGGATCATCACTCAATATGGATCATCTCTGGAGCATCATCTCTAGATCTGGATCATCCCTCAATATGGATCATCAATACTAAATCTTCACAAGTGCTATCTCATGATTCTTCTCGTCACATGAAGTTCTACAGAGCCAGCCCTTTTTCATGTTGGATGTAGGCCTAGCCACCATGTAGGTATTCACCCAACATTTACATTTGATCATGTAGGAAATAATCCTATAATCATATTAGAAAGGAAACACCCAGCACTCACATATGACCATCTGATAACAAAGCCCACAACCTTGTCAGAAAGGCCCAACACTTACATCTAATCAACCAATGATCAAAGAAAGGCCCAGCACTTACACTTGGCCATACGAGTAACCAATCCTCCATGCAAAAAGGCTCTTGTACTTACATCTGATCAACCAACGATCGAAGAAAGGAACTGCACTTACATTTGATCAACCAATGATCGAAGAAAGGCACTGCACTTACATCTGATCAACCAATGATCGAAGAAAGGAAAAACACTTATATCTTATCAACACATGATTGAAGAAAGGCTCTGCACTTACATTCAACACATGCAAGGAACCAATCCATCTACATGTTCGAAAATGGGTGCACTCACATCTGATCCTATAAGAACCAATCCTACCATCATATCAGAATGGCCCCCAATCCTAGACTAAGCTACCTGGTAATTGACTAGGTGCCTCCATTCTCCAGGAGAATGGCAGTTGCCCTTATATCTGTCCTACTCGACAGAATGGCCAACACTCACATATGACATGGGAGGAACCTAATCCTTTAACCATGATAGAATGGCTCAGCCCTTACATCTGACCTACTCGTCAGAATGGCTCTCTCAGTCCCAAACTGAGTGTTCCTAGTAATTGACCAGGTACCTCTATTCCAAGAATGGCATTCAGCACTCATATCTAACATGGAAGGAACCAAATCCTCTCACCATGATAGAATGGATCAGCCCTTATATCTGACCTACTCATCAGAATGGATATGGATATTAGCACTCATATCTAACATGGAAGGAACCAATCCTCTCACCATGACAGAATGGATCATCCCTTACATCTGACCATGGAAGGAACCAATCCTCTCACCATGTTATAATGGCTATGGGTCTCATCACTTTCCCTTGGAGGAAACCTCAATCTATATGACACCAAGCTTCTCCCTGAAGTACTTGAACTTCACCCTAGCCAATGGCTTCGTCAACACATCAGATATCTATTCCTCCGTCGTAACATACTGGAGCTTCACTGCTCCCCTCTGTACCATATACCTGATATAGTGATACTTGATCTCAATATGCTTCGACTTGTCATAGAACATTGGGTTCTTCGAAAACTTCACACAACTCTAGTTGTCACAATATATACAAGTAGATTCTATATGGATATCAAATAATTCAGATAGTAGCTTCCACAACCATACTTCCTCACAACTAGATGAACAAGTTGTGACATACTCTGCTTCAGCTGTACTCAGTGCCACATAGGATTGCTTCCTGCTAAACCAAGAGATCACACCTAATCCCATACTGAAGAAACACCCTGAAGTTCTCTTCTTATCGATGGCACTTCCTACCCAATCTGAATCAATATAACCCTCTAGGTTAATCTTCTGATTCACCTCATACTTGAGCCCATAATCAATTGTACCCCTCAGGTACGTCAGAATATGCTTTGTAGTAGTCAAGTGAACATGTCTCGGATCTGTCAAGAACTGGCTCAAGGTTTTCACTGCAAAGAAAATATATGGTCTTGTGTTCATTAGGTACATCAAGGACCCAATCATTTGACGATACATCGTAGCATCAACCATCTTTGATGAAGCATCACTCAATAGATTCATGTTCGATTCCATAGGTGTGGTCATGGCCTTGCAGTTCATCATCCCGAACCTCTTCAGGATCTCTACTGCATACTTCCTTTGTTCAAGGAATATTCCATCCGCATTCTTCCACACCTCCATGCCTAGAAAAATAGTGCATCGACACATAATAGGAGCATCATTGGTCTTTCGCCTTCAACCTTGAAGTAAAGGCTAGAATCCACTTTACTCTTAGTAAATCCTAGATTCATCAGTAATATATCCATCCTGTTGTACCATGTCAAACCTTAGACCTTATGTAGTCACTCCCTCTAAAGCATCATACTCCCTCTGTATTCTGTACTCTATGCACTGAAATATCTTGTACCGGAGTGACAAGTAGCTTCCTATGCTACTAATATTCTATGTAACCATCTAGTGTATAGACTTTCATCTTCAACCTTGTAGCAAATATTAAGATCTTCATCGAGCTCATCATGTATGTGTTTCAACTCTTACTAGCTGCAAATGTCTCTTCATAGTCTATGCCTTCTTTTCATGAGAAGCCTCGTGCTACGAATATTGCTTTGTATCCCATGATGTTTCCATCTACTGCATGATGGAACTATGGACTTCCCTTTATGTATTGATACTGCATCCTATACATCATTCTTCTTGAACTGGTCTTCCCTTTCTTCCTGGTTACTTCTTCATGGCTGGAAGGTTCTACATCAATGATGTCGCTGTACTCATCATATTATTCTTCGTCTTTGAATTGTCATCACTTGTTCTTCAGAACAAGTCTTCATTATTCTTTGCTTGTAGGAGATTATGTATGCGATCTTTCCTACAAGTCAAATGCATTAGTTGTACGTTTAGAAACATTTCATAAGGAATATTCATACTGGAAAATTCTTATGCATAAATATATGATCATGCAACTACGTTAGCCAATACAACATTCATCCATATCTCACTGAAACTTTTCTAGATGCCCGCCATCTCTACCAGGACAACATTGAGATTGTGCACTAATCCAATATGTCAGCAAAGAGGTTTCATTCTAGATAAGTAGCAATGGAGAGTTGTATAGAATCATGAGCTACCATTAGAGGAAATTTCAACTCAAAATGGGCCTTTTAACTTTTATTCAAATTCCATGTCATCATGTGTTAGCCAATGAAATTGCTTTAAATTTGAAATACCGTATAGGTCTTAAACATTTTTTTAATATAAATTTGGGGATAGGTATCATAAAAAAAACTATTTTTTTTGTTTGTATTTTTGACATATCTTGTTTTTACTCAAATTTCGATTGGGAGAGCTCGTTGGATGCGGAATTAAATTCTGCATCCAACGAGTACCCACTCGGAATACTTTTGACAGACCCCGCTACCCTAAAAACAAGAAATACTTGAAAAAATGGAATGATGATGTCACCATTCCATTTTTCAGGTATTTCTTGTTTTTGGGGTAGCGGGGTCTGTCAAAAGTATGCCGAGTGGGTACTCGTTGGATGCGGAATTTAATTCCACATCCAACGAGATCTCCTGGTTGAAATTTGAGTAAAAACACAGGGAGATATGTCAAAAATACAAACAAAAAAGTAGTTTTTTTTTTCTTCCTCCAAAATTAATAAATATTATTTTATTATTTTAACTATTATTTTATTAGTTCATTTTAGGAGGCCCATTTTGAGTTGAAATTTACTCTAATGTTACCCATCATATGCATATTAGTAGTATACTGTCGTTAATGCAAACATTCTATCATGCATAATACATTAACTGAATATAAACAAATGCATAACAAAACAATATCATGAAATGACAATTGAATGCTTATCTTTATCTATTTCATGGGTAGACTCCTTCTTGAGCCTTCAGCTTCATCATCTTCTTCATTCATAATAGCATCGTTTCTTATCCAAATGCTAAGATGGATAAGAGGTTCTTCAAGAGTTGAGATCTTCACGTTCCTAATTGGTTGAGGGATCTTCTTTCAATGGTGAGAGCTTGATCTTCAATTGCTCCCATCTTATCTTCTCTTCTTATGAGTCGAGCTTCTTCTTCTTCCCAGAGTCTACTGAAAGCAATCACTTCCTTCTGGCACACATTCCTCGAATGAATGAATCCCATGATCCTGGAAGGCCATTCAAGGTGGCTATCACCAATTCTGTATTCTTCACTTATTCTTTTACCGCTTGAAGTTGTTCTTTGATTTGAGAGACCCTTGTAAAGTATGACTGCATGGTCTCTGCATTCTAGATCTTCACATTCTTCAACTGGTTTCTTAAGGTCATCTTCTGACGTATGTTCTTCCCTTAAAATAGCTTGTTCAAGGAATCAAACATCTTTGGTGTCTTTAGGGAAGATGCTTGTGGTACAAATTGATCCGTGATTGAATCAACAATGATCTTCTTGGCCTTGACCATGTTCTTCTTATGTAAGGCTTCTAGGTTCATCTCCCTCTGGAACTGGAACCTCTCTACTCATGTAGGTGTCCAATTCATTTTCTTTAGAGCTATCATATGCTTCCATGCTTGTAATTTGTCAAATTCACCAATCTTAGCATCAATCTGATGTGATAGATCATTTTTAAATGAGAAACTCAAATGAAAATAGCAAAATATTAGATCTTACCGATTTGAGGTGTCCATCCTGGTTCTGGAGCTGGATGATTTAGGGTTTGTTAGAGAAACCATAATTTTCAAAACTTGGAATATTTTATATATTTTTGGATAGAAATATAGATCTCTTCAAATGGATATGTCCAATGTACTCACTGAAAATAGTGGAGGGAAGCTCCTGGACTAAGAAGCCCTAGTTTTCCAATTTCTTTTGTAGAAATTCTTGTTATTGTTTCTATGGTATCTCCCAAATTAATAATCCTATGTGTCTAAAAATTTTCACTGAGGTAGCCTCACATGTCCCTATTCCAACACCATAGTTTTCATAAGAATTGGTTTCACCAATTGGGACTTATGATTATTGGCCCAAGGTGACCTGTTTCAGGACTGTTCAGAACAATGAAGTTGTACAGACTTCCACATGTCACTGGTTCATCTTCTGAGTCTAAAATTTGGACCACAAAAATTGCAGGCTGTACCCTTTTTGGAAAATCTTCAGAAATTTCATTTGGACCTTTTTATCCCAATATATATGAATTATCCCCAAGTGTCCTATTTAGGGATGAATTCTGGAAGAGGTTGGAACCCTAACTTGGAGGGATGATAACTCCCATAATATGGTGAATATGAGTCTGAAGTTTGGAAATAGTGTAAATGAAGCTTTTATATTCAGCCTCTAAAATTTTCCACTCCTGGGCCTTCTCCAATATTGGGATATAGCGAATGTACCAAAACTTAGCAGTTTTAGTATTTAGGGTTTTTCTAGCTCGGGGTCAAACTAAGGTTTGACTTTCCTGGAGTTTCACCCAACAAAATTTCTTGATCCAGGTCTCTAAACATCGATTTTGATGAGGATAAAAATCCTATGCTGGGCTCACTCAAAAATTTCTCTTTTGTAGAAAGCCCTAATTTTCGGCACCAAAACTGAAAATGCTCGGAATTGAATCCTGCTTTCGACAGAAAGATGCGCCCTTCAATGGAGAGTTAGCCTAGCATACTTTTGCTGATGGATTGTGGAGAGAGACCCAAAAAGTAAGAATCACTAGCTTCTGTAGCTGCACAATGTCTTCTTCTCAGGTTAGCTCTGATACCATGTTAGATTTTTATCATTCAAGCTAGAATTACATTAGGATCTTTAACTGAGAGAATAAAAAGCACAAAAATAAAACACAAGAGACAAGAGACACAAGGAATTTTCCTCAGGGAAACCATAAAGGATAAAAACCTGCAAATTCCTCAGAGATATAATTACCACCAAAAGTAAAACCCCAAAAAAGTAAGATGATCTCCACAGCTTCTGTCTCTCTCTCTCACACTGAGAGAGCTTCTCCTCTCTCACTCATGCAATCCAATGAGTGAGTGTGTGTGTTATAAATAGAGAGACTCACTCTCTATTTATATTCTTCCATTCACTTGGAACCCACTCCATCATGTCGTCCTCACTTAACAATTACTTACTAGAGCCGACATCTCTAGGAGTTTCTAATAACCCTAGTGCCTCACAACTTGTGGGGACTTTGCCTCCTCCGACCAACAAGGAGGTTTATCCTTAACACGATGGTGGGGACTATTTCCCTAACTTACAATGACTCACCTAGGGTCGACTTCACTAGGATATTCTAATAACCCTAGGGCCCCACAACTACAGGGACTTTAACCCTTGACCAATAGGAGGGTTACCCACAATGACTTGACAAGACTTTCACATTATAGAAACTTCCTGGAATAAACATCAAGGTATGACATGACTCAATTACATTACAATACATCTTGGAATAAACATCGGGTTACAATACATAAGAAATACAAGTGAATACATTATGAAGTTACAATTACATCAACAATATACACACATATATATAATGAATGGCTACATCAATGGGAGAAAACAATATCCAAACTGGAGCACCAACTCATTCTAGGAACCAACCTAATCCATAAGCAATAATCTACTAATTCTAGGAACCAACCTATAAAGACCTCAATCTACATGAGAACCAACTCACAAACTTCAGGAACCATCCTTAACATATTTCTATTTTACTGTGCAAGCTCCAACTTGTACTAATCAGGTACCAACCCATGGAATATTGTGATATCCAATTGTTTCTTTAGCTACAAATAAATGGAAGAACCAATTACCAAATGTATTTACCAAATTTGACTGGAAGGAGGATCCAACCCATTGATTCTTTTACCATCTACCACTAGAAGGAAGCACTGACTCCTTGATTATTTTACCAGCTATGACTGGAAGGAAGCTTCAACTCCCTCTTTGTTTCCTCTTCCTGCCTCCTTGAGAAATTTTACCAACACCTACTAGAAGGAAGCTCCAACTCCATATTCCTTGCCCCTTCTTTCCTCCTTGATAATAAATAGTTATGTATCAAACTGTAGTTTTTGTAGCTCTTCTAGTCTATGTCTTTCCTTTGATTATCTACATCAATACAACTAGTTGACTTATCTGCGATGTGTGATAATATCTATGATTTACAAAATATTCAGATAACTAAGAACACTGAGTTACTTCCACAGTATGTGATCTTCATTTCTGTGTTTTTCCAATGTACCGAACTTAGTTAATTCTACAACTTTCTGGTCTGCGTTATTTACTGAGAAAGAAATTTGCACATCCTATTTCCATGTATCCTTTTACTTTGTGCTCTTCTTGACATTCATCCTTTGTTTATCTATGTAATTTATCTCTGCTATTTATGTATTTCTTCTGCTATTAACCAGCCATTGATACCCCAATAATTATGAAGATTTCCAAAAATTGATTGTCTTAAAGTATTCATTCTAAAAAATTATTTCAACACATCCAACTCTTTCTTATTTATACTCTTTCTAGTTCAAGAGACGTGTCCACTCTCTAGGATTCCTTAAAATTGGTGATTCCCCAACTTGTTTTCTTCTTGATCAAGTTATCTTCTGCAACAACATGCCTTTTTTCCATTTCATCTTTGTGGTTTTTATTTTTCATATGTCATTTTCATTGTGGGGTTTCCACACACAAGTCTATGTGTTTGACTTTCATATTCTTCTTCTATATTTTTGCATAAGTCTCGTACCATAGTGGTATTTGTGCACATCCTTTTATTTCATATTATTATTCTAGCTTCTTCTTTAAGGTTGGTATATGCACACATATGACCCATGTCATAGTGAGATATTTACACTTGTTGGAATTCAACATTTTCTTTTATGTATTTCTTCAAACTGTCTTTGTGTGTGGAATTCTTCATGCACTTTATTCATCTTTGATATCAATGACAACACCAAAGTTCAACATTTTATCCTTTGACATCAATGACAATAAATGTTCAACAATATCCCCCTTTGGAATTGATGTCAACACCAAGGTATCATAATATCCCCCTAAATATGAGCTCTTCCCATGTGTACAAAAGGCTTCCCCTATGATTATTACTTTGATTCTTTCCTATGTTCTTTTGTGCAAATCCATCTTTCAGTTTCTTTCATTATCCCAATTTATTCCCTTATGTTTTATTCTCCCCCTTTGACATCAATGGAAAATGGATTATCTTCTTCATTAACTTCCTTTGGATTCATAATGATTTCTTCCTCTTCATCTTTCTTTAGTTGTTCCAAGTCACAGATAATCTATTTATATGTCATATACGATGAACTATGTCATTCTGCCTTGTCACCTCTATTTTCACTTTCTGTTGTTGTCTTAATGTGGTATATATGAGATCTTGTCTTGGATTTCACACATGATGAACAAGATCATCGCTGTGTGTAATAAGATCAACAACTTATTTAAAAATGTCCATGTTTTTCTTTCGTACCCTGGATTTTAAATGACATTATTCCCTTTGAATCGATCCCATGAACTAGATTTCCACTTTTCTTCCTTTTCCTATATTAATCAATTCATGTAATAAGTTTTTATGTCCACATGGTCACTTTTGGATTGCACATCACACAAATTCATTAACTTTGACATTTCTTTGACTCATTCTTTGAGCACGTGGAGAACCACCTTCCAATTCTATAAGTTGGTTGCATATTTTCCTGGTTCATATCCCTAGTTGATTCTATGTTGAGATTGTTTGTTTTTTCTTCTTATATCACCATCATGTCTTCTTACCTTTAGGGCTCTAGAAATCCCATTGACAACCTCCACTTAGTGATTGAATGTCAGAAGCAAAATTTGGATGGCTAAGAGTAGACCTGAGGGTATGGAAGTCTCAATTCAAAGAGACATAATTCATTCACTAGTACCAATAGTCTTAGTTAAACCAACACACTTCAGATAAGTTTTCCAATATAAGTAAGAGGGCTAATATCCTATAAAAACAACAACAACAAATGTTTGAACTTCTAAACCATATTCAGGATGAGCAATCTGTTGCCAACTCTTCATCCTATACTATGGAGCTATTGCAATAATTATAGTTCATTGAGATAGATACAATGGATCTGGAACTATTTATTTTGCAACATATTGTCGGTCAAGATGAGAATCCAATATCGAACTGCATCTATGAGTCACATTTAGATTTTATCAGCATTTGTTTTGTGCATCAATCTACTAGCTATGCCTCAAGTTTGTTCATATCCATTGTATGTGGTCACTAGAAATTTGGCTCTATTTTGTATGTCATCTATGGTATGATGTAATATTAGCTTCAACGCTCCAAGTTTTGTATGACATCTTCTTAATATAATACAAATATTTGATTTTTTTTCTATGTAATTTTCATTTTTGTTTAAGAAATGTTTACATGTACCATGTATCTCTTTAGTGTTTCATGTATGACAATCCAACACACTTTTGCATATAAAATAATAAACACACATTACATTATATAACACATTTAAAATGAACTCTAACTACAATAATTTTACTATCCCAGTCCTTGAATTCCTAATATATACCTAGTTGAATTCAAGGATCTTGCCTAACCTTTTCGTGGTTATCAAGGAGGGAAACAATCACTTGTTGCTTGGGTTGTACTAGAGTTGTTTAATTCTTATGTGAATATTCAAGGAACTCTATTCACCCATGTATTTTTCTCTGCAAACTTCCTTTGCCTATATACATGAAACCTTTCTTCTTTTCTCCATTCTTCTTTGCTATAGTTATACAAAATGGTTCTTCTTGGTTTCTTTACTTTCTTTGAACAGTATGAGGTATGAGGCCTTGTGCCCAAATCCATCACACACATAACATCTTAAAGTATGACAATATTTTTCTATGTGACCAGCATAGTTACTGTTAGGATTTATAATCCTCCCTTGACCAAACCCTCTATTAGATTATTTTATCCTAAATTAGGAGTTTTATTTAATTAATTGGGTCCACTAGTACCATTGGTTCCACTTGGACTTATGGGGTCACATGCACCAATTACTAGACTATGGGGAACAATGCTAGAGGCTAACTGCCACTGACTACACTTTCATGCATCAGTTTAGGTGCCTCCTAGACCAATCCCGACATTTTAGGATCCACTGGGAGTCTCAACACCAACCTCCTTCAGTCAATTGGAATTGGAACTAGTTAAGATTAGTTATTTTCTAGTTACATTCATTTAGATCACACTCAGTTCAGTTAGCACTAGTCATGCATGGCTACATGCGGATAAGGCACCTTTTCTCACCTAGCACTGTAGTTAGATTGAGTTAACTATTTATTACTGATTCTGTGACTAGATTAGACATCTGGAGGTAACCATTTGGACTCTGATATTGATTGAGATACCATTATTTAGATAGTCAGTCAGATACAGTCACATCTATTTGGTATATTTGAATTCCTTCCTAATGAATTCAAATTCTTCCTTATGTAACACTATTGTAACACTGCATTAATTAATGAGAATGGTAGTGTAATTATCTGAGCTATATTCATCTATTTCCTATGTGGTTTGATTTGTTCATTGTGTATCTTCATTCCTCTTTTACTGCATCAATAATATTGGAGTCATTGCTTGATGATATAAATGGCCCAAAAATTTTAACATGGTATCAGAGCCATTTCAAGCAAGCTTCATTTCTGTCTACTCTCCATTGAACACCAGAAGTAGTTGGGTTTCGACATAAGTCCCACAAAAGGTACCTTTCATCCTCTGAATTTATTCAGAGTGGCAGTTTGGGTATGATGGACCCTGAGAAAGTGTTCATGTCGAGAGGAAAGGCATGATTCTAACATAGTTTGAACATTTTAGTGTTTTGCAGTGAAATTCTACAGGTGCTACATAGCTTGTGTGAATATTTTCATTTTTTCAGCAAACGAATTATGGATTCTCTACCTTCTACTCCTCGGATCCTAACACCCTTCAATTATCTCTATTGGAGGGAAGATATGCAAGTTTCCTTGCACAACAAGGGATACTTCATGATAATACTTGGAATGGAGGTTGAGCCCCATTATCCAATTGAAAGAAACAAGTTTCTGAACCGCTTAGATGAATCTTTCGGTTATTTATGCACTCATATATCTAGATATCTCATCTTCAAACTTGAAGGTTTGAGGACTCCAAATAATCCTGGGAGAATATTTAAGACTTGTTTGGAAAACAAGATGAGCTTCGGGGACACCTACTAGAGAATGAGTTGGTAGCCTTACATCCCAACAACTTTGAAACTATAGAGAAATTATTTACTAAATTCAATTATTTGGAACTCCAATGCAAACAGTGCATAATAGAAATAAAGGATGAGAAAAATGTACTCTCCATTCTAAGTAAACTTGACCTAGAGTATTATGTATTTGTTTCAATCTTCCATTCCAAAATGGATTCCTTTCCAGATTTGAAAATCACTTCACTTGATTCGTTTTCTGAGTCCTTAATAAAGGAGCAAGATAAGTTGATTCGTATGGGAGTCATCAAGACCCCCAAACATCAAGATATCCTAGTGACAGACTCTACCAAAATGCAATATTAAGGGAAATCAAAGTAGAAGGAGCCTAAATCAGCTGATTCAAAGCCTAAAAATAATCAGAAAACTTTTGAAGGAGATTTTGGCTCTAAGAAAAATAAGTTTGATAAGAAGATATGTCCCTATTTTGTGAAGGGTTTCCATCTTGAATACCATTGTATGAAGAATTATATCGATCAACTGTCAGCTCTCCTCAAGCATAATAACATTGCTCTCCCACAAAGAGGAAAGAATCCCGATGAAGAACCACATACATAAGATGATGAAAGGTGCCATGCTTTGAAAGATAGCCTTACTAAGTCAACAACATACATAATTGATTCTAGAGAATCCAACCACATAGTTTCCTCCAAAGAATTGTTCTCTACTCTTATACTATCAAAAGGGCCTAATATTCACATGGGAGATTATTCCCAAATTCCAGTAAAAGGAAGGGGTTCAATCAGAGCGAAGCATGGAGAGTTTAGAAATGTCATCTATGTTCCCTCCCTTATAGCTAACTTGTTGTCTATTTATCAGATGAATGATATAGTCTCTCCCAAGATATTTAAATTTGATTCATATATAGTTGAGATTACAGAAAAAGGCATTGGACAACTCATAGTGAAAGGTATTGCAAATCACTCTACTAAAGATGATGAGTTCTCACATTTTTTACCTATCTCTCCTCCTGCAGCTTTATTTTCTCATGAAAACAACACCAGCAATATTTGACATGAGATATTTTTCCATCTCAATTTCAAATATCTCCAACAAATCCACAATGATAAAATGGTTGAAGGTTTTCCTTCCATCCAAACTTTTGATGGAGTATGTGTTGGTTTCTTGGTAGGAAAGCATCCAGAGAAGAGGTATGAAGTTGGGAAGTAACATAGAGTTGCCTCCATACTTGATTTGATACATAATGATGTATCTATACCTATTCCCACAAAATACTTAATGGCTGCAGGTATTTCCTCAGCTTTATTGATGATTGTTCTAAGTACTACTGGATCTACTTTATGAAACAAAATCATAAGTGTTTGATATTTTAAAAGGTTTTAAATCTATGGTTGAGAACAGTTTCAGTAAGAAGGGATTAAAAGATTTAGTTGAGAACAGTTTTAGTAAGAAGGTATTTTTAAAGGTTCTAAAGCTATGGTTGATAACAGTTTCAATTAAAACTATGGAGGAGAGTAAATCAAAGGAGACTTCCATAATTTCTATGAATAATAATATATTCAAATGCAACATTTAGTTCCATACACAACACAGCAGAATGGTGTGGCTGAGAGGAATAACATATCATTGAAGGAGAAGGAAACATGCCTTCTCCATGCCAAACATCTTCATTTTTCCCTTTGGGATGAAGTTGTAAACTGTGTTTTGTATTTGTAGAATAGAGTGGCTCATAAATCAGTGTTTGGGTCCACTCCATTCAAAGCACTACATGGGAATAAGCCCAATGTCTCTCATTTGAAAGTTTTTGGTTCCAAAGCTTGGGCCAAAATACTACTTGACAAGAGGAAGGACTTCCAAGCCCAAATTAGTGAATGCATTCTATTGGGATATGTAGAAGATGAAAAATATTACAAATTGATGGAGGTTGCAACCAGGAGATGCTTCATTGAAAGGAGTGTTCAGTTTGAATAAGATCAGTTGTATGACACACCACCATCAACATCACAAGAAGGTATAACCATTTCTCCACCATTTTTTGATGATGATGATTTGCTACAGGTTTCAGGTTCATATGAAGAATATCAAATCCAGCATAATTTGGTTATTGAGACTGAATCTCATGAGATTCTAGATCCATATATAGTATCCATTCCAAACCAAAATCCTAAAACCAGATGGGCTCAAAAGATCCTAAATGCAGCTAGAAATGGTGTTCAAAATTCACAAGACAGAAGAAGAATTAGGTCCCAGTATTAGAATGAACATGTTGCACTGTTTCTCATAGATACGCTCCCTACAGAGTGGTGAAACAAAATTCTAGGTCGGTGCTACTTGATGATGCCGAATGATCAACTACATGGCCCACATAAGAAGAGACTTGATGATTCCCTACCTTCACCATCAAGATAAAACTCACAGATTCATTAGTTTATAGGAACATTGAGAGGTTCACATGCATAGCTTCAGCATGTTGTTGCACAGATGGACCATACCACTACATAAAGCTACAAATTTGCAGCATTGTTTGGTTCAAGTTATTTTTCTAAGGAGGAAGCTTCTTTCTTCCAAAAATAGCTTGCTTTTTCCTATTTTCTGCTTATTTTTAGGGGGGGATTTCCCATGAGTTTTTCCCCTATTACCTCGGTTTATTAAGCAAAATTTTATCTTTTAGATTGTATATGGGTTACTTATGTTCTTGTTTACAGGGCCCATAGTTGTCCAAGTTTGGATTTAGGGGGGTGTTAGGATTTATAATACTCCCTTGACCAAAATTCCTATTAGATTATTTTAGCCTAACTTAGGTGTTTTATGTAATTAATTGGATCTACTAGTACCATTAGGTCCACTTGTCCTAATGGGTCCATATGTACCATTTACTAGAGTGTGGGGAACACTACTACAGGCTAACTTCCACTGACACCACTTACATGCATCAGTTTAGGCACCTTCTAGAACAATCCCTACATTTTAGGATCCTCTTGGAGTCCCGAAACCAACCTCCTTTAGTCAGTTTGAGTTGGAACTAGTTAATCTTAGTTATTTTCTAGTTACATTCAGTTAGTGCTAGTCATGCGTGGTTGGATGTGGATAAGGAGGCTTTCCTCACCTATCACTTCAGTTAGACTGAGTTAATTGTTTATTATTGATTGTGTGACTTTATTAGACATCTGGAGTTAACCATTTGGACTCCTAATTGATTGAGACGCCATTAGTTACCTAGTCATTCATATACAGTGACATCAAGTTCGTAGATTCGAATTCCTCCCTAATGAATTAGAATTCTTCCTTATGTAACACTATTGTAACATCGGATTAGATAATGAGAATGATACTGTAATTATTTGAGCTATAATCATCTATTTCCTGTGTGGTTTGATTTGTTCAGTGTGTATCTTCATTCCTCTTTTACTGCATCAATAATAAGGACTCATTCCTTGATGATCTAAATGGAACAACAATTTTAACAGTTACATATCCAACATTTCACTAAGCTAAAATTATTTTGTAACTGGAATTATTACGATACCTAAGTTTTTCATATCTTGTAGGCATATCATCCCTTTGTTTATATCAATCCCATTGCTATGGAACATATCCTCCTTCTTTTTTATAGTTATTGTCACTTTCTCCTTTATATCCAAGACCTATTTTTCTTCTAGGGATATTAGATTACTCAAACTATCATCTAGAATTTTCAATTTGTTGTTGAACTTTGCTTTGGTATCTGCATCTATACATGTTTCGATTCTACTCCGATTTGTGAAAACTATATTAGTTTTCAAGTGTGAAACTTCTATTTATTTTTTGTCTAGTTTTCTTATCATCAGTTCATTCTTTGTTTTGTGTTCCTTTGAATATTCTTTCTGTACAACCTTATTCTATTCAATTTCCTTGATGTTTTATTTTGTGTAGTCCAACTATTTTCTAAGATCCTTTTCTTTGTCATTCATCCTTCTTTCCAGTACCTCTTCCATGTCCTTGGTGTGCTTGACTATTTCCTTTATTTTTTCCAATTTCTCCTTGAGTAACTTATTGCTTCTTCTTAAATTCATTAAATATTCCAATTCACTAACTAGATCACCTTCCCAATCAATCTGGGAACCATCCTCATCTTCATAATTTGAGTTTTCTTCTATTCTATTTGAGTCTTCTTTCACTTCAGATTTTGAATATGATATAGAGATCCCATTATAGGGACATACGTTTCTTGCTATATTCTTCTCTGATTTAGTAGATTCTTCTATGAAGGTTGATATTTCTTTTCTTTTGTATTTTGGAGAGGAAATATGGATCCTATTATAAGTCCACTTTCTTGTTGGTTTGGATGTGCTTTCACTTTGACTGGCAATTTTTATCCATATCCTTATTCTTCATCTTGAACCAGTGGAATAAATAACACTTCTCTTGAGCCATTAGGGATGCCCTTTTTATCAAATAAATCACTATCCACATTGGTATAAAGACTCTTCCTCTACTTAAGAATTTTTTTCTTATTCCTAACTCTGCTTTGTTTCATATGTACATTTGGAGGAAAAGTGTATAATCCTTCCATATTTGAATAATTTGAAAGGAAACTTCCCCTTATACTTGTAATGTCCTATTTTTAACTTTCTCACAAAATTGGTTTCTTCTTCATCAGACATGTCAGATGAGTTTTTACATTCATATTTACTTCTTTTAGTTTTTCTTCTGACCTTAAAGGTAGCTTCTTTTATGGGGCCATTATCCTTTTTGGTCCTCATTTCATAGACTATGAGAATTCCATGTACCCCATATTTTGTGAAAAATTTCCAAATTATTTCTATCTTCTAAAACATATACCTTTTGGTTGAACCAAGGAGGCAAGGTTCTCAAGATTTTCTATACAATCAGATATTTTTATGGTTGCTACATGTCCCTTGATGGAAATCATAATCTCATAAATTCTGAGGAAATAAGATACAATGTGTTCCAGCCCGCATGGGTGTGGCTCATTGGAAGTTCAGTTGTTATGAAGTCACAGTTGTATAGGGAGGTCACGAGTTCAAATCACACCCAACTTTACCCGTGTCCCATGCTTACGGGGTGTGTGGGGAACCTAGGGGTATAGTGGAAGAGGGATTAGATCCATGGACCCTGAGTCACATGAGTACCATCCTAGTCTCTATTTGTCGATTTCTTTGGCAAAAAAAAATGCAATGCCTTCCCTTTCTTTCATTTGTAGTGTTTCGAACTATATGAAAAAAGGTCTGTAATTTGTCCTTTTGACATTTTCATCCCATTCATATGTGTTCTTAAAATTTTTCCAAATTTCCTTTGTTGTAATGCATTACATGACCTTTTTGAATTCAACATGTATAATTCCACAGAGTATTGCATTTTTATCCTTTGCATTCCATTCGCACTTTCTTCTATACTTTGGTTCAAATGGCATAGTTCTAGGAATTGTGTGCTCTTTTTCATCAGTTTCCTCCGATTCAGCTGGATTTCATTTAATAAATATGTATCCATTCTCCATTGAATTGATCTAGATGTTCATTCCAATATATTGTAAATACACTTCCATTCTTATCTTCCAAAAAGTATAATTCAACCCATCAAACCATGGTGCTATATTAGTGGACGTCCCTTCCTACTTATCTATATCTGTGCTAGATCTATCTTCTATATGTTAAGATATAACTAAATATTCCTACTATGATACCAATTATTGGATTTATATTATATATTAAGAGGGGGTTGAATCAGTATATAGTGCAAATTTCAAATTATTTTACAATTAAACAATTTTCACCACTTAAATTTTTTTTAGATGAAACAAGAATATACACAGTTACACACAAAATATAAAGAATAATTATGTATATATATATATATATAATTAATTATTACATCAGTGGGAGAAAAAAAATCCAAACATGAGTACCAACTCATTCTAGGAGCCAACCTAACCCACAAGCAAAAAATTTCTAATTACAGGTATTGACATGTAAAGACATTGATCTGTGTGATTACCAACTCACCAACTTCAGGAATCAACCTAAGCAAATGTCTATGTTACTACACAAGCTATTAATTGTAGTAATAACACACCAACTTGTGGAAGAATGTGATCTCCATTTGTTTCTTCAGCTACGACTGAATGGGAGCACCAACTCCCAAATGTGTTTACCAGCTCTGACTGGAAGGAGGCTCCAACCCCATAATTGTCTCACCAACTAACATTGGAAGGAAAATTGGAGCATATTTTACATCTAGACATTATTCATGTATCCATGCAGTCATGTAATCATGCAGTTGTGTAGCAAGCATGTAGAAATATTTGTCTCCCTAGTGTTTAGACCTTATTAAGTTGACATCCTAGTGCATAGTCTTGTCAAATTTTTTCCTAATTGTCTACTATTGTGCCCTCATATATTAATTTAGGACCTTATGTTCCATTTTCATTTATTTTATCTACTCACCATCAGTTACATTCAATTAAATATGATACAATCAGTTAACTAGGCCACCATTCCTTGACTTCATCATTCCTGAATGATAGTGAGCTCTGATGACCACTAATAGTAAAATAAACCTACTAATTCTCCTCTACACCATTATTTATCATAATTTAACCTTCTAATTCTCCCTTTTTGTCCTTCTACCATTAGTTACAGTCAAATGATTGATCTAATTTAGGAGTTACAGCTAGTTCTCAAGTTTAGGGATGGTTTATATGTTAAATTAAGCATGCCCAATGAGAGGATTAGAAACGTATCCTAAGGATCACAAATTTATCCTTTGTATATGTATTTATATTGTATCGTCTCGGCCCTTGCTGAGTCACAAGTTTCCGTTATATCCTGGCTTGCGGGCTGCCGTTTATACCATAGGGGTTATAGTGGCAGTAGCAGATTTGGACTTAGGCCTGGCCCAGGCAAGTTTGACAAGTTACCGATTCCCCTACTCTAAAAAAAAATATATGTATTTATATTGTATACTTATTGATGAATAATATACAATATTTATTTTATCCCATTGAGTTTCTTCTCATGCTTATTTTGTTCAATCTTTCTTCACCAGTTTTGCTACAAATCTCTATTGTTTATCTAAGTAGGATTACATTGAGTTGGATCCTTACTTGTATGATTTATTATTTCTATAAAGGATATATAAATATCACATGGTATCAAAGAATAGGGATTTTGTGTTGAGCAATAGTTGCTTGCTTTAGTGCACCAAAAGTCGTTGGGTTTCCACAAAAGTCATGGTATTCTTGCATTGTAGCCATTGGATATAACCTTTGTAGACTTTCCAGGTGCAATGCACCCTGATAATGTTCATATTGTATTAATAATACCTCAATAGAATTAATTAATCCTCAATACATATTTTATAGTGTGTATTTTACAAGTACAACAAATTCAACATGGATTTGAAATTAGTTCCTCTTCTATCACCATCATTTATGTTGAGTGGAAATTGAACTTGGTTGCATATCTTGAGAGCCCTGGGATATTTGATGTGTCTATTGGATCTAGTGAAGAATTAGTATGAATATGAAAATGATTGGATAAATTATTGTGGTAGATAATATGGATTTATGTGTTTTGCAATGTCACCTAAGATGTGTTATCTCATTAATTTCGATGAGTATCCATTTGAGCTCTGGAGAAATATACATAGATATTTTGGTGTGTAAGAAGAAGAAGATGATACCTAGATCCAGACCAACACCTCCTCAAGTGTTATTCCTTAAAATGTATCATCCTCAACACTCTCCAAAGAATTTTTACAAGTGGAAGAAAACCAAATGAGAGAATATTCAACTCCTTTAGTACAAATTGGTGAAAGTCTCCTTGAGTGACTCCCTCTCTAGATGCTCCATAAGTTTATCAGAAATATGATGTCTCATATTCCCATACAAATTCTCTAATAGAATACATTTGAACCACTATTTTTGAAGAATAACTCTCCTTCCAGTTGTTCTTGAGTGATTTTTTAATTTGAATTATGGTCAACAAAATTTGCCAGAGATTGCTCTAGAAGCTTAAGAGGAATTTGATTCCTCTATCTCCAATGCTTTTGTTGGTGTGTAGAAAAGTGATATTTTGGATTTTTTGGAGGTAATATCATATTTTGTAAGTGATCCATTTTCCCTCACTAGTCCAATTCTTCTAGTGAATTCCTACTTGATTTCTTGCAGCATTTCTCATAATTTTATTGAACATGGAGAAATTGTGAATCTTCCCTCTCAGTGGCGCAATCGAGATACTTGTATCACCTTATTTGATATGAGTAAAAATATCTTAATTCAAATTGTATTCTCCAATACCTTTCAGTTATGCTTGGGACATATCTCATAACTCTTGGTGTTAAAAATCAAGCACCTCAATTCTCATTTAAAAGTTCTGTTGCTAGGGATTCTTTATTAGTTTAATCTCATGAGTTTTCCAATATGAAATGTTGTGATTTATTGGATATTTTGGAAGATAGAAAATATTATATATCTCAAGAATTCACTCGCCATGGTCACATGCCTCCTCTTCTTTCCTACATAGTCACATGCACATTTCCTCATAGTGATAATAAAATTGGAGACATCCTGCATTGACTTGGACACTTGCTCCTCACATTTAGAGCTGATTTTACCTCACTTGGATCAATGTTCATGTATACATCATCTCAGTTGCTTGGGTTTAACTCACTTGGTTTAAATTCTCAAGCACATAATGATTCACTTAAATTTGCTCTCATTTCTACTAGTTTGAAGTTCAAGAATCCTCATGACTTTTCCATCATGTTGGCATACTTTCTTCAAGATAATGTGACCATCTGTGGTTCAATGTTTCAAGATAATTCAATATTATTTGGGTTTGATCTCAAAAATTCAAGTTCCGATGAGCATATACATTTACTTTGTTGTCAATGTACCTCAATTCCTCTACATGGTTTTAGTATCCATCATGTAGTTGTATATGTTCCTTATCTAGTTGAGTAGATTCATCTTATTCTGAAGAATATTCTTCCAGAGATAATATTTTACTTTGGAGAATAATTTTTGGTTTCCTTTTTTTATGTTGATTTTTAGGAATTATTTTCCCCATGTGGTTTTTCTTTTTCCTAAGTTTATATGGATGAATAATGTAAAGAGTGAGCATATGCCTAGTTTCTTGGGCCCTATTTTTTTACTTCTCATAAGTTAGGATCAACATGGTTGCGGGGGGGGGCGGCGTTGTTGGAGAATATTTTCCATCAAAACATTATTCATGCAAGAATAAAATCATGCAATCATGCAGCTGTGTAGTAGGAATGTAGCAATATTTGTATCCCTAGTGTTTATACATTGTTAAGTTGACATCCCAATGCATAGTCTTGTCATTGTTTGCCTCATTCTACATTATTTCAATTTCATCTATTATTCTAGGTCCTCATAGAGCCTATTCCATGATTTTATCCATCCACCATCAATTGCATTCATTTAACTAGGCTACAATCAATTAACTGGTCCACCATTCATTGATTTAATCACTTTGGGATGATAATGAGCTCTAATACCACTAATAGTCAACTAAATATCCTAATTATCCCCTACATCATTAGCTATCATCAGTTAAATTCCTGGATATCCCTTTTTTCTAGCTACCATCAGTTATAGTCATCTAACTGATCTAATTCAAGAGTTGCAACTAGTTCTCAAGTCTAGTGATGGTTTCTATGCTAAATTAATATTTCCTAATGAGAGGATTCAAAATGTCTCTTAATGATCACGAATTTATCCTTTGGATATGTATTTATATTTTATACTTCTTGATTAATAATAGACAATATGAATTTTATCCCATTGAGTTTCTTCTCATGTTTATTCTTTTCAATATTTGTTCACTAGTTTTGTTGCAAATATTTGTTGTTTATCTAAGTAGGATTATTGAACCTAGATCCTTATTTGTATGATTTCTTACTACCATCGATACTATAGAAATATCACAAGGAAGAACTGACTCCCTGATTATTTTACTAGCTACAACTGGAAGGAAGCTGCAACTCCCTCTTCCTTACCCCATCCCGCTCCCTTAGAAATTTCACCAAGACCTACTAGAAGGAAGATCCAACTCCCTATTCCTTGCCCTTTCCTACCTCCCTGATAAGAAATAGTTGTGTATCAACTAACTAAAATATGCACTTTACCTTATCTACAAACTATAATTGGCGTAACTCTTATGTTCTACATCTTTCCTTTGATTATCTGCATTAAGAAAGTCGATTTCCTTATCTACAATGTGCGATAATATCTGCGAGTTACACAATCTTTAGATAACTGCGAACATTGATTTACTTCCATATTTTATGACTACATTTTTTGCATTTAACTAGTGTTCCAAACTCAATTACTTATTTGGCTCTGTGGTCTGCATTATTTACTAAGCAAAAACTTTGCACATCCTGGATTGGGGTATCCTTCTACTCTGTTCTCTTCTTTATATTCATCATTTTCTAATCTATGCAATTTGGATATAATCTATATGTACTTATTCTGCTATCAATGTGCCATTAATACCCCAAAAGCAGGGATAATTTTAGGGGCGAATTTTAGCCCAGTGGGCTATTTTTCCATGTTTTTCTCCCAAAAAAGATTCACCATTTTGTATTTTTTGGAGCCCTGTTTCGCCCAATTTTGATGGGGTAAACTTTTTTCACCCTAAAAATCACCAAATTATTATATAAATGATATTAAATCCTTGGAAATTAAAATATTTTTTGAAAAATATCGCCAATCATTTTATAGTTGTCGTTTTAAAAATTGGTAATATTCGCCAACATTTATACACTTTTAAATAAGTATGGTTCCTTAAAATCATCCCTACCCAAAAGTTATGAATCTTAGACAAAATTGATTTTCTTCAAGTATTCATTCTCCAAGATTACTTCAGCACATCCATCTCTTGCTTATTTATACTCTTTCTAGTTCAAGAGATGTGCCCACTTGTTGAGATGACTTAAACTTGGTGACTTCTCATCTTGTTTGCTTCTTGATCAAGTTATCTTCTGCATCGGTGTGCCACTTTTCACAATTCATATTTGTGGGTTTAGCACACATAAACCATTGTCTTTGTGTGGTTTTCACACACATATATGTCTTTGAATTTCATATTCTTCTTCTATATTTTTACATAATTCCTGTACCATAGTGATATTTTCACACATCCTTTTATTTCATATTATTCTTCTAACTTCTTCTTCAAGGTTTTATATGCGCACATATTACCAATGTCATAGTGGGATCTTTACATTCATTAGACTTTCACATTTTTCTCTGTGTATTTCTTCATGTTGTCTTTGTGTGTGGAATTATTCATGCACTTCATTCATCATTGATATCGAAGACATCACCAAGGTTCAAAATTTTGTCCTTTGACATCAATGACAATACAAAGGTTCAACAATGATCTTAGAATCTCCAATCACATTTTTAAAAATTAAAATCTAAATCAATAGCTTTTCTCAAACCTTGAATCAGTGCTTCATATTTTAATGTGTTGTTAGTACATTCAAATTCAAGATGACATGCATCTGACTGCTACACCATCTTTATATTTTGACCCAACAAAGAACATTGTCTAGAATTGTAAGTTCAAATCTTATTTTCAAAGACTTATTTTTGAAAATTAGTAGTTTGAGTACTACGAAGGATTTAAGACTATTGTTTAGTTTTTTCTATATTTTAAAATCCATTTATAAAATTACCAAAGAAAGCATTAAACAAGTAATTCCCAATCCTATTGAGTTTAGCAGGTTCATAAGGTGATCCTATGTCAATTATAGTATGCTTTATATACCTTTACCTCCCAACCCTCATTTGATTCTCTTTCCTCTTGTAAGGAAACCACAAATGAGACCAACCAGTTGAAAAATATGTATTTAATTTCTCCAACCAATCCTATATCATGAGTAACATGTGGGATTTAGGTATGTCTACTACAATGGTGTCAATGATTTTATTAAACTTGGGATCCACAAATAGTCTTATAAGTACATTATTGAGTTCCCCATAGACATTGAATGTGGATCGATATAACTAGACGATATAGGATCCATATTGTTTAGGCTCAACATTGATATTTTGGAGTAATGAATATGCCATGACATTTAGTGCCATAATCAATCATACAAGTATGGGAATTTCTGTTAAATTTTTCAAAGGTTAAAATGAAAGGGGAAAGTATTTGAGGAAGATTTTTCCCAATAAAGGTAGTGTTTATACTAGATATTTTCATTTTATTTGATATTCTTGGATCAATGTTCTTAATCAGATGAGAACCCTTCTCTATGGAACCCATTTTTCTTTACCCTTACATGAATTCTCACGATCCCAAATCAAACTTTGTTGAATATCTAGTATTTTTAGTGCATCGTATAATGACAGACTCATTTATCTTTCTTCATATATTTTAACACATTGTAGCCCATTTGTACCAAAGTTAGGATGGGTTTGATGACATGGGGTTTCTTTTTATGACTACTAAATATGAAGGAAATTATTTATCAAAGATAGGACTTTTACTCCTCGCCTAATAAGTGCACACATCCTCAATCTCCTCCACATCTCTTGCATTTTTATCAGGGGAATAATCACACAATACATTAATGTGATGTTCATGACCTTGAGTATTTTATAGGATTTCTACTTCATATTATTCTCAAGTTTAATTTATGCTCTCATGCCAATGACCAGACTATACATTATTGTTGAGATTTTTATCATGTTTGTAACCAAGTCCTCAAGAGAAATTCCTTCCATGAGAGGATTCCCTCTATTCTCAAGAGGATAATCCTTTCTAAAAGGTGTTCTATAGTAGTTCTAGGGAGGAGGTATTTCTATGAATGTATTCTTTAGTTCAAAAATTTAATTGGAGAACTTTTTCATTGTTCTTTGCATACTTTCCATGTCCTTAGGGTCTATCTCTTTGGGTTACGTGTTATTTTTTAATTGAGTATTATTTTTATTAAACCTATTTGGGGTAAATGTTTATTTTGATCGTAAGTTACCTTTGAGGCTAACCATATCTCATTCCACCTTCATGGATACCTCAAAATTTTCATCTAGTGGTTTTTTCTCATCCCTTTTAGAAATGGTAGATGGTAAGGAAACCAATCAGAATTCAATTAATATGTCATCCACAAGTTAGGATGCCTTCGAGATTTTATTTAACAAAGTCAAGAATATTTGATTAAAATATTTCACATTTTCTTTGGTTTCCATTTTGACTCTTGATACCTTGAACTAACTTCGCAATACTTTTATCTCCCCTAAACCTTTCCAATAATTTTTTTCAAGGTCATCCCAGTTTGTAATAGATCATGGTCTAAGGAATTGAAACCAAGTTATATTCCAACCAGTGAAAGTGTGATACAAAAGTATAAAAATTATGTCTTCATGCTCTACATTGAGGAGATTAATTTCAATTAAGACCTTAGTAATTTGATCTTTCGTTGAATCCTTTTGATCTATATCAATTTTTAGCAGGGATGTTTTAGGATCCTTTGAGAGAGGATGAACATCCCTTGGCATGAAAATGGTGTCCTATAACTTCCATATGGGGTTGATGTTGGAATTGACACAACCATGTTTTATCCTTAGTTTTCTTGAGATATTTCATTGTCCAAAGAATAAATTTCGGACTCAAACCTCCAAAGAACTAGAAGGGGTGGAAAGAGGACTCTAAGAATTCCCATTATCATTTTGAGTAACCGAGTTTTCCAAGTTGGTATTTTGTAGTTGTGATGCATTCAATGATTAGTTGTGATGCTTAGAAGTTAATATTCATGAAGAGTATCATTTCAAAATTTTAAATTTCCTTTCATGAATCATATGGAATATTAAGGAAAGAAAAAGTTCCCTCCCCAAAGAACTAGTTATGTGTAAATTGAACCCAAAAGATATAACAATTACACTCACAAAATTGCTAATCAAACATGCAAAATTAACACCAGAGACTGAAATTGGAGCAAAACACTAATATGTATTGAATAAGTGTAAAATAGCCAAACTTGTGAAGTAATAGGCTGCTGCAATATATAATTACATGAGATATTCAAATGCATAAATATGTCATTCAAAATGGTCAAACGGCAGGCTTACCAAAACTAGTCAAATCCCCCATAGGTGCATAAAGCAGTTTCCAAATCTATGAAGATGCTCACAAATTTGCTAATTCAAGTGGGGAAGATAAAGAGGGATGGAAAGAAAACTCATACATGATTTTATTTGGAGAAAATGAGGGAGTATGACGTGGGAAAAAAATAAGTCAACTACACCTAGTCTAGCTTTTCCTTTTGCCTTAAATTATAAATAAAATAGACAGCTTTTCAGAAAAAGAGGATATGTGCTTTGGAGTATCTAGAATAAATAATACATGCTAAATTGGGTTTCCCGGATGTTTCCCAAGCGCTCCATGACTCATTTTTAGCATGTGTTGACTTCTAGGACATGTAGAAGGCAACTAGCATAGAATGGAATCTAGGAAACTAGGTAATAAGACAAAAATGATTAAATTAATGTCTAATTAGTAGGTAAGTATGGGTTGATTATTCTAACACCCCCCCTTAATCCTGGATTTATGAGTAAATATCAGAAAACTATAGGGCCTAGAAACAAGGCTTAGTCACCCTTTACATACTGCTTGTCCATACAACCATGGAAAGAGGCAAAAACCCAGTGGGAAAATCCTCCCTTTAACATGGACATGAAGAACAAAATTTGGAAATCTTGTCATCAATCATGCTTCACAATCAGCAATCCCCAGCAGTGATTTGAGATTGTGGAATGTCTTCTCACAAAAAAAATTGGTGAAGATGTCTACTACTTGTTCTAAAGATGCACAAAAGAGTAGATCAATGGGGCCATCATGCACAAGCTATTTGATGTAGTGCATATGGATCTCAATGTGCTTGGTTCACTGTCTCTAAATAAGATCATTGCAGATTCAAATGATGTTCTGATTATCACAGTATATAATAGTTGAAAACTCTGATTCGAAGCCACATTCTCCAAGTATCGCCTGCAACCAAAAACATTGAGTTGCTTCATTTATAACTCCTGTATACTCTACTTCTGTAGATGAGAGTGCTATGACATTTTGCTTCTTTCTTGACCAGATGATTGGTCCTTCTGCAAGAATGAACACATATCCTGATGTAGACATTTGATCTGTGTTGTCACCTGCCCAATCACTGTCAGTAAACCCAATCAAATCATGATCATATTTTTCTTTGTAGAAGATCCCATGAGTTCTTGTTCCTTGAACAAAGTTTAGGATCCTTTTGGATTCCCTCTAGGGGATCTCATGAGGCTGATCCATGTATCTCGAAGCCACACTAGCTACATAAGATATATCAGGTCGAGTGTGTGTAAGATAAAGAAAACACCCACCCAACTGCCTATACAATGGATTATTTGCCATAGGAGAGGAACCTTCTTCTTCAAGCTTAAATCCTGAAAGGAAAGGAGTCTTGCTTGGCTTGCAATCTTTCATGTTCAACTTGTTCAGAAAATCCAAAGAATACTTGGACTGATGCACTTTGATTCCATTTTGGGATTGAGCAATTTTGAGACCCAAGAATTGGCTCAACAATCCCAAATCTGTCACAGAAAATGCATGGTTCATTGCATCCTTCAAGGAGGCAATATATTTCTTTGAACTTCCTGTAATTAGTAGATCATCCACATACAAAACAATAATCACCAAATAAACATGAATCAGCTTCAAATATACATTAGGATCATACTTGCATCAAACAAAACTCAGTGATAGAAAAAATCCATCAATCTTGGCATACCAAGCCCTGGGGGCTTGCTTGAGCTCATACAATGATTTCTTTAACCTGTACACTAAAGATGGATTAGAAAAAAACCCTTCATTTTTCTACATGTAAATATCCTCAGTGATATCTCCATTTAGGAAATCACACTTCACATCCATGTGATGTACTTCCCACTACTTCAAAGCTGCAATGGCTAGAGCTAGCCTTATGGAGTCCATCTTTACCACTGGTGCAAAAGTTTCATTGTAGTCAATACCATGTACTTGTGAGTAGCCCTTGGATACCAATATTGACTTATATTTCAAAGGTGAACCATAAGCAGAAAACTTACTCTTGAAAAACCACTAACATTGAACTAGCTTCCTCCCTGGGGAGAAGATCAACTAGTTCCCAAGTATTGTTCTTCTAGAGCGAGCGGAATTATTATTTCATGGATGTTTGACATATTGGATCATGTGATGCATATTCATATGTCTGTGGATCTGATTCAACCATCATATATCACTTCTCATCAAATAGAGGACCTTTCACACAAAGGGAACTCTCAAATTGAGATCCAGTCCTCCTAGTGTCACTAGGATTTCCAGCTAGTTCCCCAGCTGCATGAATAGTATTTGCTTCCCATTTTTGTCTTGTAGGAATGTTAGGATCTGCAATCAAATCATCATTATCATAAATATTATAATCATCAAACTCATTAGTCTCTCCACTTACAATCAATGTATCTGGTGGTTAAGAAGACTCTCCAACTTCAATTGCTACTAAAGGCTCTTCTTGGAATTGAACACTTATTTAAATGAAATATTTGTTAGTGATCAATTTTATCAACTTGTACCCTTTTGAATATTCATAATACCCATCAAGTAGGCACTCTTGGCTTTGGGGTTGTAAATCCTTCCTCTTTTCAGTTGGAAGTCTAGCCCAAGCCTTTGAGCCAAAAATCCTGAAATGGGTCACATCTAG
Source organism: Pseudotsuga menziesii (assembly GCA_001517045.1). Classification (NCBI taxonomy): domain Eukaryota; kingdom Viridiplantae; phylum Streptophyta; class Pinopsida; order Pinales; family Pinaceae; genus Pseudotsuga; species Pseudotsuga menziesii. Next base: position 24,049 of record LPNX010910980.1, on the reverse strand, counting down.
CTTGTTCCCACTCCAAGTTTTGAAAGGAGTAATACCATAAATATTCTTATGAGGCACCCTATTCTGGATGTAGGATGCACATTTCATAGCCTCAACCCAAAACTTTGGTGGCAAATTCTTAGCTTCTATCATGCAGGTTGCCATCTCCTTCAGTGATCTTTTCTTTCTCTCAGCAACACCATTTTGCTATGGTGTGTAAGGGATTGAATGCTGCATCTGAATACCTACATATTTACAATATTGAATGAGCTCAGACTTGACATACTCACCACCATTTTCAGATATAAGGATCTTTTGTTTCCTCCCATATTGGTTTTCAACCAAGGCTCTAAATACCTTGAAGAGGTCAAAAACTTCAGACTTATGCTTTAGGAAGTGAACCCAACAATACTTGGAAAAGTCATCTATGAAGGTCAGTGCATATTTGGCTTGAATCATGGACATATGAGGGAATGGGTAAGCAATATCACTGTTGATAAGCTCAAGAGGTGTAGAGGTTCTCTCATGACTAGCTTTCTCATACTTGTGCTGTGGGTGTTTTCCTAGGATACAACCTTGACAGACTCCCTTAGAAAACTTGATCTTTGGTAACCCTATGACCATATATTTTTCACTCAAATCAGAAAGATACTTGTATTTCAGATGGACAAATATTTCATGCAAAATATTTCTTTCTTCATTATCATGAATCAGAGGAGAAGAGGGGTTTGAGTAGGGTAGAAAATGGGAAAACTTGTATACCTTCGAAGTGTGAACAACAACACCTTTTTCTATGAATTTACCATTCGAAATCTTAGTGGTTTCAACAACATCAGGGGAGAATATTACCTTCTTTGGATACCCAATATGAGTCATCTGATACAATGACAAGAGATTGGAGGCAAGACCTAGAACATACAACACACTATTGAAACTACCATGGTCAAGATCAATCCTACCCTTCCCCAAACTGTTAGTGAGAGAGTAATCTCCTAAAACTATTGGCGGCCCTTTTGACATGTCAAGAGAGGATAATGTCTCTTTTTTCAAAACCATGTGTCAAGAATATCTAGAGTCTATGATGAAGCTAGGTGAGCTTGATGTGCCAACAACCAATGCATGTACTCTCTCTCTGTCTTCTGAATTTGATCCTCCTTCCCTCTTCTTTGAGAAATCAGGAAGGGTGATGTTATTCTTATCCAGAAGTTGGGTCAACATGTCAATTTGATTCTTCATACAAGAGATCTCAGGATGAAATCCCTTACTCTAGTATGTGAACTTTATCATTTCTCCTTTGTTCTTCTTCTTCTAGGAGTTCTTCTTGGAACTTTATCATCACCAACTTATATTACTCCTGTGTGAGGGATTCCATGAACTCTGCAAGCTCAGGCATCTTCCAATCTCAAGCTGTCAACTTGGTGGCATGGAAGGTCGAAACAAACACTGAATATTAAGGACCAAGGTTAGAGATTATGGCCAAAACTGGTTGTTCTTCCTTATTTTTGATCCCACATTGTTTCAACTACAAAACAAGGGCCTTGAACTTGGAAAAGTAGAGTTGCAATGATTCGAAGCTACTGGGACTCAAGGAGATCAGCTCATTCTTGATTTGATGTCCTATCATATCATATGTCTTTCCAAAAATATATTCTAGCTTCTCCCACACTTCATTAGGTGATGTCAATCCATCAAGATGGAAGAGGAGATCTCTTTAAATGCTCAGACACAAAAGACCATAGGCCTCATCCCTCCTATTGTGCCATTTAATTTTATCTGTAGCTACATTGGGCTCTACCTCAGTTTCCATAGTCACCCTATAGAGAACTTTCTCTCTCAACAATATATCCATCTCATCTTTCCACTCAAATAAATTGAATGGATTCAAGATGATCTTCTAAGATTGGTCAATAGCTCAGAAACTGTTCCCTCTAGTCAGCATAATGCGCTCCTAGTCAAGATGTCGAACCTGCAATATCAATAAGGAAGGAGAGAAATCGATCTACAATGATACCATGTGGAAATTGAAACCAAGACATAGAACAATTAAACTCACAAAATTGCTAATCAAACACGCAAAATTAACACCAAAGGAGACTGAAATTGGAGCAAAACACTAATCTGTATTGAATAAGTGTACAATAACCAATGTTGTGAAGTAATATGCTATTTCACTATATAATTACATGATATATTCTAATGCATAAAAATTCCATTTGAAATGGTAAAAAAATAGGCTTACCAAAACTAGTCAAATCCCCCATAGGTGCATAAAGTAGTTTCAAAATCTATGAAGATGATCACCAATTTTCTAAGTAAAGTGGGAAAGCTAAAGAGGGATGGAAAGAAAAATCATACATGCTTTTATTTGGAGAAAAGGAGGGAGGATATGTGGGAAAAAAAACAAGTCAACTACACCTAGTCTAGCTTTTCCTTTTGTCTTAAATCAGAAATAAAATAGGCAACTTTTCAACAAAACCAGATATACGCTTTGGAGGATCTGGAATAAATAAGACATGATAAATTGGGTTTTTAGGATGTTTCCCAAGTGCTCCATGGCTCAATTTTAGCATGCGTTGACTTCTAGGACATGTATAAGGAAACTAGCATAGAATGGAATCTAGGAAACTAGGTAATAAGAAAAAAATGATTAAATTAATGTCTAATGTAGGTAACAATGGGTTGATTATTCTAACAATTTATAAACCATGAGTTTTGAAAAATTGAGTGATACTAGGTGACCTTGTTACTGTTAGATGTTTATCATTTAAGCTAGCATTAACTTAGGATCTTAACTGAGAGAATAACAAGCACAACAATAAAACGCATAAGACAATGAAAACAAATATTTTCCTCGGGGAAACCATAAAGGAGAAAAACCCCACAACTTCCCCAGATATAGAATCAGCACCAAATAGTAAAGCCCCAAAAACAGGTAGATGATATCTCGACAGCAGTAGCCTCTTTCTCTCTAGCCCCAACAACTTCTTCTTCCTCATCTATACGCTACAACTGAGTGTGAGTGAGTGTGTGATAAGTAGATAGGATCACTCTCTATTTATACTAATTCCCAACTTGACAATGACTCACTAGGGCTGACTTCTCCAAGAGAGTCTAATAACACTAGTGCCTCAGAACAGCGAGGACTTTAGCCCTTGAATAATAGGAGGGTTACCCACAATGACTTGACATGACTTGTTTACATTATATAACCTCCCGATAGGAACATTGGGGAATGACATGACTCAAATCAATTATAGACATTTCCTAGAATAAACATTGGGGTACAAGACATAAGATATACAAGTGAATACATTCCAAAGTTACAAATACATCAGCACTCCCTCTTAACTAGGAAGGTATTCTTTCGACACAATTTTTAGCATTGGTATTCTTCTCTGTATTGACTAGATCATCTTGTCATCTTCATCTTCAAGTTTTCTTCATCTTCAAGTCCTCTTCATCTTCAAGTAATCATCGTCTTCAAGTCTTATTCATCTTCAAGTCACCTTTGTCTTCAAGTCTTCTTCTAAGTCATCTTCTTCTTCAAGTCTTCTTCATCATGTGATCTAGATCATCATGACTGCTGGATCATCACTGCTGGATCATCATCATTGTATCATCATCAAATCTGGATCATCACTTGATCTAGATCATCATCAAGCCTAGATCATCATCACATATGGATCATCACTTGATTTGGATCATCATCATCGGTGCTATCTCTCGATTCTTCTAATCACAGGAAGTTCTTTAGAGCCAGGCCTTTTTCATGCTGGTTGTAGGCCTACCCTTTATGCAGGTCTTCAGCACTTATATCTGACCCTAAGTTAGAATGGCCCACCCAACTCTTACATATGGCCTCATCTTGTCAGAAAGGCATGCCCAACACTCACATCTGACCTCATCTTGTTAGAAAGGCCTACCACTCACATTTGACCATGTGTAAACACATCATGCCAGAATGGCTTAGCACTTATATCCGACCATGTGTGAACACACTGCATCAAAAGGGCTTAGTACTTACATCCGACCATGTTCAAAAACATCACATTGGAAGGGCTCAGCACTTACATTCCACCATGTTTGAAAACACCACATCGAAAGGGATCTGCACTTACATTCGACCATGTTTGAAAACACTATATCGAAAGGGCTCTCAGTCCCAGACTGAGGATTCCTGGTAACTGACCAGGTGCCTCCATTCTCCTAGAGAATGGAATTAGCCCTTATATCTGATCAAGTGGGAACACATCCCTCAATCACATCAGAATGGCCATGCACTCACATCTGATCATGTAAGACTACATCCCACAGTCATATCAAAATGACCCTTAGTCCCAAACTGAGTATTCCTGATAACTGACCAAGAGCCTGCATTCCAAGAATGGCATTCAGCACTTATATTTGATCATGTATGAACCAATCCTACAGTCACATAAGAATGGCTCAACACTCACATCTGACATGGAAGGAACCAAATCCTCTCACCATGACAGAATGGCTCAACCCTTACATCTGACCATGGAAGGAACCTAATCCTCTCACCATGACAGAATGGCTCAACCCTTACATCTGACCATGGAAGGAACCTAATCCTCTCACCATGTCAGAATGGCTCTAGGTCTCATCATTTCCCCTTGGATGGAACCTCGATCTAGACAACACCAAGCTTCTCCCTGAAGTACTCAAACTTCACTCTGGCCAATGGCTTCGTCAACACATTAGCTATCTATTCATCTGTTACAACATACTAGAGCTTCATTTCTCCTCTCTACACCATATCCCTGATATAGTGATACTTGATCTTGATATGCTTTGACTTGTCATGGAACACTGGGTTCTTTGACAACTTCACACAACTATAGTTGTCACAATATATACAAGTAGCATCCAACTAGAGATCAAATAAATCAGACAAAATATTTCTCAGCCACACTACCTCGCAACTAGCTAAACAAGCTGTGACATATTTTGCTTCAGCTGTACTCAGTGCTAAACAGGACTGCTTCCTGCTAAACCAAGAGATCACACATGATCCCATACTGAAGTAGCATCCTGAAGTGCTCTTCCTATTGATGGCACTTCCTACCCAATCTGAATCAACATAACCCACCAGGTTAATCTTCTAATTTTCCTCGTACTTGATCCCATAATCAATTGTACCCTTCAGGTACCTCAGAATATGCTTTGCAGCAATTAAGTGAACATGTCTCGGATCTGTTAGGAACTGGCTTAAGGTGTTCACAACAAAGCAAATATTTGGTCTCATGTTTGTCGGGTACATCAAGGACCCAATCATCTGACGATACATCATAGCATCAACTGATTCTGATGAAGCATCACTCAATAGCTTCAGGTTCGATGGCATAGGTGTGCTTATGGCCTTGCAGTCCATCATCCCAAATCTCTTAAAAATATCTACTGCATACTTCCCTTGTCCAAGGAAGATTCCATCCGCATTCTGCTACACCTCCATGCCTAAGAAATAGTGCATCATACCCAAGTCTTTCATTTCAAACTTAGTAGCAAGTTTCCTCTTCGTATCATTAATCAACACATCCATACCTGTTACAAAGAAATCATCCACATACAGTAGGAGTATCGCTGGATTGCCATCTTCAACCTTGTAGTAAAGGTTGAAATCTACTTTACTCTTGGTAAATCCCAAATTGGATAGAAATCCATCAATTCTGCTGTACCATGTCCTAGGTTCCTGTTTCAAACCATACAGGGATTTCTTCAATCTACACACATGAGACTCCCTATCATGTGTCTCAAAACCAAGTGGTTTCTCCACATACACTTCATCTTCTACTACACCATTCAAGAAAGCAGTCTTGACATACATCTGGTGTATTTTCCATTTCATCACTATAGTCAAAGAAAGTACTGATCTGATGGAAGTGTATCTGGCTACAGATGCAAAAGTTTCTTCATAATCTATTCCTTCTTTCTGGGACAAACCATGAGCCATGAATGTTTCTTTATATTTCTCTATGTTACGATCTGCAGCATTCTTGATCTTGTAGATCCATTTGGAAGTTACAGTGGACTTCCCTTCTGGTCTTGGGACAACATCCCAAACATTATTCTTCATGATCGATTGATACTCTTCGATCATAGCATCCTTCCATTCTTTCCTTTCTGTCGCTTCTTCATAGTTGGAAGGTTTTTTATCAATAATGTCACATATCAAGGCTACATAACTAGAGCAGGACCTAGTTCTCTTTCTTCCTCTGTGTGTTTCTTCTGAAGCTCCATATCTTTCTGCACCTTAGATAATTCCATGTACCCAAGCAGGTTTCCTCTTGTGAGGATTCTTCTCCTGAGGTTGATCTAGAGGTTCTTGAGGTTGTTCTAATTCTTGATCTTCTTCTTGAATTTCTTCGTTCATGGTTGTATCATGAATTCTGGGTGCTTCTGTTTCTTCAGGTTCTTCAGCCAGTCTCTTACTAGATTTGATGTAGGTTGAATCTTTGTCAAATGTTACATCTCTGCTAATGTCAATCTTCTTGAACCCTGGGAAGTATATTCTATAAGCCTTCGATATTTTAGAGTATCCCACAAATATACCCTTCTTTCGTGAAGGATCTAACTTCATCCTCTTTTCTTTTGAAATGTGTATGTATACAGTGTTGTACAGGAATAAACACCTTATAACCGAAGGTCTGGGGTTACCAACATACTCATGAAACTTGCAAGAAATTGACTCTAGAGTGCAGTAAAGGAAATAGGAGGATAGAAAAGACTCACCCGATACACAACGGTTAATCCTAGCTTGTCCTCTTCCGCTCTGCTTCTCCTCCAAAGCCTTCAGGGATGCTTCTCCTTCACCTGTCAAGAGTCAATCCTCCAAATAGAATATGATACATATATATAAACAGGTTAGATAAATCATATACAGAGTGATGAAACATAAATATTTATCAAACCACAATATATGAGAGAGATTCAAGACACATATGGAAGAAGAATTCTCTTTATTAACAATAATGAAAGAGTTCAGATTACAACCCAACGCCTAAGACAAGGACTCCTCTGCAACCAAAGGATTCCAAGTTCCATTGCTCCAAAGACTTCTGCATAAACTCCACCAGCATAAATTTTCTCTCCAAGTGTATGTATATAATGCCCTCCCCAAGGCCTGTATTTATACTTGGTGAAATAAGGCAGTTTCGAAGGTTGAGGAGGTTGAGACAGTTAAGGTGATTAAGGTTAAGTGCTTAACTAATCTCAAGTAATCGTGATTTTTTATTTTAAATGTCAAAGGAAGGTGTATGTGGGTATCAATACTAGCAACTCAAATATGACACACGAGTTTCTCTAAGGGTAACCCGCGTACAAATCTGTACGCGAGATGCAATAACCGACACTCGCATACAACACGCGAGTTGCATATAAGAAGAGTCGCGTACAGGAATTGACATATTTAAAAAGTAAAAATAACCAGCTGGGTAGATGAGAAATGTAGTTCATAATAATCCCATCTATAGTTTTTTGGGAAACCCTCAATCCATAAATGTCCTTTTGTGTGCCAACATAGTGAATGTCAGCACTCGAACGGAGAGGTGCCATTCATGTGGATAACAAATGCCCCCTAATGTGTGAGGTCAGAGGGAAGCGATAGCTGAAATACATTATAAAGGAAACAACTAAGTATGGAGAGAGTAGAGAATCCAAGATCGAAAGGCTCGAACAAAGGTACCTGAAAGTGTTGGAGTAGGGTCTCACAGCTACAGAAGAAGCTGCTATTTTGACGAATATACAGTTTTGGTGGAGATATAGGAGGCATAGCTACGACACTATAGCAAGTTTCTAGCTACAAATCAGAGCCGGAAACCATGACGTAGAAGACAGAGAAGTCAAGGAAGACAATGGTACCTGAGCGGCCGAGAAGAGAGAGCTCACACACTACATTAAAGGCAGCGGTGGAATATAGGAGGGTTCAGCTACCCTCATAAAGGAAAAGGAGCAACGAGGCTGAGGTATTGAAGACAAAGGACAGAAAAGGGAAGTAGCCCCGGTACCCATGGTCAGCGTCGGGAAGCATGAAAGACTGCAGGAAGCTGTGGTAAAGAGAAGCGGTGCATAGTACCCATGATCAGTGCCGAGAAGCATGGAAGACTGCAGAGAGCTGTGGTGTGACGGATAGTGGCTACCTCAAAGTACAGATACGCCGACTGTCACTAGTTAGGGTTTGGGTTACTGTTGGGATAGGCCCACAGTGTTGTAATGGCGAGACCTTCGGGCCGCCTATAAAGGGATGTATTTTGTATTGTAAAAGGTTGGCGTGTTGGCAGCTTGAGCATTTTAGGCCATCTAGCTAGTCAGACGTAAACTATGTTGTAGTAGAGTTGAGCTCTGGTTCTGTCATTAGCTGTAGTATCTTACTATAACCAGTAGCTGGCTCATAGAGCATGCATGTAACGATCCACAAGGATTGATAGAGAGGGAAGAGTATATTATAAGAGAGACAATATAGAGATAGAAAAGAGATCTAAGAGAGAAGATCTTGAGCTGCATATATGGTGCAGCAGAACTGTGTTTACCTTCCCCTGAGCTATAATAGAAACACAGTTCTATGGACGTAACTTCCATCTTGGAGGTGAACCACGTTAAAATCGAGTGTTATGCGATTGATTCATGTGTTGTGTTTATTTGTTGCATCTGTTAGTTATTATATGAACCTTATTTATAGTGGAATGTATGTATGCATTGTTTCGTTCACAACAATATAGAAAGATAACCTTAAGATTGAAGCCTTTAGCACGTTGTATGCGAGTTCATTTATGTTGTTCTTGAAAAGTCACTAGTCACAGTGTTAACAGTCTGGTATGTTGAGTCCTGCAAGTCGACACGAACCACGCTAAGTGCACTGAGCCGCGGGAGTAGGATATTGCAGAGAGGCGATACCGCACCGGCAGAGGAGCTACAGTGCGCGATACCATAGGTTAAGGACTTAGCGTTGGGGAGAAAGTTACGTGTCACCTAGTGCGTGGCAAGGCTATAAGGCTGGGGTCGTCGAGAGTCAGTGGAAGTTGCGCGACGCGGAAAGGGACTGCGCAACCGGAAAAGAGAGATCCTGTGGTCAGAAGAGTTGCGAGACAAGGATATCACGCGACGCGAGCAGAGGGGTTGCACGAAACGTAGAGAAATAGGCCTCGTGGCTAAGCAGAGCTGTGAACCGCTAGTAGGCTGCCACAGAACCTGGTCCAAGACACTTAAATCCTTGGCCAACCCATTAGAATCACTTTGGGTGAGACTTCAGGCCGCTTCGCGGTCTGTCGCCGAAAGGGCCAGTGAGCTAGGGGTGTTGTTGGTTAAACATAGTAAACCTAGGTTTGCCCATGATAGCTAACAGAAAGAGAGATAAATGTCAGAAAAACTGATCTCTAGGACATACAAGTCCATATACAAAACATCGCCATAAAGATACAGGCGGATCCAACATATGTATAACTGATGAAACTATCATGGTCGCTCAATATGCAAAAAGGCGCCATATCAAATCTAAAGGATTCATGGCCACAAATGAACAAGGTGTATCCATGCTCAACAATTGATCATAGCCACAAAAATACAAGGTGCATCTATGTCTCAACAAAATGTCATATAAAGTGTAACAAGGTCTTGCGCAACTTGGGCAATAGCAAAAGATGACAATGCTACTGTCAACCCAAGGTCTTCAATCCAAACCACCCAAAAACGGTACGAATCCTAACCATGCAAATAAAGGAGTTGAAGTCGAACATGGAGAAAACCATTTGATTACTGGTCAATAATGAGAACCGTTAACAAACTTGAGGGAAACCACCATTAATGAAAATGGTCCCCAAGGTACCTAGTACATTCTAACAAGTGTGATTACAAGGACTTGAAGTTGAACACTTGAAGAATCCATTGAGTGGGAGACATTAAGGTATTCCCACTACCCAATAGCGAGGGAAATTGACACTGATGACAACAATCCCCAAGGTACTATCATAAGACTCTAAATCTCATTCCCAGAGCAAGATTTGTTGCAGTCGATAGGAAGAGATCCATTGGAAGGAAGGCATTAAGGCATCCTTCATCATCCAACACGAGGTAAGTCAAAGACTAATTGGATTTGGAATTGGTACTGAATTTCACGACAAGGAATGCTTAAGACATGATGTAATGAACTGATACCAGGGAATGGCTGACACAAAAGGTCAAGGCAACTGCAGAAATGGCCGACAAAGGTTTAATCCTTGAACAGTAAGCACGACACAAAAGTGACTTAGGTAGCTTTTGACACAAAAGTACCAACGAAACAAATCTGTAATGTAGGAGACATTGATAGATTCCCCATATAATTGGAAAAGAGACCAACTGGAAGAGTAAGAAACTCTGAAATGGGATAAGATAAAAAAACTAGGACCCAACTGTTGATAGACTCAAAACTGGTGCTTTGTTTAAGGAAACAAGACTTGCTGCCATGGTGTAAAAAACATGTGAATGAACTTCCCTTCCCCTCTTTCTTGTAAAGGTTTGACGAGTCCAAGAAAGAAAACTCGAGACCATCTTCATTTTTGGCAAGCTCAAAGAAAATAAAGAAGAATGCTTGATAAAGCACTGATTCGTGGATTTTACAATCCTGAACTAGTACATGCTCGACGGTGTTTTCATAGTTTAGAGAGTTTGAAAACTCCAAAGAAGACTCCAAGGGGGTGCTTTTTTGTACAATTTAGTCTCTTGAGGTCAAAAAAAGTATAAAACATACCAAAGAAGAACTCTCTTAACTTCTGAAGAAGAAAAGGCGCACCTTTTTCATACTTAGTCAGGAAGGTCTGAAAAAGGTTAAATTACCACCTGCCCAATGCTCCTTCAAAAGCAGCATATAGCCTGAGTTTTACGAGTGTGAAGGAAGGCAAGATCACTCAGAAAGATCCATTTGATTACAAGAAATGGGGCTTACAACAGGAAACTAGATGCTTTGTTCTTTAGGGTTTAACGAGCATGACAAATACATAAAGTACACTCGGAATCTTTTTCATGTTTTGGTCCAGAGCACAAAAAAGAGAAAACTAAGCTCATACCGGGGGTTCCTTTCCTGTAATTTTAGTCCCTTAGGTCCGGAAAAGTGATAAACCTATGCCTAAGAATACTCTTCTCAATTCCAAAGAAAAGAGAGTGTTCCTTTCTCGTATTATTCCACATGGTCTGAGAAAGAGATAACCTACCACCAATGTGGATGCCCATTCACATATTCTTAACGAGCCTGAATGGACAAGTTTACTCGGCAGTCAAGTCTATTTTGAGGAGTCAAAATTGGGCCTAAAGAAACTCAAAATATTTCCCGTGAAGTTTTAACGATTCCGAAATAGTCAACTCGCGGCCTCCTTACTGTTTTTAACAATCTCGAAAGAGAGCAGAAAGAATGCTCTATATGCGAGGAGACGAGTGTCATAGGCAGGAAAAACTAGTTCCAAGCACAACGAACAGACCTATGCATAATGCAAGGAAAGTGAGCAAGATACGGACACTCGGGGAATGTCTCCTCAAGGTAAAAGGTGTCAGGTTTCAAAGGCAAAATGATACAAGGCTTAGCGATGATGAGAACAAAGATGAGGGCTTATACAACGAGCTAAAAGCATGGAAGCCGACATTAGGCTCATAAGCACGAGCAGGGAACATGCAAATGCAATTACGACTTGAACAACAAGGCAAGGCCAGTAAACAGTTGTGAATCTAACTACAAATCCTATCTCCAAGAAACAACAACATCATGATCATATTCAGAAGAAAAGATCCGATGCAGGTCACTTTGGCAGAAACACATGCGACTTTGCTATCTTCTACAAAAGGTAAAGTCAAGGCAGAATCGACCGAAGAAGATTCTATAGAACCAAGGCTTGAGGGTTTATAATCAGTAAGATCAACCTCAGAAGGAGAGCAAAAATCAACAAGGGAGATAGAGTCTACAGGAACAAACTCAATATCACAAGAGTTGAAAAATTCATAAGAAAAATCAAACTCATCAGGATCACTAACTTGCTGTTCGAAGGAAGAGTCAAAAGACTCAACAAGACCAACATAAGAAGAAAGGGCATGCTTACTAGGCAAATCAGGGTTAGACTTAGTCACAACTGAACCAACATCCAATAGAATATCAGACTGTATCAAAGACTCTAGGAAGACTTCATCCAAAGGAAGGAGATCATCTGAGATAGGACACATGTCTAAACCTTCAAATGGATTGACAGAGTGGAGATTAGGCCCCACAGTCTGTATAGGATGACTCACCTGGTCAACTACTGGGACCAAGTCCCAGGAAGGTAAGCATGAAAATAGAGGTTGCTTCTTAGTAGCAATTGAACGCAGAGGACAAGAGGCCACATAGCACACCAGTGGTGGGGTAGTGTCTATAGAAACACTGGGAATCAATAAAGGAAAGACCTAGTCTCTAGTTGGGTCAAGGGACGGATCAAGAAAATCCAACTGATTGATAGTGACAATTTCTTTGCCATGATTAAAGTACATCACACAAAATAATGTTGACACCACAGCTTGCATGGAATAGACATAATCATGTCCAAGGAGCATATTGAAGTCCAAGGGGTCTTCTATCACCATGAAGTCAACTAAGACGGTCTTCCCACCCAAAGTAATTGGTGTTTGAGCAAGAATTCCCAAGGCTATACAAGTTCTTTTTTCAAATGCCAGTAACTGACTAGCAGTCGACACAAGGCTGGGAGATCCCATGCCTCACCAAGCACGAGCAGACAAGATACTAACTGAGGCTCCTTCATCAAAAATACAACAAGCAATCATGTATGATTCAACTTTTAACTTTATCTGGAAGGGTGCATCAGAAGGAACGCGCAACTCAACTAGGCCATCCCAATCAAAGGAAAAAATCCAGGAGCTTGGTGGGGGTTGATCCAAAGTGAGTTCAGTGCCCCCTTGCTCAGTAATTTCTGAACTGGCAGTGAAGAAAATGTGACTAGCAGACACTTCACTCTCCAAAGGAAGAGTGGTATTGATCGATACTAAAATCAATTCAACCGCTTCATGAAAGTCACTCTCTGAAGGGAGAGTGGGATTGACCAAAGATGACATTGGTTCAATCACATTAGGATCACTCTTCGAAAGAAGAGTGGGATCGACCAAATCTGAGATTGGTTTGACCACTTGATCAACCAAAGGTTGAGTAGGTTGTTGAGAAACTATAGGTTGTTCAAGAGAAGGAAATTCTTGAGTCTCAAACCATACTCTTCGCACCTCTGCGATAGGAGGGCACTGGTGAGTAAGATGATCTCCCTCGCATAGCTTACAAGGGAACTTAAGTTTACACTTCAAATGACCAGTTTTCTCAATGGTGTCAACATGACTAGCAGTGGCTAACTATTTGCTCTCAACATGACCTGTAAAGGATGAGAGTTTTCCCCCAGCATAAAAACCAGAGGCTGGGTGACTGGGTCCAACCAGACTAAGAGATGTTGGTTGTTGAAAAGCTTCAGAATGTTCAAAAACGGGATGACCATGAAACCAAACGCTTCGCACCTCTACGATAGAAGGGCATTTATAAGTAAGGTGGTCTCCCTCACAAAGCTTACAAGGAAACTTGGGATTATGTTTTGAATGGGTAGTCTTTTCAACAGTGTCAACATGACTCGCAGTGGCTGATGGATTGTCTTCAGCATGAACCATAGATGCTAAAAGACTGCCCCCAGTATGACTTGCAGAGGCTGAGAGAGTGGGTCCAACATGACTTACAGAGGTTAGATGGGCACCACCAACATGAACAACAGAGTATGAATGGTTAGGATCAACATGCTTTGCAGCAGTTGAGTGTGCACCCCCAGCATGAACCACAGAGGCTGGGTGGATGGATCCAACATGACTTACAGAGGTTAGATGGGGAGGTTCAACTTGAACAACAGAGGTTGAATGGGTGCCCTTAGCATGAACTGCAAAGGCTGAGTGACTGGATCTGACATGACCTGGAAAGGTTGGAAAGATCCAACCAGCATGATCAACAGAGGCTGGATGGTGAAGATAAACTTGACTTCCAGAGGTTGAGTGCTTAGATCCAACATGACCTGGAGAGGTTGGATAGGTGCCCCCAGCATGAACCACAGAGGCTAGGTGGTGAGGTTCAACTTGACTTGTAGAGGTTGAATGGGTTCCCCCTTGCTTATGTGCCTTCTTCCTATTCCTCCTTCTTTTACTCCTTTTAGACTGCTGGTTACTAGTATCAGTACTTTCACCGCATGAGGTAGAAGGAGGAGGAGAATCAACTACAGGTGAAGGGGAAGTAGTGTTTTGATGCCCTTGATATAACGAGCTTACTTGAGAAGCATCAGGAGCATTCAGGACAGTTGCAGTGGAAAAAAACCACACCGGTAGCCCTAGGGTGAATCCAGGTAGATTCAGGGTGGCCATCAAGGGAACACCAACATTTCTCATGAGAGGAATAGTACAAGGATTTTCCATCATGGGGATATCTTGGTTGGTGTTTGAAGGGGTATTAGCCATAGTTTCAAACTAGGATACAAAGTCTAAGGTTGATAGGAAACCAAAATTACAAAGCACACACCTAAAGGCACACTAAGTACAAACAAACCACACAACTCTCACTAAAAATTCCTAAAGCCAAACAGACAAACAGGTATAAGATACGCTTTCCAAAAGAAATCTGATAGACAGTTACTTGGTGTCCCTGTAGATGTTCTTAGGCAGAAGCAGAGGAATCACCCACCACCCTCCCACACCTTCTACCAGGGTTACCTTCCAAGTTCGTCCAAGGTCAACCAGAAATAGCCTTCCGGTGTACCTGTGTATGAACCCTAAATGTCAAAGATACTAAAGGATACCTTAACTATATTGACAGTCTGGGGGGACAGTCGTCAGCCTGGTTTGTACGCATGGGCATGGTAGTAAAGCCCGAAACCCTGTCTAATACAGAATCCCCAGATGCGCAAAAACCTTGGTTTATGCTTTGACAAGGAATCTGAGGGTTATCTCCTCATTCCAAGTCTCCACGCAGCCTCGTGCTTGACTCCCGTTTGAGAGGAGCTTCCCATATACAATCAATGTAGAAAAGGGTTTACCTAGTGATTGGCCAACTACGTCTGAAATTTAAATACTTATGGAGAGTTAAAACTCCCTAATCCACAAGTCTATCCTGAGCTAGTTGGTGTATGACCCTATAAAATAAAACTTACTAATAATTTTTAAATTATATCGTTTATTTTAAGGGCTATTTTTAGTTAGAGGGTAAATGGCGTGAAACTTTATGTGGTGTTTTGACTCAAAGTTGAAAAAAAATGACCAAGCAAAGAGATATGAAATGCAAAAAGAAAAAACCATTCTCTTTATTTTTCAAATAGAAAACTTGAAAACCACAAAAAAACAAAAACTTTTTATATTTTTTTTTTCAAAAACGATGATATGCTATGCAATCTAGACTAAAAACCTAATCTACATGCATATAAAGCAAACATGTTTTTTTGTCTTTTTCTTTTATAAATGCAAAAGATAAATCAGCCTATCAACTAATGCAAGCAAGTACTGTAAGAAAAGCAAATAGACAACTACTCTACACCCCACAAACAAACCCTAGGTTTCCCTAAAGTTAGATATCAACCTCTCTTGAAAATAAGGCTTACAAAGGTAAACAAGCCAACAACTTTGGAATGAAGAGACTGAGCAAAAAGACTAACATAAACAAAGGTCAAGAAGTCCCAAGTATTGATCTAAGCCTGCAAACAAAGGCTGCTCAGTACTTTGTCCAACAAGGTCAAGCCAAAGAAGGAGGTAGGGGGGGAAAGCAGCAAAAACAAGTATACGTTCTTTTCAATTTTCTTTTATAAATGCAAAAGAAAAACTACCTACAAAGCAAAGTATGCAGATAATAAGAACAAATCAAAAGGAACTCTGCTATACAACCACCAAACAAACTCTAGAATGAACTAAAGTCAGCATAAATCCTACTTGGAAGAAAGGCTTGCATAAAAAATAAGTCAACTATTTTGGCATGGTGAAGTTAACCAACAAAAGAAGAAGGAAACAAACACCAACAAGCTTCTGAACTCAAACAAAGATCACTAATAGAGGCTGACCAGAAGCATAAGCCAAAAATCAAACCAAGCAAAGGAGGTGGGGGAAAGAGAAAAGAGAAAACCCTAATGCTAAAAAATTCTCAAACTCTACCATGCACCTAAAATGCACTACACTTGAGTATACTTGGATCTAATCAACTGTATAAAATAAACAAACTGAAGTAAACAGGTCAAAATAAACAAGAATCAACCAACAAAGGAAGACCGGGAACCCTAGCTTGGGTGCACACAATGACAAAAGATCACTATAAACTCATAAAGGTGAGTGACAAACCAACCACTATCAAAAGATAGACTGGAAAAATGATGCCCAAGACCCTGATCACTGATCCGGACAGAGACACTTCAACCTATAACCCAAAATACCAAGCTACTTTAGCATGCAAACAGAAGGCAATCCAAACAAAAGAAACCCAAGGTCTTTATGAAAAAAAAGCACAAAGTGTGGTCACCAAAGGTCTTCAGACAAATAGCACAGTATTCATAAAGAAAGCCAACTAACAAACAAGAATTACACAAAGAGAGGGACAAGCAAACCCAATCCTAAAAAATCCCTATTTCCAGGCTTGTACGCGACTGTGTATAAGGGCAACTTGCGTACTGTATGTGACTTTCCAAGAGAGCAACCCGCGTGTGCAAACCTCTATACGTGACTGTGCAGAAGAGCAACCCGCATACAGGTACAAAATTTTTCTCAAAAAAAAGAAAAATACACAAGACTTTCAAACACTGTGATAAGTATGAACTAGGATAAAAGACCACACACAAACTTCAAAGCAAAGACTGGTCAGGGGTGACAGAAACAACCTACAGCAGTCTGGATTCCCCAGCAAAGTCACCAGTTCTATTGTACAGGAATAAACACCTTATAAACGAATGTTTGGGGTTACCAACATACTCATGAAACTTGTAGGCAATTGACTCTAGAGTGCAATAAAGGAAATAGGAGGATAGAAAAGACTCACCCGATACACGACGGTTGATCCTAGCTTGTCCTCTTCCGCTCTGCTTCTCCTCCAAAGCCTTCAGGGATGCTTCTCCTTCACCTATCAAGAGTCAATCCTCCAAATAGAAGATGATACATATATATAAACAGGTTAGATAAATCATATACAGAGTGCTGAAACATAAATATTTATCAAACCACAATATATGAGAGACATTCAAGACACATATGGAAGAAGGATTCTATTTATTAACAATAATGAAAGAGTTTAGATTAAAACCCAACGCCTAAGACAAGGACTCCTCTGCAACCAAAGGATTCTAAGTTTCACTGCTCCAAATACTTCTACATAAACTCCACGAGCATAACTTTGCTCTCCAAGTGTATGTATATAACACCCTCCCCAAGGCCTGTATTTATACTTGGTGAAATAAGGCAGTTTCGAAGGTTGAGGAGGTTGAGACAGTTAAGGTGATTAAGGTTAAGTGCTTAACTAATCTCAAGTAATCGTGAGTTTTTATTTTAAATGTCAAAGGAAGGTGTACGCGGGTATCAATACTGGCAACTTGCATATGACACGTGATTTTCTCTAAGGGTAACCCGCGTACAAATCTGTATGCGAGATGCAATAACCGACACTCGCATACAACACGTGAGTTGCATATAATAAGAGTCACATACAGGACTTGACATATTTAAAAAGTAAAAATAACCAGCTGGGTGGATGAGAAATGTAGTTCATAATAATCCCATCTATAGTGTTTTGGGCAACCCTCAATCCATAAATGTCCTTTTGTGTGCCAACATAGCGAATGTCGGCACTCGGACAGAGAGGTGCCATTCACGTGGATAACATATAGGATAGCCAAATATTTTGAGATGGATGACTTCTTGTTTCTTGTTGGAGAATGCTTCTTCAAGTGTCTTGTTCTCGAGAACTCTGTGTGGAGTACAACTTTGTACATACACTGTTGTTCTAGCAGCTTCTACCCATAGATGCATGGGAAGATCTTGATCATGAAGCATGGCCCTTGCTACTTCCATGATCATTCTATTCTTTCTTTTTGCAATCCCATTCTGTTGTGGATTATATAGAGTGGATAAATCCCTCTTAATCCCTGAGTCTCTACATAGCTCTTTGAATTCATTTGATGTGAATTCTCTGCCATTATCTGATCGAAAGGTATTGATCTTATTTTTTGTGTGATTCTCGATGAAGGCCTTGAATTCCTTGAACTTGTTGAATACTTCACATTTGTTCTTGATAAAGTATATCCATGCATTTCTAGAAAAATCATTAATAAAAGAAACATAGTATACATACCCGCTTAGTGAACTAGATGACATTGGACCGCATACATCAGAGTGGATGATTTCCAAGATTCCTTTTGCCTTGATCTCGCTACTTAGAAATGTCTTCTTTGTGTTCTTCCCTTTCGCACATCCTTTCCATACAACTTCATGTTTTGTCTGCATTTCTGGGAGACCTTCAACAGTTATACTTGCAAGTGGTAGTGCTCTGTAATTCACATGTGCAAGCCTTCTATGCCAAAGCTCATTTGGTTCTACCGAGTCATAAACCAAAGCTTGTTCTGGTTGGCCTTCAATTTGTATAGTCCTCCTTCTTATTCCCCAATCACTGCAACATCATCGAAAGACTTTCCCTTTGGCCACATGAGGACTTGGCCATATACAAATGCAACCCTCATTCCTTTTGCATCCAATGCAGATATGGAGAGGAGATTCTTCTTTAGTCCAGGTACAAACAATACATCTTTCATCTTGATAGAATTTCTAGAGTCTAGCTTGTATGAGGATTCACCACTACATTTTATTGGATATTGGTAGTCATCTCTAACTTTCACCTTGTGAGGTGATTCATGTTCAGATAGTTTCACAAAGGATTCCTTGAATCTTGTCATATGTTTGGAAGCACCATTGTCTATAAGCCAATCATTGCTTCCATGTGGGATAGTTCCCGTGAGAGTGGAAATCATAACATATTCTTCATCACTATCTTGTCTGTTTCTCTTTGTGGAAGGTTCATGATCCTCTGCAATATGAGCATGAAGTCTTCTCTTGTTTCCCTTCTTCTTTTGAGAACTACTTTTGTTTCTAGGAAAATCTCTAGCAAAGTGTCCTCTTTCATCACATGTATAGCAAATGAACTTAGACCTATCTCTAGGCTTTCTAAAGTTATTCCTTTGATGAGAGTGCTTACCTCTGTGTTGTCTAGATCTGGTTTTCTTGGATTGTACTGTGAGAGCTTGATCTTCACTTCCCATCTTTTATTCTCGATCTGCTATCTGAGCTTCTTCTTGAGAGCATTCTTCCCATAGTCTGCTAAACTTGACTAACTTATTTTTGGCATAGATCCCTTGAATGAAAGAGTCCCATGTCCTAGGGAGACCATTAAAGATGGTCATTACAATCTCTGCATTCTCCACTTCTTCATCTACTGCTTCAAGTTGTTCTTTGATATGGGAGACCCTAGTGAAGTATGACTGTATGGTCTTCGCATTCTGGATCTTCACATTCTTCAATTGGTTCCTCAAGGTCATATTCTGGTTTATGTTCTTTCCTTCAAATAGATTGGTTAGGGAATCTAACATAGCTTTAGGTTTCTTTAGGGAGGACACCTGTGGTATGAGGTGATCCTTGATTGAATCAGCAATAATTCTCTTAGCCATAACCAACTTCTTCTTGTGTAAGGCCTTAGCCTCATCTCCCTCTGGAACTAGAATCTCCTCATTGATGTAGGAGTCCAACTCATTTTCTTCCAAGACCATGTGTTATAACTAGATCTTGTTCATAGTTTATCTGTTCTTTTTGTACTAATTTTCAACCATTGGATTAAAATGATTTTACATTTTAAGTTGATATTTTGACAATCAGTAATTTTTGTTGGATTTAATGCTTTTAATGGTTGAATTATTTCATTATTTTAGTTTTGAGTTTGTCTTTTGGGATTATTAGTTAATATGTATATCTTTAAGCTTTCAAAAACTTATAATAAAAGTTTATTCCAAGTTTTGTTTATAATCTAACCCTGATTTTGAGTCCTTTGTCAAATATTTTCATGAGGATATTCTTGTAGCAGCTCTGTTTTTCCTGTTTTTGTCATTATCATTAGGAGCAGATTACGAGGTGATGGAAACAAATTATGGAAAACCAAAATAGGTTTTTGTCCAAAACAGACTCATTCACAAAACCTCTCTCATTTTTGCAACAGCTATTATCGTTTGAGAGATTCGAATTCATCTTTGTGGCCTATTTGCAGGTTTTGAATTATTTAATAATTTCCTGTTTTATTAACAAATTTGCAGCACGTATTTCGATCCATTAAAGCGGTGTTTTTAAAAACCAAGAGAGGTTTTTGTTCATAATAGACTCATTTAAAACAAACTCTCTAATTTTTTGCACAAGTGTCTTGGATTGAGAGATATGAAGGCGTATTTGGGACCCAAATTTATAGAAATTTGGCAAATTTCCCCAAATCCAATTTGCTATTTTTGGGTTAATTGTCTTTAAATATTTTGAGTTATCATGTAACTAATTGATGTAACTGTTTCAAATTTCAACCTAGAAGGTATTTAGGGAACTACTTTACTTTTGTAATGATAAATGGAAGACAAACATACAGTTTTGGGGGGGATTTTTCACTCAAGGAGAGGCTTTTGGAGCTTTGACTTCCCAAGCTAATATTTATAACTCTTATGTAAGTGGATGACTGTTATTGATTATATGTAAAATGATAAGCCCTTTTACCTGTCATGCTTTTTCATTTATGATTTGGTTGATTTCTCAGTCTACAATTTCATTTCATGTAAATGCTTGTAGCCTGTGGGTGGAATTAGTATTTCATGCGTAATGTTTATGGCTTATTGGGATGTGTTTGATCGCTAGTTTGTCTAACTTGCATGATTCAGTTCTGTATTAGCTTGTGGATTTTTATTTCCTCCTTGCTGATGAAGTTTTTTAAACCAAAACCCTAAAAACCTATTTTACTTAATTTTATTTTATGAGATTGTGTTGGCTTGTTCTTTAGTAGTCTGAGAACAATTTCTGGCACTAACATCTTTGGTGTTGTTGTCGGGGATGAAGCTGAAGCATATCTTCCATGGGATATCATTATCATCTGATTTTTAGAGGTGAACAAAGTTAGAAAATATTTCAGACTACATTTTTTCACTGGCAACTCCACGATTAAAGATTCTACTACAAGGACAATTTTGTTGATAGAAAAATGAAGAAGCCAAATGGAAATACTGGGTATCAGCTTGTTACTTTCCTCCATGATTTTTTGTTCTTATTCATCAATTCCTTCCTGTCTTTCCCATTGCATGTCAAAATAATTATTTTTTCTTTTATCTATTCCAATGATCATAAACCTTCAGGTACATATCCCTCTTTGGAAGAAGAAAGTCTGCATTCTTCTTGTTTTATTGATGTTGATCCTATTCCTTCATTTGAAATATATGTGCAACATGATATGCATATACCCATATCTCTTGAACCTAATTATTCTGGTCATCTTGTAGAGAATAAATTTGATCTATTACCTTCTACCATCACTGCTAAAACTTGCGAACAGCTTGTTAAACCTCATTTTCAACTCACATATTTTTAGTCTAGACTCAGACAGAAGATGTTTAAACCTCTTAGGCTGCCATCTCTCTTACATCCTTACCCTTCCTACTTTGTTGAATATCTTCCCCATTTTATTGGAAAAGACCATATTACAGCAGAGAAGCATTTAGGATCTTTTCATAATTTCATTGATAATTTTGAAATCATGCATGAGGATTTTGTCATGAGGTTATTTTTGAAATCCTTTGCTGGAGATGTTGGGTTTTGGTTCTGAAATTTAAAATCTGATTCAATTGGATCGTGGGAAGAGTTACATGATTTATTTTTAAAGTATCGGGGTAAGAATAAATCTGATCATCAATTTCTTTCCAAATTTTATAGTTTGAAAAGGGAGAATGATGACCTAATTATTAAATTTAATTGGAGGTTTCAAAGTTTTTATATCAGAATGCCTATGGAGATCAGACCTTCAGAAAAACTTGCTATGGTATATTATGTTATGGCTCAACATTCAGATCTTGTCTTTTTCCTGTTAGAAAGGAAATCATCATATTTAAGACAATTGTTTGAGGTTGCAAAAGGAGTGGAGGAGAACATCCAAGCTTGCAAAATGCTTCGAGATCAGGCTCATGTTGAAGATGTACAATCTTATGAACATGGAGAAGAACATAGGTATCATTAAGATTTAAGACAGTTTTCTTCATCATTTTCAGATTTTCATATGAACAAGGATATAAATGACACTTGTGTTGATTCTTCATATCAATTTGCCGACTTTTTCGATGATAATATACTTTCAGTGGATTGTAGTAGAAATTTCTTAGTTCCTGCTATGAGATTATCATGTTATGAAGAAGAAGTTGCTGGTGTTCAACCTCTTACTATTGATATATAAAATGAGTTGCCATTCTTAACTTATGGTCACTTTCAGAATTTTATTTGTTCAAGTTTTGAACAAGGGTTTTATTTAAAGGTCGAGAAGCAGTTTGAAAAGCCCTTGGTTTCCATTCTTGATCCAAAGTTTAAAAAGAACAGCAATGGAGAGGAAGAGAATGCTTCACTTTATGATGAATATAATGAAGACATTGAAGTTTTAAATCGGAAATTTCATGATCTCATGGCTTCTTGGATGGAGTTGTATTTTTCAAAGGTTTCTAATGCTCCAGCTTTTGGCATACTTCCTATTTCCAGTCATAAGTATCGGCTTCCTACATAATCTTTATTGCATTTATCACATCTTTTGTGGGTTTTCTCAAACAATAGCATGCATGGAATTATGATTCTCAGTCAAATGGTTTCTTGGTTTCACTGGATGTATGATTACACTTGATTGGGTTGTTTCTTTTGATTAGAAGTAGGAGTAAATAGTAGAATAAGCTCGCTATACGAGCATGTACATTCTTTTCGGTATGCTGGTTTGTAGCAGTATTTTGTCATTTCATAGGTATGTGTTTAGAGTTTGAGAAAGTTGCAGAGATTTGGTAAATGACTCCATCGCCCAATGAATAAGGCACAAGGTGTATAGGTTCTTGAAGCCTCACAATGGGGAATTCATCCTGCAGCAAGAGCCAAATGTTATAACTACTTGTTGTTCTGAGTTTATCTATTCTTTTTGTCCTAATTTTCAACCATTGGTTTAAAATGATTTTACATTTTAAGTCGATTTTTTGACAATCAGTAATTTTTGTTGGATTTAATGCTTTTAATGGTTGAATTATTTCATTATTTTAGTTTAAGGTTTGTCTTTTGGGCTTATTAGTTAATATTTATATCTTTAATCTTTCGAAAACTTATAATAAAAGTTCATTCCAAGTTTTCTTTATAATCTAACCCTCATTTTGAGTCTTTTCTCAAATATTTTCATGAGAAGATTCTTGTAGGAGCTCTATTTTTCTTGTTTTTGTCATTATCATTGGGAGCATATTACGAGGTGATGGAAACTAATTTTGGAAAATCAAAAGAGGTTGTTTTCCACAATAGACTCATTCAAAAAAACCTCTCTTAGTTTTGCAACAGCTGTTATCATTGGAGATATTTGAATTCATCTTTGTGGCCTATTTGCAGGGTTTGAATTATTTAATAATTTCTTGTTTTAGTCACAAATTTGCAGCATGTATTCCAATCCATTGAAGGGGTATTATTAAAAACCAAGAGATTTTTTTGTTTATAACGGAATCCTTTAAACAAACCTCTCTCATTTTTTTCATAGGTGTCCCGTATTGAAAGATATGGAGTATTTGGAAGCCAAATTTTTAGAAATTCGCCAAATTTCCCCAAATCCGATTTGCTATTTTGGGTTAATTGTCTTTAAAGATTTTGAGTTATCATGTAACTAATTGATGCAACTGTTTCAAATTTCAACCTAGAAGGTAGTTAGGGAACTACTTTACTTTTGTAATGATAAAAGGAATACAAACATACAATTTTGGGGGCGGGGGGAGGTGGG
>LPNX010910973.1:52334-83075 GCA_001517045.1 Pseudotsuga menziesii | reverse complement strand
AATGTCACTAGACAATGTCAAATTTTTAAACAACCTTGAGTTCTATCAAATTCTTTAAAACCAAAATAGAAGAGGATGGAGAACACTTGTAATATTTTACGTTTGGGAGAGATTTTTGTGTTAAATCCCACACACATCCCACATCAACTAATTATTACTATATGCCAACATTTCTCCACATAATTTTATAAGGAAGGTTTGCATCAGTGCATGTGGGTATTTCGTTGAGGTATGTTTCTTCCTGTTATCACTTAAAGTAGGGATGATTCTCATTTATATGAGTCTTGAGTCCCATCACCTCAAGACACATGTTTTCTTGAGAGAAGAGGTTGTAAACCCATCCATCGTTTTCACAAGAGTGGAGCTCGGAGATGTTCAAACTTTAGGGGTTTCTTCCATCAAATTCCTTAGGATTTATGGCCTAGATATAACTAGTTGATATAAGTTTAAGAAAGCCCATTTCGAAAATACCATGTAAAGAAACAATTAAAAATACTCTTTTTTTTAATGCTTTATCATTTATTAAATACTCACATTTCATTACAAACTAACTATTGTGGAGAAGGTAAAGATTAACTAATATACTGCAAATTTTTAATAGATATGTGCTTCCTTTAAATTGAACTCTTATAAATTCAAAGACTTGATATTCAAATTTATCTCGAAAACATCCTAAATTTGAAATTATGGAATGGTCATCTAGGTTCTTTGATCACATAGACCAAGAAATAAAATGCTTGGACTCATTATTGACATCAATCACATCAATATGGAATCTTGGAAGATTGAGAACTGTTTCTTTGGCTTAGAAGCAACCAATTTGTTGTTATACCGAGAGTAACAATTACATTGTTTTAATATAAAAATCTAAATATGATATATGAATTCCTTTGTAAAAATACACGCATCACAAAGTTAGGTTTGTTGGGCATACAATATAACAAGGTTGACATTTTTATTGAGAAGTTTAAGTATCAATACAATGGTTTAGCTTGTGAAAAATAGTCACTATCAGAGTAGTTGAAAAAAAAGATCAAAATTATATATCAATAGGAAATTGATTTATAGAAATTTATATTATAATGGCAAAGAAGTATGTTTTCTTAGGATGCCAAATTAGTACTCGAATCTTTAATGGTTAAGCATAACATTATCTTCTTTCACTCCATGAAAGATTAAATTTATTGTCACAATAATACTTTAAGAGTGTTGTTCTATTTCCCACTATAACACAAAATCAAAACATATGAAAGCCGTTAGGTAGAAGGATGAGTTGATATGCATGGTCAAGCAACTCTGGCCACTCTTATTTCAGAAACTTCAGTGAGTGAGGAGATCAACCACTCCTCTAACTTGATATTTTTAAGAACTTTAAACTAAATGAATAGAATTGTCTATGAAACTCAAGCTTGGAACTGAAGTCGGCTGCAATTATGGGTGAGACTCCTAGAACTATAGTACTGCTAAAAGCATGCCTTATTATTATCAACTTATTCTTTATATTGTCAATTGATGTACGATGTGAGGCATCAAAAGATGACTATCAAGAAATAGTTTCTATAATAATTTGAGCGATTTTATTGTTGTGTTATACCTGAGTAACAAACACTCCTATGTGGCTCATATTTGGCTTTAGAACAAGCTCATAGAAATATTTTGTGTACAATTGATAACAAGTCCTCCTTCCATAGGATCTCCGAGGTCTCCTATTATGATGTCAAATTGTTCATCTCTTTTCTTGAGCTCAGCCCTGCACCGAAGAATTTGGATTGAAGCTTTACACTTTAGCAGGAGCCTAAGAATTGTAAATTATAGTTTGATAAAATGAAGCATTAAAAATTAGTTACCTAGCATCATTGATAAGGAGCTCAAGGCCAGTGCTGAGAACTACAGAACTTTTATGTGTTCATAGCAAGGTATTTGTAGAAAAAACATCATTCTATAAGCAACATTTTATTTAAGTCCACAAGAAATTTAAAATAAAAACAATAAAACCATAAATTAATGGAGGCATGGTTAGACCTTATCGATGTCACACATCACCACTTTCTTAACATTCTTATACCATAATACCTCCAAAGCTGTGGAGCCTTCATCGCTTCCCATGATGAAAACACTTTTGAGGTTGAAATCACACATCATGACTACAAATTAGAATCATGAGAACCAAGTCTTTGCTAACATTTAAAGGGATACAACTGAGGGATGTGGGATATTACAAGATGCAAATTACTTAACTACTTACTATGTGTGGCAGACGAGCGACAGATGCAATAGTAATTTGTGATAGATAAACTCGTCCACTTTTGCGCTTGTCTGTAAGAGCAAGCAAGCCTTGTTGACATTCAGAGAAAAGGTAATTCATAATATTTATTTTATACATTTCTAGATAGTGTACTATGTATATTTACCTTGCTGAATGGTTCTGTAACGAGTAGCACTATGTCTTGGTAATTGCTCACTGTGGTAATTTGGCAATGGCACAGCATAAGAAGCTTGTGGGAATGAAGCATTTGAGTTATTATGAAAGAAATTGTAAGACAACTTGTCTATATGCGAAGTTTCATGTAAAGCAATGGTTGAGTCACCTCACATTTCAAATAGACTTGCAGGCTAGCATCTCATTGTTTCGAGGTTCTGATTATAAATAGAGTTGCGGGAAAGCATCTCGTCGATATCCTTGTTAGTGCAAAGGTAAGTAATTTCGAACTCTATCGTTCTGAAAAAACAATGTTTGTAGGTTGTATATCTCTATAGATAAAATCACTTAGTATTCGAATTTGATTGTATATATCTTATAATAAAAAAATAAAATCGATTAATATTCAAAGATGGCATTACATGCAAGGTTGAACTCAAAGCAGGAGTCACAGATGGCAGACTTTCCAGGTATCAACATTATTGAATTCAGGTTGTTAGAATCATGCATAATAGCAAGGAAAAAAACTAAACAAAACGCATTGATTTTCTTGTAAAAGCATAGCATAAAAACCCATAAATGTTGTGGCACAACTGCCATAAACCAACCTAATATGTAATTCCTTGCTTGCCGGGAATAATAAAAAATATATGCATATTCAAGAGCTCGTTATGAGTTAAGAACCTGGGTTTGTGAAGTTCCGTATCTCTTTGAAATTTTGTTCTACCATCTCATTGGACAAAGGAAGCAACTCATCCAGAACAGTCGTTATTTGGTGTGTCCATCACTTTTTTTAATTACACCGTAAGCCATTTTTCTCTCAGAAGTTGAGTTTTAAACCACTGTAGCACCGTTGTCCATCTATGCAATAAAAAGGTGCCACATGTATAACAAAAATCACCATGTATATCTTCTTGTTGTCACGCTCTTCTTCGAATGTGTTGTTGAAGTTTCTTTGTTTGTCACTGTTTTCTAACATGCCATAGCTTTTCTGGCATACGTTCAAAGGTAGGAACCCTGTATTTCATTCTCATTTCCAGTTTCCACACCTGCCCTGCCATCTTAATCTCCTCTTCCGCTTCCATCTTCAACTACTTCACATGACTCAGCTCGGGACTTGTCAACGGGGATTGAATCTGCTCCCAAAGGCCTCTCTTCTTGTTAACTGATACAATTTCCATTTTTGTTGTTGTTTCAATGGGTTGTGTGCATGGAAAATGTGCAAGAGGTTATGCCTCTAGCCCACCAAAACGCTCAGTAGAGGGCAAGGTAAAAGTTAATGGAAAGGGAGCGGCCGATGAACTATTGAAACACCCTAACGAAATCCACACCTCCTTCAAAAACAACCCTAACGACCATTTTTTTGGAGTGTTCGATGACCATGGGCAGTATGGAGAAGATTGCGAGGAGTTCATCAAGAAGAGACTCTCCGAAATTCTTCTCAAGGAGCCGCTTTTTATTGCTTTTATCTACTTTTATTTCAAGATACTAATGAGAAACTCCACAGCGACGATGATATTGATGATTCTATGAGTGGCACAATGGCTATTACTATGCTCCTAAGGGGAAAAACTATGTATGTTGTGAATGTAGTGGAATGTAGGACTGTTATTGCACAGAGAACAAGGGGATATAATCAAGCTGAAGCCTTAGATATTTCCTATGATCAAACCCCTTTCAGGGATGATGAATATAAATAGTGCAATTAAAGGGTCATGACATTTGTTTTGTTAGTACACTGTGCATCTGGTAATTCCTCCTTCATTGTTTCTTCATAAATTTAGTGTTTGCCTCTGGTCTAGGTGGAGCTTTTATCTAGAAATCATGATCTTGGCACAACAGATTCTTTTTGCAGATCCTTTTGAATATTTATGTTAGTAGACTCCAATAGCTTTTGATTATTTGGGTGTTTTTTCACAAATTTTCCTCCGTTTGTTGTCGTTTGGTTGTTTATAGAGTCCAGTTGTTGATGATTATTTGAATATTATTGTCACAGTTTCTCATAGTTTATCATTTGGCTGCTTGTGCTTTGGGGTATTTGTTTAAGGTGGGAAACATGGATTTCATGTCTAAATTTTTTCAATAGCTGTGAAAATCGTGAACAGCCAGTGTATAACACTTAGTTTTGTTGTTTGTTTCTTTCTTGGAAGAATCATTACAGGGGACGCTCAGACGCTATTGTTGTGGTTCTAGCAATGGTTTCCACTTGTGATTAGGGAGTGCTGGAGGAAATTCTATGAGTTGGTTATAGTGTTGTAATAATGGCAGGGGGAGGCAGTGGTGGTGCAGGGGGGGAGAAGGAGGAGGTGGTGGTGGTGGTGGAGCTCTGAAGGTGGATGAATTACAGCCTCATCCAGCCAAGGATCAACTTGCAAGAATAGTTTACTGCATAACCAATCCTACTCCATGGCATATGATTTCTTTAACATGATAATAGTTTTTAATGCATTTCTCCCTCAAGTGTATCTCTTGAATGTGTTTCATCTTAAATCCGTAAGGATATTCAGCTGTGAGAGTCTTTATGTTTCCCATTACCTGTGATGGCTCAAACTGGTCTATTATTGCATTTTTTGTTTGACCCAATCACAAATCTTGCTCTTAGCTCTATCCCATGCATTTTACTCGTGGCCAAACTATAAATCTTGCTCAATACTCTCTTAAATGCATTATGATTGTGACTTATTTGCATCTCTATTTTCTGAAGCCACATCTGATGTATTTTAACTATGGCCCAACTGCACATCTTGAGCTGAAACTGTTTCTCATCCATTTTGTGAAAATCCCATGCGCATATCCTCCTTAGACGTGGTTTTTTCCTAGATTTCTTATTCATAACTTGTTTTACAATTGTTTTCCATACATTCAGTTTATATCTCACTGCAAATTTGGCGCTGGAAACATTTTAAATGCAATTATATTTCTCTATGACTATTTGTAATTATCCATGATCTATATGCTTCTTCTGCTCTAAAATTACTCCCAATGCATTTTGGTTACATTTCATATGGTTATCTTGCACTGGAACTATTTTTCCTATGTTCCATGTGCTATATTTCTAGAACTGATCTGATGGAGTTTGTCTGTGACTCTATCTCTGCTGCATAAGTTTACCCTATGAATATCATTAAAGAATTTTTCCCTTTACCCCTCTGCATATTCTTCTCGGAATTTCCTTATTTTTGTAAAACTCTTCTCATACTGGTGATCTTAGTATTTTTCTTACTATATTTTTCATATAAAGGTCCTCTAAATCATTTAACCCATTATTCACCCGCAAATCCTGCTCTGAATTTGCTTATGTTATTTTAAAACTACTCTTAGATTGGCCACCAAGAATTTACTTGCTATGTTTTCCATATTAAGGTCCTATAAAGTATCTTGTCCATTACCCATCTGCATAGCCTGCTCTGGATTTACTTCTATTGTGTAAGTGTGTTTTAGACTGGTGACCTAAGTTAACTTTTTTTTTCATATTAATTTCTTATAAAGCAAGTTTCCCATTACCCATTTTCATATCAAAGTTGGAACTTGTTTCTATTCTGTTAAAGGGACTTTCAGATTGGCGAATGTAAGTAAATACTTCTGAATTTTTCAAAAGTATTTACTTACTGTGTTTTTCATATTATAAGGTCCTATTATTTTGGATTGGTTGCTATTAGTTTTAGTTCATTGTGTTTTCGATTGGTTTGTATTTGCTGAAATGTTTTCAATCATACATTGTTCACATGTTCTATGTGCACATCCCACCTTGTATCCATTTCAGATGTATTTTACCTCCAACCTATACGCATATCTAGCTCTGAAAGTTTCAAATTCAATGTTCATATTGATGCTTTTCATGTTTCTTGTCAGTGTTTAGACATGAGAAGAAAATTTTGGTTGCCTCTTGCCTTTTTCAAATTAAAATCTTACAATGAAACTGAAAGGTGTTAAAATGAAAATATTATAAGGAAACTGAAAGTTGTTTTTCTGCATTAGTAAATGGCATTTCTTTGGCAATAGTTGAGAATGACAACACTGCTGCTTACACACAGGAGAATTGACATGAGCTTCTTCAATTTCCTGTGTCTTGGACAACTTATATTGAATTAAACTGAAATTGCAGATTCTTTGGTATATACACTTTGTTCCCATAATAGCTTGGGAGGCCAGCTTCTGTTATCATGGTATATGTTTATTATTGTCCTCATAGCATTCCTGTTGATCTAGGGCACTTCCTAAATCACCTTCCTTGAAAGGATCCAGCAGAATTGTTTGAAAGGGGTTGTTGTGTACATTAGGAAAATCAAAGAATGCCTGAAACACCTTGGAGATCGGTTTAACAGTTTATCCATTCTTTTGTTTTCCTTTATTATTGTTTCCATGAGGAGCCTTACTGTGGTTGTAGCAAAATGGATGTGTGTTTTGTCTTACAATGGTTTTTGTTTAATTTTTTTTATTGAGAAGGGCAATTATTTGTAATGTTGGAAAGAGGTCAATGTTACTACCACTCAGGGATTTTTTGCCATTTCTATTTGTACATTACTCACTTGAATTTTGTACTTTGTAGGTATGATACCCTACAAATTAGATCTGAGCTAACCATCTTTTGTTGAACACCAGGCCTTTTAAATTTTTGTTAATTTTGTTCATGTCTGAAGCTCTGTTGCTAGAGACTGAGAGCATTTACTTTTTTTTTTTTTATTCCATTGTGTTTTAGAAGTATTTTTTTCTTTGACTAAATTTCAATGTACTAGTTATCATAGTACACCATAGCTTGCAGATCCGCTTTCAAAAATTATTCCAAGGGCCTTAATTTCGTAATTTGGAGCTCAAGTTATCTAAGTGAAGAAAGTAGGTTGTACCTGGATAAGAATTTTAGCTTGGCTCTTGTGAATAGCTATTTGTAATCTTCTTATTGTGGTTTATATTGCAAATTATCACTAACCATGGATTTTCTGTCCATTAATGTTTATTGGTCAAGATGATAAATGAACTGACTTTCCTTGTTTTAAATAAACAACATAGGAGCACACTGAGTGAAAAGTGAATATGTATCATTCCGTGCATTTTGTGAACGGAGAAATAGATAAGGGTAATTGCATTTCTCTCCTAATACAAAACATTTTCCTAGCTTGTAGGGGTTGAATCCTTTCTACAAATTAATATTGTAGATTGTCTTGTAATCCTCAACTTGATTTATATTAGTGTTGGTATGAAATAAATTTAGATAATGGTGGTTCTGGAGGTCCACAGCCTTACCGTTACCCTCCTGCACAACCAACATTTGCATCGAGCACGGATACATAAATTATAAGGTCTTTTCATATGTGTGATCGACATGGGAGTAGATTCATAAATGACAAAGAGTTACAGAGGGCTCTATCTTCGTCCAACCAGTCATTCCTCATTAGGACTGTCCATCTCCTCATGTTCAAGTTCACCAAAAATAATTCCATGAAAACTGGTAACCCATCTTACTTAATTTTCATTTTATAGAGAGGAATTTATATTTAACTAAGTTGTTGGTTCAATCTTACTATTAGTTATGCTACATTCACCTATGCTTGCTGATTATGGGGAACCCTTTGGTAAATCATGCTTATTGGCACCTTTATCTCCATGATATAGACTTCCAATTTTTTTTCATGTGGGTTTTGACTCTGTTGTCCCTGAGATCCAACAATGCACTAGTCTCTCCCATTTCAAGCAAACTAATGCATTGATATTCTGCAAGCAAAACAACTCAACTCTTCATTAACATTATCAATGCTTGCTATGATTGCTTGTCTTACAACCATATTCTTGGAATCATATGTGTAGAACCAATTTTCAATTTCCCTAAAAACATGGACGTGCTCCCATTTGTTTCAAATTTTACTCTAAATTTGGATGCATTTATTTTAGAATGCAAACTAAAACTTCTTACATAAATTGGTCTAGATTATAGATCATCTATAATCAATTTATGTTGTTTATAGGGATCTCTGATTATTGATGACAAATAGAGATTGGATCTTCATGTTTACGTTTGGTAATGGGGGATGTTCAGTTTTACGTCATGACTAGAAGTTAATTGAAGTGAGTACAAGGTGTACACATATTAAAAGAGTGAACAACCCACGTTGATTTTTTTTATAAATTGCCTCATTTGCTGATCAATTGGGTACAACAAAAGTGTGGTGGTGTCTCTTCATGGTCGCTAAGAGATAGGAAGAGAGAGGCTCGCTATCGCTCAACATAATCCCTCCCTCGATATGAGCCACGATAGACCAAGAAAGAATGGTGGACACATCGATGGGATGGGATTAGATGGCATTATATGGGAAGGACAGGGATGGAATGGCATGAGCTGGCATGGAAAAAATGTACAACTTTGCATAAAATAGTTGCATTTTTCCTCTTAAATGCACAATTTTATCTTATTCATTTGTTGCATTTTCCTTCTTAAATGTATATTTTTTATATTTTAAATTTGTTGCATTTCTATTCCTATAGGTACAGTTTCGGTGCCTTCCATTTTAAACTTTGGATTCATGTTTGCTTAACCACGAGTATTTCTATCCATGTGAAAAATTCAAAGATTTGATTTTAAAATAAATTGAAAGCTTCCTCGACATACAAATGCATTTATATACCCATGTTTACCAAGTATCTGTGATGTGATAGGCCAAGCATACATCATAAATATGTTATATTCTTGATAGGAAAAGAGAATGTTAAATCACATATTCCAAAAATTTGAAATGTACATTCATACTTTATGGTTCTCCTTCTACAATTTTTCTAGGATGGAAAATTTAGCTTTGAAAACTACTATTATATTGTTGAAATATTGTAACTTCGAAGAATATTATATATGTGTCTTTTGTGGTCCCCGATGGTCCTACTAGGAGAACCACTTGTATTATCTTGTAACCCAATGCTTCTAATTAGAAGAACTAATAAGAGTCATGAGGTTGTCCCCTCTAATTGTAAAGGTGGGTCATTAGCACCCCAGTGTGGCTACTTGAGCCTACATGTGTAACTCGAGCCTACATGATTAACTCGAGCCTACATGTCAGATGAGTTAATTGAAGTGAATGGATGAATATAAATAGAGGTGTAGCTCTCCTCATTTGAGCACACACTCTCACTTGTGTAGCGCATTAGTGGAGAAGAGAAGTAGCTAGAGAAGGAGGATCGGGCTTTGATCTCCTTACTGGTTTTATCTTTTATCTTTTTGGGGCATCTATATTGAGGAATCTTTTGCTGGGTTTTTCCCTTTAGGGTTTTCCCAGGATAAATCTTTATGTTCCTTTTGTATGGTTGTGCTTGTTTATCTTTTAGTGATCCTGTTTATATGCTTTTGTTATGAAAATGAAATGAAATACTGATGTCTTAGCTAAGCATATGGAAATTTAACATGGTATCAGAGCCACCCTGAAAAGAAGACATTATGTAGCTACAGAATCTAGGGCTTCTTAATTTTTGGTTCTCTCTCCACAATCGATCAACAAAAGAAGGCTAGGCTGAATCTCCATTGAAGGGTGCATCTTTTTGTCGAAGCGGAATTCGATTCCGAGCATTTTCAGTTTTTGGTGTGGGAAATTAGGGCTTCTTGCAGAAGAAGAATTTTTGAGTGAACCCAGCATAAGATTTATCTCCTCATCAAAATCGAAGTTTAGAGACCTGGATCAAGATTTTTGGTTGGGTGAAACTCCAAGAAAGTCAAACCCTAGTTTGACCCAGAGCTAGAAAAACCCCAAATACTAAAAATGCTAAGTTTTGGTATATTCGCTATATCTCAATATTGGAGAAGTTTTAGGAGCTGAAAAATTTAGATACCAAATATACAATCGGGATGAACACTGTGTCGAAAATGCTTCCTTAGAGTCACTATATTCTAGGAGCTATGGTCCCTCCAAGTTAGGGTTCCAGCCTCTTCCAGAATTCATCCCTAAAAAGGACACCTAGGGAAAATTGATATAGCTTGGGATACAAAGGTCCAAATGGAATTCCTGAATCTATTACAAGAATCACATGGACTGTACATTCTATGGTCTATATTTCAGAACCTAAATATGAACCAGTGACACGTGGCATGCCATACAACTTCACTGTTCTGAAAAGTCCTGTAACAGGTCACCTTGGTAAAATGATCATAAATCCCAATTGGTGAAACAAATTCTGATGAAACCTATGGTTTTGGATCAGGTACATGCGAGGTTATCTTAGTGCAAAATTTTAGACACAGAAGAGCAATAATTTCGGAGATATCATAGAAACAGCAACAGGCATTTCTACAGAAGAAATTGGAAAACTAGGGCTTCCTGTTCCGAGAGCTTCCCTCCACTGTTTTCAGAAAAGGAGTACATTGGATAGCTCCATTTGAAGAGATATATCTTTCTATCCAATAATATCAAAAATATTCCAAGTTTTGAAAATTAGGGTTTCTCTGACAAACCCTAGATCAGCGAGCTCCAGAAGCAAGACGGACACCTCAAATCGGTAAGATCTAATCTTTTGCTATTTGCATTTGAGGTTCTCATTTCAAAGTGATCTATCACATCAACCTGATGATAATATTGGTGAAGTTGAAAACTTCCAAGCATGGAAGTATTTGATCTCTCTCAATAAAAATGAAATGGACACCTTCATGAGTAGAGAGGTTCTAGTTCTAGAAGGAGATGAGGCTCAAATCCTTACACAAGAAGAACTTGATCAAGTCCAAGAATATCATGGCTGATTCAATCACAAATAAAATTGTACCACAAGTGTCTTCCCTAAAGACACCGAAGATGTTTGATTCATTAATCAAGCTATTTGAAGATAAGAACATAAATCAGAAGATGGCTTCGAGAAAACATTTGAAGAATGTGAAGATCCAGAATGCAAAACATCTTGAAGTGGTAGAAGAAGAAGCGTAGAATGCAGAAGTGGTGATAGCCACCTTGAATGGCCTCCCAGGATCATGGGATTCATTCATGCGAGGAATGTGTGCTATAAGGAAGTGATTACTTTCAGTTGACTCTGGGAAGAAGAAGAAGCTCATCTCATAAGAAGAGAAGAAGAAAGATGGGAGCAAATTGATGATCAAGCTCTCACCATTCAAAGAAGATCCCTCAAGCGATGAGGAATATGAAGAACTCAATTCTTGATGAACCTCTTTTCCATCTTATCATTTGGATAAGAAATGATGATTTCATGAATGAATAATATGATGAAGGAGAATGATCAAGAAGGAGTCTACCCACGAAACAAACAAAAGATAAGTATTCAATTGTCATTTAATGATATTGGTTTGTTATGCATTTGATTATATTCAATTGATGTGTTATGCATGATAGATTGTTTGCATTAATGACTGTATAGTACTAATATGCATATGATCGATAAGTAGCTCATGGTGCTATACATCTCTCCATTGCTACTTATCTAGAATGAAACCTCTTTGCTGACATATTGGATTGGTGCACAATCTCAATGATGTCATGGTAGAGATGGAAGGCATCTAGAAATTTTCCATGAGATATGGATGAATGTTGTATTGGCTAAAGAGTTGCATGATGCATAAGAATTTTTCGTTATGCATATGTTTTATGAAATAGTTCTAACCATGCAAATTGGTGCATTTGAATTGTAGGAAAGGTCCCGAACAACCTCCTACAAGAAAACAAGGATGAGACTTGTTCCGAAGAACAAGTGCTGACAATTCAAAATTCACTCTAATAAACATGAATCTGAAGCTCCCAGGGTTAGAGACGCCATGATGGAAGAAAGAGCTTCAGAGAGCGGTAGATCCACCCCAAAGGATGAAGAACACCATGGGTACGAAAGATAACTCAAGATGAATAAAAGAATGCTATGAAAGAAGCTATGATCAAAGAATAATAGTTGATCATGGGGAATGATGTATACGATATGATTTCGAGACATAAAGGGAAGTATGCAGTATCTTCCATATGGATATACAAGAACAAGTGTACAAAGCAAGGTTCATGATTTTCCTCAAAAAGAATAGACTATGACATGACATACTCTATTGACAAGTATATATCAAGCATAGAGCCACCTGTACAGAATGAAGAGGGAAGATGATACTCCACTTCAGGGGGAGTGACTACAAAAGATATCTAAGTTCGACATGGTATGACATGATGGACAGCTTCCTGCTGGATCGAGACTTTACCAAGAGTAAAGTGGGTTCCAGCCTTCAAGGTTGAATGCAGAAGACTAGGATATGTTGATGACCCGATAAGATGAACTCATGGAAGATGTTATGATGAAAGAATACTAGAATGTTGTTTGGGATACAGTTCCCAAACCCGAAGGAAAGAGTATAGTATCCTCCAAATGGATATGAAAAATAAAGCATGCAGCTGACGAAAGTATTGAGAAGTATAAAACAAGATTTGTGGCCAAAGGTTTCTCTTAGAAAGAGGGAATTGATTATGAAGAGACATTTTCCCTAGTAGCACGGTATACTTCAATTAGAGCTACCATGGCACTTGCATCCACGATGAAGTGGGACTTACACCAGATGGATGTGAAAACAACTTTTCTAAATGGTGTGATTGAAGAAGAAGTATACATAGAACAACCACAAGGATTTGAAGTTGAATATATACATACTCACGTATGCAAATTGAAGAAGGCCTTGTATGGCCTTAAACAAGCCCCTCGAGCTTGGTATGGAAGAATAGATAGTCTATGACAAGCATGGACTTTGCCAAGAGTAAATTCGATCCTAACCTTTACTACAAGGTTGTAGAAGATGAACCTGTCATCCTGTTATTATATGTGGATGACTTATTCTTGACACAGAATGAGAAACAGATCATGGAAAGCAAGAAGAAACTAGCAGAAGAATTTGAGATGAAAGACCTTGGGTTAATGCATTATTTCCTAGGTCTGGATGTATGACAAAGAAATATTTCTCAACCAGGGAAAGTATGTGGTAGAGATATTGAAGAGATTCAATATGTTGGAATGCAAAGCCATGGCCACACCCATGGACTCCAACATGAAGCTGGTAGCTAGTGACTTATCAAAGTTAGTGGATGCGACTCATTATAGACAGATCATTGGGTCATTGATGTATTTAAAAAATACTAGACCAGACATTTGTTTTGCTGTGAACACCTTAAGTCAATATCCAGTTCAACCTAGATGGGTTCACTTGGTAGCTACAAAACATGCGATGAGGACTATAGATTTTGGTCTATACTATGATGGTAGCCATAAGTATACATTGTATGGCTATACAGATGTAGATTGGGCTGGAAGTATCTCAGATAGAAAAAGTAGTACAACAGGTGGATGTTATAGTCTAGGATCTGCTATGATTTCATGGTTTAGAAGAAAGTAGTTTAGTGTTGCTCTAAGCACAACCGAAGCAGAATATATAGTAGCTTACTGATGTTAGGATTATTCAACCTAGAGTTGGACACTCCATGATTCTATGTGATAACCAAAGTTGTGATGACAGGGAACCCTGTGTTCCGTCATAACACATACAAATCTAGTATTTATACGTACGAGATAAGATGCAGATGATGATGTTTCAGTATTCCCATACTGAAGATATAGATGATGTTTCAGTATTTACATACTGTAGATGTAGATGATAGTGATTCTGTATTTCTATACTGAATATAGAAATGATGATGCTTTTAGTATTTCTATACTAAAGATATAGATGATGATGCTTTTAGTGTTCACATACTAGAGATACAAATTGAGATAGTTCAGTATTCACATACTGAAGATGTAGATGATGATGTGCTGACGAAACCTTTGTCCCGAGTAAATCTCAAACAATTTTGAGACAAGCTTGGTGTGGTTCGGAAAGACCTTCCTCGAAAGGGGGAGTAGTGATGTTGCAGTGGGATTGTATCATCCCTGGGCACTTGCCCTAAAGTGATCTAGAGACCTCAGTATTCGAGAATGAAGAGGGATTGTATCATCCTGGGACATATGTCCAGAAGTGATCTAGAGACCTCGGTCTTCAAGAATGAAGAGGGATTGTATCATCCTGGGACAAATGTCTAGAAGTGATACGGTGACCTCGGTCATCGAGAATGTAGCAGGGTTGTATCATCCTTGAAATTTGGTTCAGAATGGATTTGGTGAACTTTGGTCATCGATAATGTGGAAGGATTGTATCATCCTTGAACTTCAGTTCAAAACGGATCCGGTGAACTTTGGTCATCGAGAATGTGGCATGATTGTATCATCCTTGGACTTCGGTTCATAACAGATCTGGTGAACTTCGGTCATCGAGAAGGTGGTAGGATTGTATCATCCTTGGACTTCAGTTCAGAATGGATCCGGTGAACTTCGGTCATCGAGAAGGTGGCAGGATTGTATCATCCTTGGACTTCGGTTCAGAACGGATACGGTGAACTTCGGTCATCGAGAAGGTGGTAGGATTGTATCATCCTTGAACCTCGATTCAGAATAGATCCGGTGAATTTGGTGCTCGAGAACGTGTGTTGATCCTGTAATTCCAATAGGAAGGATTGTCTGAGTTCCACAACTGTGTTGATCCCGTAATTTCGAAAGGAAGGATCGTTAGTAACTCCGTAAAGACCTAAATCCCATAATTCCAAAAGGAAGGATCATTGACTTAATCCCATAATTCCAATAGGAAGGATTGTTTGATTTCCACAGATGTGTTGATCCTGTAATTCTGAAAGGAAGGATCCTTAGTAACTCCGTAAAGACCTAAATCCTGTAATTCCGAAAGGAAGGATCATTGGTAGCTCCATAAAGAATTGATCCCGTAATTCCAATAGGAAGGATTATCTGAGTTCCACAAATGTGTTGATCCCGTAATTCCAATAGGAAGGATTGTCTAAGTTCCAAAAATGTGTTGATCCTGTAATTCCGAAAGGAAGGATCGTTAGTAACTCTGTAAAGACCTAAATTCCGTAATTCCGAAAGGAAGGATCGTTAGTAGCTCCATAAAGACTTGATCCCATAATTCTGAAAGGAAGGATCGTCTGAGCTCCACAGATGTGTTTATCCCGTAATTCCGAAAGGAAGGATCATTAGTAACTCCGTAAAGACCTAAATCCTGCAATTCCTATAGGAGGGATCATCTGAGTACCACAGACATGTTGATCCCGTAATTCCGAAAGGAAGGATCATGTTGATGTTTTTATGATGATGATGTTGTTGTGTTGATAATGATGTTGATGTTTTGATGATGATATTTCTGATCAAAAGATCAGGGTATGATGATGATGATGTTGTTGATCAAAAGGTCAAAGAGATGAAGATGATGTTGCTGATCGAAAGGTCAAAGTGCTGAAGATGATGTTGCTGATCAAAAGGTCAAAGTGTTGAAGATGATGTTGCTAATTGAAAGGTCAAAGTGCTGAAGATGATGTTGCTGATCGAACTGTCAAAGCGCCGACGATGATGTTGCTGATTGAAAGGTCAAAGTGCTAAAGATGTTGCTTATCGAAGCAGTCAAAGTATTAATGATGATGAAGACTAAAGATTGAAGATGAAGACTACATAATGTTGAAAAGATTCCAATGATTTATAGATGTGTTACCCTGATGATGCTGATCGAAAGGTCAAAGTGTTGAAGATGATGTTGCTGATCGAAATGTCAAAGTGCTGAAGATGATGTTGCCGATCGAAAGGTCAAAGTGCTGAAGATGATGTTGCTGGTCGAAAGGTCAAAGTGTTGAAGATGATGTTTCTGATCAAAAGGTCAAAGTGCTGAAGATGATGTTGCTGATCGAAAGGTAAAAGTGCTAAAGATGATGTTGCTGATCAAAAGGTCAAAGTGCTGAAGATGTTGCTGATCGAAGCAATCAAAGTATTAATGATGATGAAGACTGAAGATTGAAGATGAAGACTACATAATGTTGAAAAGATTCCAATGATTTATAGATGTGTTACCCTGATGATGCTGATGATGTACTCTATCTCTCTCCTACTATTGTTGTTGTTGATGTTGTTTTAGAATACCCTTCTTGTTAAGGGGGAGTGTTGAAATATTGTAACTTCGAAGAATATTCTATATGTATATTTTGTGGTCCCCGATGGTCCTACTGGGAGAACCACTTGTATTATCTTGTACCCCAACGCTTCTAATCGGAAGAACTAATAAGAGTCATGAGGTTGTCCCCTCTAATTGTAAAGGTGGGTCATTAGCACCCCAGTGTGGTTACTTGAGCCTACATGTGTAACTCGAGCCTACATGATTAACTCGAGCTTACATGTCGAATGAGTTAATTGAAGTGAACAGATGAATATAAATATAGGTGTAGCTCTCCTCATTTGAGCACACACTCTCACTTGTGTAGCGCATTAGTGGAGAAGAGAAGTAGCGGGAGAAGGAGGAGGATCAGGCTTTGATCTCCTTGTTGGTTTTATCTTTTATCTTTTTGGGGCATCTATATTGAGGAATCTTTTGCTGGGTTTTTCCCTTTAGGGTTTTCCCAAGATAAATCTTTGTGTTCCTTTTGTATGGTTGTGCTTGTCTATCTTTCAGTGATCCTGTTTATATGCTTTTGTTATGAAAATGAAATGAAATACTGATGTCTTAGCTAAGAATATGGAAATTTAACATATATTATCTCAAACAACAGTTTTAACATATTTTTGCAATAAACCTTACTTAGTATAGTTTATACTATTATATTATGTCAAACAATAGCTTTAAAATCATTTTGCAATAAACCTTAGTTAGTATAGTTTGTGTTACCTTTCATCTTTTGGAATTAAAATCAGGCCATCTATCATCTCCTCTATTGGATTTGCAGCATAGGTTCCTCTGTGTGCAATTTGTATTGAGCAAATTTATTTTCCTTGGTTGTCCGCCTTACTTGGTAGTTTTTGCCAAATTCTTGTATGCCTGAAAATACATACCCATCACAAAATTCTGAAAGTAACCCTGAACCATGCTTAGTTTGGAAATATTTATTGTGTATCCATGTTGACATCAAACCAAAGTTCTGGATTTCACATATAAACCAGTCCTACTCATGAAATATGGGCCTCTTTCAAAAAAAGAACTTTGTCTAACTTTCTCAAGAAATAACAATGAAGAAACTCAGCTTAAGCTAAGATGTTCCCTTTAAAATATTCTTGCATATTCTATTTTTAATAATTCAATTGAATATTGTTTAGTGTAATTTCTACAATTCCATAAATGTGCATATAGATCTCATAATGTAACTTGTTGATCTTATCCAACTGAGATTCTATATTCACTGGATCTTCGTTTCCTTGGCTTGCTTAAAAATCCCCTGCTCATCCATAGCACTTTGGATTTCTTTTTAGCAAACTCATTATAGCTAATTGAGGGGCCAAGGACCAAGGCATGGGAATCCACCTCTTTGTGAGGCATCCTAATAAGTTGCTAAAACTAGACAATTTTGTGGTGCCTATCCACCTCCAGGTTAATGATGTGGATAATTTCCCAATAGAAAAAAACAAACCACGAGCCCTTATCTTCCACCTTTGTACAATACAACTGGTTCAGCATATAATTATTTCGAAGTCCATACATTTTCTCCTTGTACAAACTAATTCCAGGAATGGTCTCTTTTAAACATCATTTTTTTGCATTATTCATGCTCAATTTTCAAAATGTTCTCACCAACCACTAACTCTATTGATTGTAACATTTGTTGTAGTTGCATTCAATTTTCTATTGTTTTGATGTTTTTTTCGATATATGTATGCTTGATATCGAACTATATCACAGTTGAAAAAATCAAAATATTGCATAGCTCATGCTTAATTTCCAAAATGTTATCGCCAACCACTAACTCTATTGCTTATAACATGAGTTCTAGTTGTTCCATTCTCTATTATATTGATTGTTTTGGACATTTATATTCATGATATTAACTATATCACACTTGAAACAAGTGCAGATAAATTTTCCACCTCTATACCAATTAGCATTATAGATTATTCTCAAACTCAAATTACCAATGTGTGTTATATCCTCATTCTTTGCATCCACATATCATCTTCCACTGTTTCATTTCATCTACCTTGTGTTACTCTACCTCAAGAATATTATCATCTTCCACTATTTCATCTTGTTTACCTTGTGTGCCTCTACCTCAATAATATCCATCTCTTATGGCCAACTTTTCTTTGTTTCATCTACCTTGTGTTCCTCTACCTCAAGAATATTTGTCTCTTTTCTTCAAATTCCAAAGTAATTAAAAAAATCTCTTCCACCAAATGAAAGCACTGTATATTCGATTCATCCCAAACCATTTGCGTACCTTGCCATTTTTTGATCTTTGAGTTCATAAATTCTAGATCTAATGGTCAATCTATAAAATTATTTTCTGTAACCATGAATGATCATATATGTCTATCTGAAATTTTGTATATTTTGATACAAGGCCTATTTATAATCAATGAGCAACAAGCTCACCTTCCTATTCTAGGTTTGAATTCTCTCTTTATGCTTTCGAACTTTATGATTTTGAACAAAATCCATTAGAAGTCAACTTATCCCTTCAATTATGTGGAAAGGAATTTCATCATATTAGGGTCTTCTATCTTCTCATATTCGAAGTACAACTCAAATTCTCCAATCTACTTTATTGATGTTTATGTCTTCAAGCAAGGTACCATCATAGATGCTTTACTTGTTGATTTCCTCTTTCTTTTATAAATTAAAGTAATTGTATTCAAAGTTGCAGACTCTTCCTCTTCAATCCCATTCCAACATGTTTATGATTCTTCAATTTGTCTTCTCAATTCTTCTAATTTGATTCATTTCTCTTCCTCCTCTACATGCCATTCTAGGAATGGAAAATATTCTCAAACAAATATCTATGAGTACCTCTAACTTAGAATTATGGTACAACGGAAAGCTAAAGCAATTTCCCATCATTCTTTCATTGAAATTATGTTTGACACAATGTTTATACTTAGTAAATTCAATTAATGGAATCATTTCCTACTTAGTAAATTCAATTATTGGAATCATTTCTCCTAATGCAAGACTTTAAACATGTTTTGATACACACTGATATTGTCAATAAGAATGCTTTGTTTACCCTAATTAATTACTAAAAATGACCCTCTAAATTTATGCACTTGGCCCATATGTCCAATTTAAATATAGTCTTTTGTCTTTTTCTTTAAAACACCCTTAAAACATAAAAATTCATCATTTCTCTTATGTCTTGTTAAATCTAAAATTTACTACTAAAACTCTTAACCCTTTCCAAGTCATTTCCATATACTAGATTTAATTCCTGATACGAATTCCTTCGTTGTCTTAGAGGAGAACCAACAGAAGAGTTATTAAAGTTAAAATGATCATCCTTTCTCTATTTACACCTACTATTTCACATGTATGTAAGGTTTTTTATTTCACTTGTCTCATGTCTTTCTTGGGCGCTCTCCAACAAGGGCTTTTTGGTTTCTTTTCCCAAAATCACCACACAAGTTCAAAAATTGTGGAGCACGCCTTTTGCTATGACTTTTTAATATGCCATGAAATTCTTCAAGAACCTTCCAAGTTGATGGAAGCTCCTCTTGTAG
The DNA here is from genome assembly GCA_001517045.1 of Pseudotsuga menziesii. NCBI lineage: Eukaryota > Viridiplantae > Streptophyta > Pinopsida > Pinales > Pinaceae > Pseudotsuga > Pseudotsuga menziesii. The sequence continues at coordinate 63,154 of LPNX010910973.1, read as the reverse complement.
TGCATATTTAATCATGTGAGAGGGATTCTAAATGACAGATGTCACTATTTCATGAAAGAACGTTCTAGAAACCCTTTCATAAATGATGCCAACAAGCTCAAGACATGTAATTCCTTCAAATACGTAGCAGTGCCTTGTGGAGTGTGAAAATGCCTTAATGACACTATCTAATGTCTTGAATTATTTTGGATAAAATAATATAATTTGATAAAATAATATTAAATATGTACTATCTTGAATTAGAGATGTGCACTTCAATTTATTTTTTCCTTTTAGTGGTACAATAATCAAGGAAATATTGTCCACTCAAGTATAGTTAGGAGGACACGTTGAGATTTTTGGAAGAGGGATATCATATCTCTAATTTTAAAACATAAAAAGAAACAAGAGGTTTAAAGACCTTGGAAACAGAGTAATGATGTTTAAAAAAAAAAGAGTCAAGGTTTTCCTAGGCCTAGCTTTCTTTGGGAGAAGAATCTCAATGTTGGATTTATTGCGGTATAACAAATAAGACTAGGTAGAATTAGTGCATGCTAGAACCTTGATAAGAAAGATGATGGTGTAGACTAGGTAGAATTAGTGCACACTAGAACCTTGATAAGAAAGATGATGGTGTAGCTAAAGGCCTCACACAAATTTTGTTAGCTCAATATTGTGAATAATTGTTGCCATTGCTTTTGCAAAGTGTTTTTTTGTTCAGTTCAAGCTTTGGTGGGAGAACCTATAAGTATTGTCATACAAACTTGTCCTTTAATTTTTCTTTTATTCTTAAGAGTGAACTTGAAGATAGTTATTATATAGTTGTACCTTCGAGATTAAAAACATCTTGCACAATATCTACTTAAATTAAATTTAGTTGTTTTTGTCCTAAATAACTCATAATAATTTTTAAAAAATCATGTTTTCATTTGAGCAAGATTGTGTATATACTTGCTCAAGTTCTTGCTTTGGACAATGAAATGTTGATGAACGGGTCACCAATATGTATTTATACCTTAAAAAAATGCATTTTTGAATATGTGAATTGAATCTAATATATTCTTATTGATTGGAATATATTAATGACACTTTTAATTGTTGATGTCATTTTGGCATTTTGGTCATTGCAAAGGTTGCTTATGAGTATAGTGGCCATTTATAGATGTTTTGTATATGATCTATTAGTGATATATCTTTCATCGACTTGGTACTTGAATGTCATGTAGTTATCATTTTGAAGATGCGTCATTAATGAATAATGATTTAAAAACGAAAAATGAGGGAATGCAATGGATAGTGATTTTTAAAAAACAAAACAAAAATGATGAGTAAGGAGTGGATAGTGATTTAAAAAATACAGAGTTAGAATAGAGAAGAGGATTGTGTCATTATCATTTTGTGACTCATGAAAATTGTTTACACACGAGGGACAAGGGTATAATTATATAATGTGTTATTGTTTTTTTTTCAAAGAGACAGTTAGATAGTTGTTAAGTGTGCATAGGTGGATCTTTTTGCAGAGAAATATGTAGAGATCGAAGTTTTTTTTGGGATTCTTTTTTATGTGTGCCCTCTTTCATGTCTTTTCTATTTATGGTTTAACAAGCAACTTCATCCATGGATATCTTCCTTGATATGTATTGCGGAGATGGTCCTTTTGGTTGGTTATCATTTCATGAACAATAAAGACAAATATTTTGTTGCATACATACTATGATCCATGTTTGGTATGGAGGTTATCTAGATACGTGCCATTTTTTGGATAGTCATGGTGTTGAATTAATAGATCCTCTTGTTGTAGATGTTTCTCCAACAACATTAATGACTTTGTTTCAGTCAACCATTAGAATTACCTTGAAAACAATTTTTTTTTACCAATTAAGATGGAACCTTGTTAATAACATATTGGTGTAGGGGTTGCGTGCAACTAGGTTATGGTGGTCATATAGCTAAAGGTTATTCTAGTGAAAATGCTTCAAATGATTCTAAAGAAGCTACAATTCAACTCGATTGTGTGGAGGCCAGTCAACTCTACCCACATGTGAAATTCACAAGTGAAGAATATCTCAGCCAATATGTCTGAAGTTGATCGAGAAAGGTGCTTGGAAAATTAATTGTGGAATCGTCTTTATCCAGTTTAGACAATGTTGCTGCAAGTGTCGCATTTTTTGTGATTAATACACGTATTAAACAATGTTCACAATCCTTAGTGGAGACAAATATGATAAATAGTTATGGTAGTTGATGCATTTTGTTCTGTATGAGTTGTGTGGATAGTTATTTATCAATCAAATTTAAGATTGGTCATATCTTGGCTTATGGGTACGTTGCTATTATGTTAAAAACACTACTTTTCTCAAATATATATTTGGGATTTTACATGGCTTTGCATTGCAAACTATGTTGGGATGTTGTCTTCCTCCTTTTACTTCATTGCATTCCTTGTGTGATTATGTCATTGAAATATTATCAATGAAGGCGTTGTAACTTGCATAGCAATTTGCTTTCAAATGTTTTTTTTCTTGTAACGTGATTTGAGTATGAAAATAACATAATTCATTGGTGACCTTTGTGGTTGATTTTGGTTGAATGAAGGAAATGGGCATATAAATGTAGCAAGGGATCGACTTTATAAAATGGAATCTAAACTTTCTGAAGTAAAACAATAGAAAAGAATGAGTGGTAATCTGAATTGAGTAAAATCTTCTCTTTGGTAAGCATATTTGTTTAATCTTTCATATACTCAACCTAGGGAAAGGGTTTGGCATTACATATTTTGAGTAGCTCTCGTATTTTAAGACCCATGTCAATACACTTGCATAATCCTACTATATTAAATACTTAAACTTGTCTTTTCTATATGCATATTTACTAGAATATGTAAAGTCATTGTGCGTTGTGGTTTTGTGGTTCAACCGAGGAGGTATTTTTGTGTCATGGAATGCAATTGTTGATGATCTTAGCACAAATTTGGATTCTCATAGCAATGATGGGCTTAGTTTGAGTGTAACCAGTGAGAGGAAGAGATTGTGGGAAGATTTAAAATGTAAAATAAGCCTTCAGCCCATAGCCTATGATTGTTGTCTTTATGCAATAAAGAGAAATTTTGTTAGGGAGAAATGGAGCTTTATTGTTTGGATGTAATCATTTTTTTCATAACATACCATATGTAGCTTTAATATATGCACCTTAAATCTGGAATCTAGTTGCTCTTCTTTAATTTAGATATTGAAAGCAATGTGATATTTAGTCTTTTTTGTCTGTAGAGGATTTTGATAGGTTTAACTTAATAGTAGTTCTATATTTTCCTTTTTTGTAGTTGCCTCCAATGTCTGGAGAAACTGAAACAAGAGTATTACCTTGTTAAGGGCAAGCTTGAGACTCTATTTCAAGTAACATTATTTTCTCAAGTGTGTTGTTCATCACAATGGCCAGTAACAATAAAATAACCACATGAAATTCCTTTGTGGTATAAAATCTAATGGTTCTTTTTAGAGACAGTTTTGGAGAAGATGCATAGTTTATATCTATTCATGCAAGAAATACAATATATATGTAATCCTACAAACATTGTTGCTTGGAAGGACTTGATATTGGGCTATAATTCACTCTTATCTGATTGTATGGCTTGTCTGGTAATTCGCACCTCGAGCATCAGATTCTGGAGGTTGGTGGAACTATTCCTATGACAGAGTGAGCCTTTAGAGATTGATGAGTCTCGCTAGGCCATTATTGACAATTTGTAAATATCTAGGAATAGGAGTTCTAATATGAGGCTGCCCAAGATGTAGTTGCAAGCATGTCTTATATAAACCCATGGAGGTTTTTTGACTTCAATGCATGAGCAACTAGTGTGTTTATCTATTCCATATTTCTTAGCATCTCTTTATGTTGAATTTATACAGAAGAGTCATGTGTAATTTTTTTCTTATAGTTAACCAAGCTAGCATTTTCCCCATTACCTCCTTACTCCATTGCTGCAATTGCTACATTGCCACAATTAAAGACTAACTATTTGGCAAGATGAAATGGAGTTTTCCCAAGTACTTCATATGTCATTTTACTCTATGGAATACAATTCATTTATATTTCTTGATACCCCTGTTTTCAAAAATTTGATTATTAAGAGGAAGGATCATTCAGTAAAATCATATAGGGAACTGTCTTTGTAACTATATGGCCAATCAAAATATACTGGTGAGCTTCTAAAATAGCCTAAATATGCGTGTACTTATTTTCATAAGAGATTAACTTGTCCTTTATCCTTAATTGCAAAATAAATCAACCTATGAGACTTTGATCTATAGGGAATTTTAAATGTATCCTGGTAATTTTCATTTCATTCCAGGTACTTTGAGGAAAAGATGGTAAAAAAATGTGGTCTATTAAATTTCATTTCAATTCAGATAATTTAAGCCAAAGTTGGTCAAATCCTTGCAATTTTTTAAGGGTGACTAAGCAAGTATTTTTGTAATTGTAACCCAGTGACATCATGCTATCCAACCAGAAAGAACACAAAATGGTAAAATATTATTTTCTTATGTAAATATTACAATATAAGCCATATTACAACATAAACCTCATTAGTATGAGTGTTAATCTGTGATTTTGTATCATTTTCTTCTGTAACAATATTACAATAGAAACAATATAAACCACATTAGTATGAATTAATCATAGATATTCAATCCATAGTGATGCAAATTTGAATTTCCATGTAAATAACATTAGACGTGGAACACCAAATACAGACAGTTATTTACAACTAGAGGAAGCTTCTTTTGATGTTGAATTTTCAATGGAGAAAGCACAGAAGGAAGACTTGCATGAAGTAGATATTTATGAATGGAGGAAGCATATTTCAAATAAGAATTTTCAATAGAGGAAACACAGAAGGAAGACTCTAGCATGACTGATCATGTAAAAAAACGAGCCAAGTAATGCAAGGCACGTATCACATTTTTCCTTTCAAAGATCAAAATTGTATTGTATAACCTCAGTTATTTTATAGATATCTATACTAATGAAGTCTGAGAGGTAGATGGAATAGTATTTCCCTTGCAAATTCCTTTGTAAATTAGATAATTGACCCTCCTTGGTGACTGATTGGTTATCGAGTAGATGAAATAATATGGATTCCCAATGAAATACATATGATTGTGATTTTGTTTTCAAGCATTTCTTGGATAAAGGAGAGAATTGATGTTTGAAACATTTAAAAATTCAAATTTTCTATTTAAACAAGACATGTTATTTTGAATCCAACGTGGATCCCACATGCAATCCACAAGTTGTTGAATGGGCTGTGTCGTCGCATACCTAAAATAATTAATGCTCCAATAAGTCCTCATATGCTTGATTTGACCATGTGTAGCTCAAGATACAAACTTTGTAAGTCCAATCTACAAACATCAATAGATCCTAGCCCACTCATCCTCAATTTTTGAATTTTTCACTTCATTTTTTATCTCACATGGAGTAGGTGGACAATATATTTAGTGTTTATATGTCAAAACACCTTCCCATTATATTGTGTGATAGAGTGGAGTTTTCTTCAATGCACATCTTCATCTAAGTCCTTTGCTTAATTTTGGGCCCACATGTTGTACTCATGTGCCAATTCACACCTTGGTCACCACCTACCTTCCATCTATCATTGACCTTGTGCCCACAAATACCTTAGTCACAATTTCCATCCTTTCCATTGTTTTACCATGTCATTGAATGGTTGTCACTTGTCACTTAGCCATTGACAACCACTTGTATGTTGAAGTCAAGATATTGAAAGCATTGGATGTGGCATGGAGGAAACAATTGAAAGGAGATTATTGAATATATTTATCCTCTACATAAGTGAAAGAAATATAAGAAATAAATAGGAGCAAGGAGAGTTGAATGTGAGTAAAAAAAAGGTAATGGAGAATATAAGCATGGGGTGGAGGCAAAATGACGTCTAGGTAAGTGATAGGTAAGTGATTGAAAGATGGAGGTTGATTACCTCCACCCTCCAACCCAAGTAGAACGTGAAACACAAAGGGGAAGGAGATAACAAAATGTATAAAATCATGGGGGTGGAGGAGTGTGCATTGAAGGGGAGGTGGAATATACCCCCACCCTTTTCCCTAATTAGGTAGATGTGGTCTAGCAAGGGAAACTACGAAGGGGGGTGAATAGAGAAAACACAGGTGAATAGAGCATAAGACAAATGAAATGCATGGATGGGAATACAAAGGATGCCTTCGCCCTTTATCTTGAAGGAAAATGGAGTGTGGAAGCTAATAAAATAAGGGTGTGGAGAAAGGGGAATAATTGGGTCCAAGGGTGGATGAAGGAGAAATACTTTGGTGTGGAGGATGTTATGTAAAAAAGAGAAGTGAGGATGCCTCCACCCTCCACCCTAAAAATATGAACATAAGTGTGGGGATGTGGTGAAGAGAATACAAGTTTATAAGGATTAAAAAATACATTGGAAGTTAGTAGAATGAGCTCTCTATGAACTTGACTTAAGCCAAAATTTCGGGCATGGATGATGGGTTCTCTGCGAACCTCTACTTAAGCCAAAAAATTGGGTGTAGAGGATGGGCTTGCTATTAATTCAATTTAATTCCAATATTTGAACGATAGTCATAAAATATAGGGTGCAAGATGGGGCCATTACCTCAGCTCAAGCTTGAATGTTTACATAGACTTTAAGGGATAAAACAAAAGATAAAAAATGGAAAAAATGAAGCAAACTTGAAGGATACAAAAGAAAGGGTTAAAACTCTACACACCACAACATTCCCCAATTTTATTTCATTCCATAGATCAACTTGCATGAAATCTTGAATTCCATTAAGCTTTGAAAGTTAGTGACCCTCTTCATGTTCTTTCTCATTAGAAAAACCTAATGCCAGTTTTGCATTCTTTGTGGCTAGAGGCCAAACCCACAAAATCCAATTTTGAGCATTGAAAAATGAGGATATCTAATCTATTATGTTATGCTCATATAAAAATGTTTACCACTAAGTTATCTTAATTCTTCATCTATCATTAATGTTCATTCATCTTTTGTACAATGTGGTTTTTCCATTACCATTGTCTTTCTTAAGATGGAAGATGGCTCCTTTGCTTTAAGTGGCGTATAGATTAATATATCCAAACAATATAAAATTCAAAATCTATAGTTTGTAATTTACATTAATATTGTTTTCTTTTCTCACATATTTCTCTTTTCTTTCCAAAAATTTTGTTTCAAAATTTTATATTATAATTTTGTTTCATAATAGTATTTTTCACTTTTTTCTTCTTTATATTTATTTAGTTTTTACAATAAATTTGTATTCACATTAAAACTTTCTCATTTTATTTTACAAGAATCATTAATTTGCTTTTTTTCTTTTAAATTTTAAAGATTTTAAATAGTTAAAAAGATCATATATAAAATAAATTAAATAACACAATTATTAATTAATTTTTGTTTTTAACTTATCACAATGCCTTTGAGTATAAAGAAATTACAAAAAACAAAATTTATCTCCCGTTTTTAAATAATTAATCTAAATATTTTTATCATTCCATTTAATAGTTTTATTACTATAACTAATTAAATTTTTATCAACCTTATAAATGGTTTTCATCACATGTATAAAACTCTATTTTATAGATTTATTTTCAATCTTCTAAAATTTGAATAAATAAATAAAATTGAAATTCATATATATTATTTATGTATTTTTATATATTATTTTTTTTTAGTTTTAGGTGAAAGTAATAAAATATAACATTATTTATTTATTTATCACATGGAGATTATCAGATTATTTATTTACCATATTATGTCACCACACTTCTATCTATAGATACTCATGCCATCCAAATTGAAATCATGGTTGATCATAGCTGAAAAGAAGTGAGAGGGTCAACATAAGGTAGGCCTTGTGCATAACATCCTCCTTAAAGATGTATAAGAAGCCCTAAAGAGAAAGCATAATATTGGATTTTTTGCACTTAATGTTAAATGCAAGCTATCTAAAGATCGAAAATTGTCAAAACACTATAGAAACATGATTCCACAACTGGGTAAAGGAAGTCTCCCCTATATAGGATTGTAAAACACCTTGCTACTCTGAATGAATGATTAATTTAGTTTATGAATAAAATAGAAATGTTGATGTTGAAGTGTAATCATAGGAATGGTTGAGAGGTCACACTTTCAATTATGAGTTTTACTTAATGTTTAGTCAATGGTTACTAAAGACAACTCTTTATTTTTCAATTTTTTTTTAATTCCTCATTTTTTCTTTGTTATTAGTCCCATTCTATGACAATGACTATTGTTTTCAATTAGTTGTATGTATTAAAAAAAATACTCATCCAAGATTGGCCACAATTATTGAAATCACCTTTATAAAATCATATACTAATGGTCACAAAGGTTTTTGTGAAAGTTACTTGTAAATTAAAAGTTATCCATGAACGGAGGTTTTTGTGAAAGTTACTTGTAAATTAAAAGTTATCCATGAAAGGAGGTTTCTGTGCATGTTTCTTTTATCTTAGTGTGTTAGGATTGGTGCACTATATATCCATGTGCACTTGTGTTATGCAACCAAGTCCTAGAAATAGCACAAAAATAGTAGAAATAGAGAAGAATAAAGTAATCCATGCCTTAATAATGAAGAAAATAGATGAATATTAATCATGTTCGAGGTAGGAACCTCCTTACACAATGTACTATGTACCCAAGACAATACAATATACAATGCTTACAAACATGAAATTATCTCCTTCCTATATATAGGAGACATGTGTACAATAACAACTAATAGACCCAAGCCTACATCAATAATATGTAATACACCACCATATAGGGGGTAAAGTGCCACACTAAAGGGATAATGTGACCAACATTTAGGGCTTAATTACTTGTGTTATAGACTTGTGCACACTGCCACACTCATGAATTGATTAGATTTAGAATGTTGAGCAAGTACTAGAATTGGTATTTTCCATGGTTGCATCATAATACACATTACAATATAGAACCTTTGGGTGATCATTTCTATATGGATCCTTATTCCGTACATTACATTACCTTTTTGGAGCAATATAACACAATCCTTAAGGTTTTGAACTTGCTCATGATAGTTGTGAACTCACCCTCATGTCTCTAAACCAAATGTTTTAGCTTGTGAAAAATACTCATTATCAGAGTAAAGATCATAAAATAGTCATACCAAATTAGTACTCGAATCTTTAATGGTTGAGCATAACATTATGAGACAACACGACACTAGTCGCTTCTTCTTTCACTTCACGAAAGCTTAAATTTATTGTTACAATAATACTTTCACAGTATTGTTCTATTTCCCACTATAACACGAAATCGAAACAAATGAAAGCTGTTAGGTAGAAGGATGACTTGATATGCTTGGCTGGGCCACTCTGATTTTAGAAACTTCAGTGAGTGAGGAGATCAATTGCTCCTCTAACTTGATATTTTTAAAAACTTTAAACAAAATGAATAGAACTGTCTATGAAATTCAAGCCTGGAACTGAAGTCGGCTGCAATTATGGGTGAGACTCCTAGAACTACAATACTGCTAAAAGCATGCCTTACTATTATCAACTTATTATTTATCTTGTTAATTGATGTACTGCGTGAGGCATCAAAAGATGACTGTCAAGAAATAGTTTCTTTGAGCTATTTTATTGTGACGTTATACAATTGATAACAAGACCTTGTTCCATAGGATCTTCGAGGTCTCCTATTATGACGTCGAATCGTTCATCTCTGTTCTCGAGCACCTAAGAAGTATAAAGTATAGTTTGAGAAAATGAAGCACTAAAAATTAGTTACCTAGCATCATTGATAAGGAGCTCAAGGCCAGTGCCCAGAAGTGCAGAATGTCTCTCTGTTCACAACAAGGTATTTGCGGCAAAAATCAACAACATTCTAGAAGCAACATTTTATTTAAGTCCACACAAAATTTAAAATAAAAACAATAAAACCATAAATTAATGGAGGCGTGGTTAGGCTCTATTGATGTCAAGTTTTGTGTCAAGCACTGGTTGAGTCGCCTCACATGTAACCTCACATTTCAAATATTTCAAATAGACTTCTCATCGTTTTGAGCTTCTGATTGTAAATAGAGTTGCAGGAAAGCATCTCGTGGGTATCCTTGTCAGTGCAAAGGTAAGTAATGTCAAACTCTACTGTTCTGAAGAAACAATGTTTATAAATTGTATCTCTTATAAATAAATAAAATCGTCTAGTATTCAAATTTGATTAAAAACCCCGTAACAGTAACATATATATATATAAGTTTTTATATAAGATACACAATATAACTAAAATATCAATTTTTAATTATAAGATTTGTTTTTTATACTTAAAATATACAATTAACACAAGTATAAAAAGATTGCAGATAGTTTACAAACAATCTACAACTGAAAATTGATTTTTTCATTTTATTTTAATATCATTTAAATTTTAAAATCTTACATAAACTAATAAAAAAAATTTACTATAAAATAATGTAAATAGTTACAAATCATTGTAAAAGAATCACAGATAATTTATTACAAACAACTCACACTTATAATTGAAAAACGATTTTACCAAATTTCACTTCTTGCAACAATTTAGAAAGAAAACCGTGACATTTATTCCACACAGGCACCCCACAACCTTACAACACAACACACACGGGTAAATATAACGTACTTATCGTTTTGAACAAAACAATTCAGTCGCTTCATAACTTGAATGGCGGCTTATTTTGTGCTTTGCTTTGGGGCGGGCCATTGGGATTTCTCTTTTGATGCATACTTTGCTTTTCATTCGCATCCGATGGTTT
>LPNX010910973.1:0-50786 GCA_001517045.1 Pseudotsuga menziesii | reverse complement strand
AGAACATCCTTTTCCAATTTCCTACCTTTAATGTTTGCCTCTAATTCTGCAGACCTCGCTTCAATTTGATTTTTGAGACTCAAAATAGTGGCCTCCAGATTCTTTTTATCAAGATTCACGGATTTACACTCATCTTCTTTGGCAGAAATTTCCGTATTGAATCTTTCTTGCGCTTCAAGCAATTGTTTACCTGCGTGAGAAATCGCAGCTTGGTATTCCCTATACTTCATTCCATGCTCTTCTTCCATCTTTGCATTTTGTTCAAGTAAATCCTCCAACCTCTCTGCTCCTCTTACAGACATAGCTTCCAACGCCTGCTTTTCAACCTCCATGCTAGCCAATTTTTTACTGTACTCATTCAAATGGGCCTTTAAAGATTCCGTTTCAGTACTTAGTTCTCTATTTGTCTCGCTCAGTGACCCTTTCTCGCTTACCGTCAAGTCGAGGTTTCTGTGAAGCTCTGCAAGCTTGCTGAACAGGTTCTCCTTCTCCGCAATAAGAGCTTCCTGTGTCATTTGGCTGCTTCTAGTGATTTCGGCAGTCTCGCTTTTGGCAGCTACAATCTGTGATAAAAGAACATCCTTTTCCAATTTGCTACCTTTAATGTTTGTCTCTAAATCTGCAGACCTCGCTTCAATTTGATTTTTGAGATTCAAAATAGTAGCCTCTAATTCTGCAGACCTCGCTTCCATTTGATTTTTGAGATTCAAAATAGTAGCCTGCAGATTCTTTTTATCAAGATTCACTGCTTTACACTCATCTTCTTTGTCAGAAATGTCGGTATTGAATCTTTCCTGGGCTTCAAGCAATTGTTTACCTGCTTGAGAAATCGCAGCTTGGTATTCCCTATCCTTCAGATCAAGCTCTTCTTCCATCTTTGCATTTTGTTTAAGTAAATCCTCCAACCTCTCTGCTCCTCTTACAGACACAGCTTCCAACGCCTGCTTTTCAGCTTCCATGCCAGCCAATTTTTTGCTGTTCTCATTCAAATGGGCCTTTAAAGACTCCGCTTCAGTACTTAGTTCTCTATTTGTCTCGCTCAGTGACCCTTTCTCGCTCACCGTCAAGTCGAGGTTTGTTTGTAGCTCTGCGAGCATGCTCAACAGGTTCTCCTTCTCGGCCATAAAAGCTTCCTGTGCCATTTGGCTGCGTCTAGTGATTTCGACAGTCTCGCTTTTCGCGGCTACAATATGTGATAAAAGAACATCCTTTTCCAATTTCCTACCTTTAATGTTTGCCTCTAATTCTGCAGACCTCGCTTCAATTTGATTTTTGAGATTCAAAATAGTAGCCTCCAGATTCTTTTTATCAAGATTCACTGATTTACACTTATCTTCTTTAGCAGAAATTTCGGTATTAAATCTTTCTTGCTCTTCAAGCAATTGTTTACCTGCTTGAGAAATTGCAGCTTGGTATTCCCTATACTTCATTCCATGCTCCTCTTCCATCTTTTCATTTTGTTCAAGTAAATCCTCCAACCTCTCTGCTCCTCTTACAGACACAACTTCCAACGCCTGCTTTTCAACTTCCATGCTAGCCAACTTTTTACTGTACTCATTCAAATGGGCCTTTAAAGATTCCGTTTCAGTACTTAGTTCTCTATTTGTCTCGCTCAGTGACCCTTTCTCGCTAACCGTCAAGTCGAGGTTTGTGTGAAGCTCTGCAAGCTTGCTGAACAGGTTCTCCTTCTCCGCAATAAGAGCTTCCTGTATCATTTGGCTGCTTCTAGTGATTTCGGCAGTCTCGCTTTTGGCAGCTACAATCTGTGATAAAAGAACATGCTTTTCCAATTTGCTACCTTTAATGTTTGCCTCTAATTCTGCAGACCTCGCTTCAATTTGATTTTTGAGATTCAAAATAGTAGCCTCCAGATTCTTTTTATCAAGATTCACTGCTTTACACTCATCGTTTTTGGCAGAAATTTCGGTATTGAATCTTTCTTGGGCTTCAAGCAATTGTTTACATGCTTGAGAAATCGCAGCTTGGTATTCCCTACACTTCATTCCATGCTCTTCTTCCACCTTTGCATTTTGTTTAAGTAAATCCTCCAACCTCTCTGCTCCTCTTACAGACACAGCTTCCAATGCCTGGTTTTCAACTTCCATGCTAGCCAATTTTTTACTGTACTCATTCAAATGGGCCTTTAAAGATTCCGTTTCAGTACTTAGTTCTCTATTTGTCTCGCTCAGTGACCCTTTCTCGCTAACCGTCAACTCGAGGTTTGTTTGAAGCTCTGCAAGCCTGCCCAACAGGTTCTCCTTCTCGGCATTAAAAGCTTCCTGTGCCATTTGGCTACTTCTACTGATCTCGGCAGTCTTCTTTTCGGCTGCAGCAATTTGTGATAAAAGCATATCCTTTTCCAACTTTCCATTTTTATTGGTTTCCTTTAATTCTGTAGATCTCGCTTCGATTTGTTTTTTCAATTGCAAAATAGTAGCCTCGAAATTCTTCTGCATGCCCTTCTTGTTATTGCCTGTCATCTTGTTCACTTAAAAGACCTATATTTCAAAAGCAAGTCCAGTAGTTTGGTCACACAGAAGGCACACAATAAACGTAACGGCTATAAACTAGAACACGAACGAACAAGAAGAAAAGATCACTTACAAACGGACCAATATAGAGTAGATTAGATTACGATGTCTAGGAGCAAATTCTATGGCGAAGTTATTCGAAGAATAAAATACAGGCACTCCCCAAGCTATCACGCTTTGGTGCATTACATGAATATTTTGTTCATTTATAAACAATCAACCTTAATTTTTCACTTGTATTTAGGTAAAAGTATTCATGTCGGCTTAGAACTTATCAAAATTTAGGTAGTCACATAAAATTAAACAAATTAAAACCAAGGTAGATCTATCTTATACGGGCATCTATTAAGGACCAAGAGGGATCCAATTTCTTAAGGTGTAAGAAAATCGGAATTTTAAGATGGATCTATGTTGGTTTTACTCAATTTGATCTAAAGTAATTTAATATTAATTAGCTTATTCTATGTGGTACGGTTTGCTTCATATTCAGTTGCAATATGGGTTATGAAGTAATATGTAATTTTTAAGCTTAGCTTTTCCATGTGATTGTGTAATGGAAAATATAAAATCAAATGCCAAAAATTTAAAATACAATTACACATGTTTACATAGCTAAACATAGCTCTAACCTCCACGCTAAGATATCTTTGGTCTATTCAATGGATATGGGAAATATGAATCTAGGTTTTGAAGACCGAGAATGGTTCTTAGTCTCTAAATAACATAAGAAAGGTACACAAATTCCTTTATGCACTACACAAGTCTTCTCATAATCAAGGGCTATGTAAAATGGCATGGAGTCACACCTCTGCAGGGGTTTTTGACACTTGAATTGGATATGGATGCCATTACAATGTCTAAGCAACATGGATGGGTCGTTTATCCTTGACAATCATCAGTGAATGAAAAAAAGTGCATTATGATGTTTTTTAAATTTTGAGGATCCCTTTATAGCTGGTTTTTGGACTTTGGAGTTGATATACGTGCAATAAGTAGGTTCTATGCAATGGAAATGGTTGTTGAGGGATAAACGTGGTAGGTAGGGAAACACTAGATTTCCTCTCTAATTGAACCTTTTTTATAGTAGTAATTATGAACGAAACCTATAAACCATGACACAATACCTCTTTAGGGTGTCTTTGGCATTTGATTTTAATTCATCTTCCATTACGATATTTTGGGCACTTTGGATGGGTCTTGAGTCCTTGAACATACTAGGGGAAGAAAAAAAGAGCCTCAATCCCCAACCCTTACTTCCTAGGATTCCATGGAAAAATCCTCAAACCAGCACATATGAACTATGCATGGTATTACTAACCTCAAAAATTAGTACATGGTAACCACGACTAGGTTAGTTGTGAACCAAGAATATGTATGAAGGTCTAATGAGGATCGTAGGAGTGTAAAAGGGGCATTAAATGAATATTACTTCTCTCAATCACCATGAAATACACTTATACCTATAAACCAAATCTTTCTTGGGGGGATCTATACCACATACGTGTTTTTTAAAGAGACATTATGATTACTTTTCTATGGTTGATGGTTATTTAGGTGTAAATAGTGGTCAAAGAAGGATATTAAGGGCCTTAGGAATTTAAAAACATTTCTCAAGCTCAAGCATCATGAAATTTGCACTAAAATGCCACATAGGACCTCTATATGTTGTCTTTACCCTCTAACTAGGATATGAGCTTCATTAATTTGTTTGAGATAGCAAAGATGGCTCTAGGGTATTAAATGATGGACAAAAGGAAAAACAAGGACCTTACATAAGAAATGAACCTTATAACCCTAAGAAATAGTGAAGAAAGACAACAACTATGAAACACACACTCCTAGTGGGTTCTTTCACTTTCGAGTATGATCCAAAATGGATCAATACATATTTTTTCATTTATTTTAGCTATTTTTGGATCGAAAGATGGGTGAATTGATTTGATGGGCTCGCTTTAGGCACTATGATGGGTGAATTGATTTTTGGATCGAAAGATGGGTGAATTGATCCTTGACAATCATCGGTGAATGAAAAAAAGTGCATTATGATGTTTTTAAAATTTTGAGGATCCCTTTATAGCAGGTTTTTGGACTTCGGAGTTGATATACGTGCAATGAGTAGGTTCTATGTAATGGAAATGGTTGTTGAGGGATAAACGTGGTAGGTAGGGAAACACTAGCTTTCCTCTCTAATTGAACCTTTTTTATATTAGTAATTATGAACGAAACCTATAAACCATGACACAATCCCTCTTTAGGGTGTCTTTGGCATTTGATTTTAATTCATCTTCCATTATGATATTTTGGGCACTTTGGATGGGTCTTGAGTCCTTCAACATACTAGGGGAAGAAAAAAAGAGCCTCGATCCCTTACCCTTACTTCCTAGGATTCCATGGAAAAATCGTCAAACCAACACATCTGAACTATGCATGGTATTACTAACCTCAAAAATTAGTACATGGGAACCACGACTAGGTTAGCTGTGAACCAAGAATATGTATGAAGGTCTAACGAGGATCGTAGGAGTGTAAAAAGGGCATTAAATGAATCTTACTGCTCTCAATCACCATGAAATACACTTATACCTATAAACCATATCTTTTTGGGGGGGATCTATACAACATAAGTGTTTTTTAAAGAGACATTATGATTTCTTTTCTATGGTTGATGGTTATTTGGGTGTAAATAGTGGTCAAAGAAGGACATCAAGGGCCTTAGGCATTTAAAAACATTTCTCAAGCTCAAGCATCATGAAATTTGCACTAAAATGACCCATAGGACCTCTATATGTTGTCTTTACCCTCTAACTAGGATATGAGCTTCATTAATTTGTTTTAGATGGCAAAGATGGCTCTAGGGTATTAAACGATGAACAAAAGGAAAAACAAGGACCTTAGAAAGAAATGAACCTTATAACCCTAAGAAATAGTGAAGAAAGACAAGAACTATGAAACACACACTCCTAGTGGGTTCTTTCACTTCCGAGTATGATCCAAAATGGATCAATACATATTTTTTCATTTATTTTAGTTATTTTTGGATCGAAAGATTGGGTGAATTGATTTCATGGGCTCACTTTAGGCACAACTCTCACTTTGTATATTTGGGGTTTAGAAGCTTACGAGGCTTATTTGAGGGCTTACATGGTGTTTTTTGGGTTCAAAAGATCATCACTTACACAACTCCCTTAACACAATTCCACACTTAGATTCCTTTCCAACAGTGCAAGATTCATCTTAATCGAAGTCCATATGAAGAATTTATGCCTTTTGCAAGCTAACCTATCTAGTTGACCACCATGATACCACGTGGATTCCTTGTGATCTCTCATTTCTCACACATGAAAAATTGGTTATGTGTGGAAATTCAAGGACATTTTAGAAGGTACAAAACCCTAACCCTAATCAAGAATCAATGAATGAAAAAACCCTAAAAATAACCCTATATGACTATGAGGCTACATTAAATACCGAGGCATTAAGAGAAGAGGGGGCTCCATTCTTATGATATTATTGTATTGTTCCATAGTTGAGTAATAATAAGGGAGTATATATTAGAGTAAAACAAAGGCAGTAGGAGACCCTGTAGTAGCAATTTATGGCTTGGATTTTCCTCATAATGGGTTATCCCAGGGTAAATCTTAGGTTGATTGTGTATATATTTTCTCTAGTTATTTTTCTTTCAGTTCCAATTTATTTAGCATTCAACAGAAATATGCTAATACAAATAATTAAGTTGTAAAATCCATTGTGACAAACTGTTCCAATGGAATATACATGGAAATTTATGAAACATATTGTTATGAGGGAAGTTTTCTTTGGGTTTTTGTGGGAAATTACAAGATTTAGTGGTGGAAAAATTCCTCAAACCCTAAACATGGTGGACACGTATAGCAAAAAAATTGTAGGTGATTATGAGCAAGGATTTGAAAAGCTAGAAATACAAGTCACTAATATCTCATGCAACATGTCTATTCTCACCGTATCTCTAGAGAGAAAGTTTTCTCCTTCTGATGATTTTGGAGGCTCTAGCTTAGATATTGGATTAGAGTGGAAATCATAATATAGAGGCAAGCTAGAAAAGGAACCCAGGAAAGAGCTCGAAAAGGGGAATCTAAGTTTTAGTACAATTTTTTTTTGTAAGTAGCATAAATTTATATTAAAGTACAAAAAATATTACATGCATAGTGTTTGAGACATGTGTATCTTTAATATTAGGGCACATACATAAAATTGTTGCATTTGTCCATAAATTTCCCTTTGTGAGGGAAACCAAGTCTTCCCTTTCAAAACTATCAGATTTGGTCGTCATACTAACAAAGCTAATAGAAAAGAGAAAAAAAAAACACAAAAGATTTTAGAAAATCTTGGGACCTTACAGCTTTTGTCATGGTTCTTTGACAATGGGACATAGCTTGAAGTAGCCTTCATCTTCACCGAAGAGAGTAGTTTCAATATCCTTATGCGGCTCCGTTGCAGGAGGAGGTGCCGACATCTATTATGGTGAGTTGTCAATTTGCATGTTCCCTTCTTTAGTCCACCCCCTTGTCGCCACGTTGAGTGGAGCCTCTGGCATACATCATGTGTACTTGGTGTCCTCAATCTAGTTAATTTCTTTAGCAAGGTCCTGCTGGTTCAGACTCAATGAAGCCGAGGATGTTTGTTATGTTGAGGAGCTATCAGAATCGCTAGAATTTGGGGGTGAGGGAGCACCGTCGCATTCCTATAGAAACTGGGAAATAAAAATCTTCATTCGCTAGTAGTGGAAAATCCTATGATGCAAGGGTTGTGTTGTGCAGTGATGAGCTAGGAACTCGACTTCCCAGTCATCCACCACTCTACGCACACTTATGTGGATATCGGTGTTGTACCCAATAGAAATGGAACAACACAATGTTGTTTGGCCTCGTGCTCTCCTCGAGCTGCTGCCCATGTGAGGCATTGCACAGAGTCTAAGCGATATTATCAGTGAGTGAATTACTTGCTTGTTGTTTCTTTCTCTCTATTTGGCCTGAGAGATGGAATTCCCAAATTCAATTTTGTGGTTGTAGAGGATACACATTATAATCTACTTCTCGATCCAAGTCCATACAAGGCCATCGAGCAGGGTGACCAGGTAGCTCATCCGAGCGCTGACCACCTTTAAATTCTTGTTATGTGTGGAGAGAGGCATCAAAGAAAAAGGCTGTGTGAGGTGACCGATGGTACAGGGTAGATTGCCTTCCAAGATGGATCCACTAATACATTTGGTCGGATTTTTCCACAAAATATTTCCGTGTTTCAAACATTCGTGGATTAATACTTCATTTTTTTTATCATGGCGGAAAAACCGTGGCAATATCGACGTTTTAATTTTAGAGGAACTTTCATCTATATATTGACGATATATGGCTATCTTTGCACACCCGCCAAACCAATGCCAGCTTTCAATGCACGGGTCAACTCATGCATTTTCGACACATTTGTTATAGTTGCGACAAGGTTCTTGGTGATTGATTGAGCACAGATTGAGCCCGAATTTCTTTATCAACCATATCCAAAACTAGAGAGATCAGTCATATTCTGCTTCCTCAACGGGTGACTCAACCAAAAAAACAAGATCGACCAACCTTTAGAGGACAATATGGAACCTGTGGGAAACGACATGCCTTCACTTTCCCTTGAAGAAGATGTTGTTGTCACAACTTTGGTTGGAATGTAGATCAATGGGAGGAATTTGTGAACAATGATATGGACTGTTCACCAACGAGTGATGAAGACCTAATTCTTGCCAAATATTCTTTTGATGGTAGATTTGTTTTTTCTTTATTTGATAAAATGGTACATTTCAAAGAACAATCTACCTTGTGGGAGGATTCCTTCAAAGCTAGCGACGAATTGCACAGAACTAAGGATGTCCAAATTCTTAATTTGGTACATTGTGTTACAAGTTTAAAGAAAATAATTGTGGAAACTAAAAAAATAACTGGCCAGAAGGATCAACTTATTAAGGATCAACGTTCTAAATTTATTGTAGGTCTAGCAGAATCGATTTCTGACCTTCACGGACTGAAAGACATGTATCAGGCTCAAAAGAAACTATAGGGAGACATGAAAATGAGCTGAAAAACAGGCCTAAAGTTTTGAATGTGCCACCACTGAAGACTGTATTTGGTTAGGAAGCAGAACTTTAGCAAGAACTGAAGCAGAAAGAAACATCTATTGCAGGTTTGAAGGTTGAGTTTCAAAGGGTATTGAGAGAAATGGTCATTAAACAACAAAATGAGACTACAGAATATGAAACAAGATTGGAAAGAATGAATAAAACAATTAAAAACAAAAATGAGTTGCTAAAAAAAAGAATTGAAAGGATTTCAGCAACTCTTGAGGCTAAAAGCGTTGGAAGAGGAAAACAATCAATAGTCAAGGGTAAACAAATTTGCACACCAGAAGAATCGACAATCAAGGGTAGATAGGCCTGCACACTAGAAGAATCAACAATCAAGGATAAACAGGTCTGCACACCAAAAACATCAATAGTCAAAGGTAAACAAGCCTGCACACCAGAAGAATCAACAGTCAAGGGTAAGTAGGTCTACACACCAAAATAATCAACAGTCAAGGGTAAAAAGGTCAGCACAACAAAATAATCCAAAGTGGAGGGTAAAAAGGCCATCACACCAAAACTTTTTGGCAGTACAAAACTAGGTGATGTAACTATGGAGAAATTACTCCAGTTTTAGAAGTCCTTACAACAATGAGAGAAGACCTTGAATGAAGATGCTTCAACAATTAATGTTGTAGAGTTTACATTTGGCTCATCAGATCCAACATTGAAGAAGAAGATAAAGGAGAAGGAGGCCGAAATTAGAGACCTTCACCAAAAACTACTGGAGAAGGGAAAAGCACTACATTTGGGATGTGATAGTGAGATAAGATTTGAAATCCTGAATTAAAGCTTTGCAAAATAAACTTGTGGCAGAAGTAATTTTGTATACTCCATCTGATAACGATTTGAGGGCACAAGAGCTCAAGAAGGAGGTACAATAGGTCAAGAGAAAATTAAGTGCAGTCCAATCTAACCTGAAGTGGACAAAGGATGATCTTAAAAGAAATGAAGATGAGCACTCAAATCAAAAAATAATAATGTAGAGATGTTGAAGAAATTCCTAGAAGAAAAAGATATATTGCATACAAAAGTGATAAATCTTGCAAACAAAGTGAAAGAGCTAGAAAAACATTTAAAACATATGACTGATGAAGTTTCTATAGAACTAGAGGGTTCTGGAAGAGGCAAGAGCCGCTATAGCAAATTTTCTTATTTTAAAAAGGAGGAATTGCAAAAATATCCCAAGCAGGCTCTCCTTCTCGGCATTAAAAGCTTCCTGTGCCATTTGGCTACTTCTACTGATCTCGGCAGTCTTTTTTTCAGCTGCAACAATTTGTGATAAAAGCATATCCTTTTCCAACTTTCCATTTTTATGGGTTTCCTTTAATTCTGTAGATCTCGCTTCGCTTTGTTTTTTCAATTGCAAAATAATAGCCTCAAAATTCTTCCACATGCCCTTCTTGTTATTGCCTGTCATCTTGTTCACTTAAAAGACCTATATTTCAAAAGCAAGTCTAGTAGTTTGGTCACACAGAAGGCACACAATAAACATAACGGCTATAATGCTAGAACATGAACGAACAAGAAGAAATGATCACTTATAAATGGACCAATATAGAGTAGATTAGATTAAGATGTCTAGGAGCAAATTTATGGTGAAGTTCTTCGACAATGTGAAGAATAAAAGACTGGAACTCCCCAAGCTATCACACTTTGGTGCATTACATGAATATTTTGTTCATTTATAAATAATCAACCCTAATTTTTCACTTGCATTTAGGTAAAAATATTCATGTCGGGTTATAACTTATCAAAATTTAGGTAGTCACATAAAATTAAACAAATTAAAACCAAGGTAGATCTATCTTACAGAGGCATCTATTAAGGACCAAGAGGGATCCAATTTCTTAAGGTGTAAGAAAATCCGATTTTTAAGATGGATCTATGTTGGTTTTACTCAATTTGATCTAAAGTTATTTAATATTGATTAGCTTATTCTATGTGGTAGGGTTTGCTTCATATTCAGTTGCAATATGGGTTATGAAGTAATATGTAATTTTTAAGCTTAGCTTTTCCATGTGAATGTGTAATGGAAAATATAAAATCAAACGCCAAAAATTTAAAATACAATTACACATGTTTACATAGCTAAACATAGCTCTAACCTCCACACTAAGATATCTTTGGTCTATTCAATGGATATGGGAAAAATGAAACTAGGTTTTGAAGACCGAGAATGGTTCGTAGTCTCTAAATAACATAAGAAAGGTACACAAATTCCTTTATGCACTACACAAGTCTTCTCATAATCAAGGGCTATGTAAAATGGCATGGAGTTACACCTTTGCAGGGGTTTTTGATACTTGAGTTGGATATGGATGCCATTATAATGTCTAAGCAACATGTATGGGTCATTAATTCTTGACAATCATTGGTGAATGAAAAAAAGTGCATTATGATGTTTTTGAAATTTTGAGGATCCCTTTATAGCTGGTTTTTGGACTTCTGAGTTGATATACGTGCAATGCATAGGTTCTATGCAATGGAAATGGTTGTTGAGGGATAAACGTGATAAGTAGGGAAACACTAGCTTTCCTCTCTAATTGAACCTTTTTTAGATTAGTAATTATGAACGAAACCTATAAACAATGACACAATCCCTCTTTAGGGTGTCTTTGGCATTTGATTTGAATTCACCTTCCATTACGATATTTTGGGCACTTTGGATGGGTTTTGAGTCCTTGAACATACTAGGGGAAGAAAAAAAAATTCTCGATCCCCGACCTTTACTTCCTAGGATTCCATGGAAAAATCCTCAAACCAGCACATATGAATTGTACATGGTATTACTAACCTCAAAAATTAGTACATGCGAACCATGACTAGGTTAGTTGTGAACCAAGAATATGTATGAAGGTCTAATGAGGATCATGGGAGTGTAAAAACAGAATTAAATGAATCTTACTTCTCTCAATCACCATGAAATACACGTATACCTATAAATCATATCTTTTATGGGGGGATCTATACAACATAAGTGTTTTTTAAAGAGACATTATGATTTCTTTTCTATGGTTGATAGTTATTTGGGTGTAAATAGTGGTCAAAGAAGGATATCAAGGGCCTTCTGCATTTAAAAACATTTCTCAAGCTCAAGCATCATGAAATTTGCACTAAAATGCCACATAGGAGCTCTATATGTTGTATTTACCCTCTAACTAGGATATGAGCTTCATTAATTTGTTTGAGATAGCAAAGATGGCTCTAGGGTATCAAATGATGGACAAAAGGAAAAACAAGGACCTTACATAAGAAATGGACCTTATAACCCTAAGAAATAGTGAATAAAGACAACAACTATGAAACACACAATCCTAGTGGGTTCTTTCACTTCCGAGTATGATCCAAAATGGATCAACACGTTTTTTCATTTACTTTAGTTATTTTTGGATCGAAAGATTGGCTGAATTGATTTGATGGGCCCACTTTAGGGACAACTTTCACTTTGTATATTTGGGGTTTAGAATGTTACGAGGCCTATTTGAGGGCTTACATGGTGCTTTTTGGGTTCAAAAGATCATCACTTACACAACTCCCTTAACACAATTGCACACTTAGATTCCTTTCCAATGATGCAAGATTTATCTTAATCGAAGTCCATATGAAGAAGTTATGCCTTTTGCAAGATAACCTATCTAGTTGACCACCATGATACCATGTGGATTCCTTGTGATCTCTCATTTCTCACACATGAAAAATTGGTTACGTGTGGAAATTCAAGGACATTTTAGAAGGTACAAAACCCTAACACTAATCAAGAATCAATGAATGAAAAAAACCTAAAAATAACCTTATATGACTAAGATGTTACATTAAATACTGAGGCATTAGGGGAAGAGGGGGCTCCATTCTTATGATATTATTGTATTGTTCCATAGTTGAGTAATAATAAGGGAGTATACGTTAGAGTAAAACAAAGGGAGTAGGAGATCCTGTAGTAACAATTTATGGCTTGGATTTTCCTCATAATGGGTTATCCTAGGGTAAATCTTATGTCGATTGTGTATATATTTTCTATAGTTATTTTTCTTTCTATTCCAATGGAATATACATGGAAATTTATGAAACATATTGTTACGAGGGAAGTTTTCTTTGGGTTTTTGTGGGAAATTGCAAGATTTAGTGGTGGAAAAATTACTCAAACCCTAAACATGGTGGACACGTATAGTGAAAAAATTGTAGGTGATTATGAGCAAGGATTTGAAAAGCTATAAATACAAGTCACTAATATCTCATGCAACATGTCTATCCTCACCGTATCTCTAGAGAGAAATTTTGCACCTTCTGGTGATTTTGGAGGCTCTAGCTTATATATTGGATTAGAGTGTAAATCATAATATAGAGGCAAGCTAGAAAAGGAACCCATGAAAGAGCTCGAAAAGGAGAATCTAAGTTTTCGTACAAACATTTTTTTTTGTAAGTAGCATAAAATGATATTAAAGTACAAAAAATATTACATGCATAGTGTTTGAGACATGTGTATCTTTAATATTAGGGCACATACATAAAATTGTTGCATCTATCCATACATTTCCCTTTGTGAGGGAAACCAAGTCTTCCCTGTCAAAACTATCATATTTATTCGGCATACTAACAAAGCTAATAGAAAAGAGAAAAAAAACACCTAAGATTTTAGAAAATATTGGGACCTTACAGCTTTCTCCATGGTTCTTTGACAATGGGACACGGCTTGAAGTAGCCTTCATCTTCACTGGAGAGAGTAGTTTAAATATCCTTATGTGGCTCCATTGCAGGAGGAGGTGCTGACATATGTTGTGGTGAGCTGTCAATCTGCATGTGCCCTTCTTCAGTCTGCACCCTTGTCGCCATGTCGAGTGGAGCCTCTGACATACATCATGTGTACTTGGTGTCCTCGATCTAGTTAATTTCTTTATCAAGGTCCTGCTGGTTCAGACTCAATGAAGCTGAGGATGTTTGTTGTATTGAGGAGCAATTAGAATCGCTGGAAGTTGGGGGTGAGGGAGAACAGTTGCTTTCCTATAGAAACTAGGAAAGAAAAATCTTCATCCGCTAGTAGTGGAAAATCCTATGACGCAAGGGTTGTGTTGTGCGGTGATGAGCTACGAACTCGACTTCCTGGTCATCCACCACTCTACACACACTTATGTGGATATCGGCTGTATACCCAATAGAAATGGAACGACATAATGTTGTTTGGCCTCGTGCTCCCCTTGAGCTGCTACCCATGTGAAGCATTGCATGGATTCTAAGCGACATTATCAGTGAGTGAATTACTTGCTTGTTGTTTCTTTCTCTCTATTTGGATTGAGAGATGGAATTCCCAAATTCAATGGAGTGGTCATAGATGATGCATATTATAATTTACTGCTCGAGCCAAGTCTATACAAGGCCATCGAGCAGGGTGACCAGGTAGTTGATCTGAGCACCAACGACCTTTAAATTCTTGTTATGTGTTGAGAGAGGAATCAAAGACAAATCCTGTTCCAGGTGACCAATGGTACATGGTAGAGTGCCTTCCAAGATGGATCCACTAATACATTTGGTTGGATTTTTCCATGAAATATTTCCACATTTTGAACATTCGTGGATTAATACTTCATTTTTTTTTATCATGGCGGAAAAACTGTGGCAATATCAACGTTTTTAATTTTAGAGGAACTTTTGTCTCTATATCGATGATATATGGCTATCTTTGCACACCCACCAAACCAATGCTAGCTTTCAATGCATGGGTCAACTCATGCAGTTTCGACACAATTGCTATAGTTGCAACAAGGTTCTTGGCGATATATTGAGCGCAGATTGAGCCTGGATTTCTTTATCAACCATATCCAAAACTAGAGAGATCAGTCATACTCTTCTTCTTCAACGGGTGACTCAACTAAAAAAAGAAGATCAGCCAACCTTTAGAGGACAATATGGAATCTGTGGGAAATGACATGCCTTCACTTTCCCTTGAAGAAGGTGTTGTTGTCACAACTTTGGTTGGAATGCATGGAAATGAAAATGCAGATCCATGGGAGGAATTTGTGAACAATGATATGGATCGTTCACCAATGAGTGATGAAGACCTAATTCATGCCAAATATTATTTTGATGGTAGATTTGTATTTTCTTTATTTAATAAAATGGTACATTTCAAAGAACAATCTACCTTGTGGGAGGATTCCTTCAAATCTAGCGACAAATTGTGCAGAACTACGGATGTCCAAATTCTTGATTTGGTACATCGTGTTACAAGTTTAGAGAAAAGAATTGTGAAAACTAAAAAAATAATTGGCCAGAAGGATCAAGTTATTAAGGATCAATGTTCTAAATTTAACATAGTTCTAGCAGAATCGATTTCTGACCTTGACAGACTGAAAGACATGTATCAGGCTCAAAAGAAAAAAGATGAGGAAACTATAGGGAGACTTGAAAATGAGCTGAAAAATAGGCCTGAAGTTTTGAACATGCCACCATTGAAGACTGTATTTGGTAAGGAAGTATAACTTCAGCAAGAATTGAAGCAAAAATAAAAATTTATTACAGGTTTGAAGGTTGAGTTTCAAAGGGAATTGAGAGAGATGATCATTAAACAACAAAATGAGACTATAGAATATGAAGCAAGATTGGAAAAATTGAATAAAACAATTAAAAACAAAAACGAGTTGTTACAAAAAAAGAGAATTGAAAGGATTTGAGCAAGTATTGAGGCTAAAAGTGCTGGAAGAGGAAAAAAATAAACAATCAAGGGTAAACAAGTCTTCACACCAGAAGAATCAATAGTCAAGGGTAAATAGGTCTACAAACCAGAAGAATCAATAGTCAAGGGTAAACAGGTCTGCACACCAAAAAAATCAACAGTCAAGGGTAAACAAGTCTGCACACCAGAAGAATCAACAGTCAAGGGTAAACATGTCTACACACCAGAAGAATCAACAGTCAAGGGTAAAAAGGTCGTCACAACAAAAGAATCCAAAGTGGAGGGTAAAAAGGCCATCACACTAAAAAATTTTGGCAGTACAAAACTACATGATGTAACTATGGATAGCTTACTCCAGTTTCAGAAGTCCTTGCAACAACGAGAAAAGACATTGAATGAAGATGATTCAACAATTAATGTTGTAGAGTTTACATTTGGCTCATCAGATACAACATTGAAGAACAAGATAGAGGAGAAGGAGGCCGAAATTAGAGACCTTCACCAAAAATTATTGGAGAAGGGAAAAGCACTACATTTGGGATGTGATAGTGAGATACAAGATTTGAAATCCCAAATTAAACATTTACAGAATAAACCTGTGGCAAAAGCAATTTTGTATACTCCATTTGATAGTGATTTGAGGGCACAAGAGCTTGAGAAGGAGGTACTATAGGTCAAGAGAAAATTAAGTGCAGTTCAATCTGATGTGAAGTGGACAAAGGATGATCTTAAAAGAAAGGAAGATGAGCACTCAAATCAGAAAAATAATAATGTAGAGATGTTGAAGAAATGCCTAGAAGAAAAAGATAGATTGCATACAAAAGTGATAAATCTTGCAAACAAAGTGAAAGAGCAAGAAAAACAATTAAAACATATGGCCGATGAAGCTTCTATAGAATTGGAGGGTTCTGGAAAAGGCAAGAGAAGCTATAGTGAATTTTCTTATTCTAAAAAGGAGGAATTGTAAAAACCTCCCAAGTAGCCTAGATTTCTAAAATAATATGGTGTACATTTGGTGTCTATTTACATACTAATATTGTTGTAATATAAATTGTCAGTATTTCTTGGAAATGCATATATTTTGATATAGTTAATGTGTTGCTAATGTGTAATACAAGTGTAATGTGTAATCCATATGTGCATTTTTCCTATATCTAAAAGAGTTTAATGTGCAACCCATACTGAGAAGTGTGTATGAAACTACAAATGATGAAATATATTCTTCGTAATATATTTCACAAATGAATTGACATATGAAATATTCTTGAAATATATTCTACAAATGAATTGATAGATCATCATTTCATGCTATATTGAATAAATTTCACTATAACATAGACATACCAACCTTTTCTTTAAACTCTTGTACTCATTTATGTAAATTGTAAGATCTACAGTAAAATCCAAGTCATCCAAAACAACAATTTATAGTATTTTCCAATTTTTCATGGCCAGAACTAAAAATGCACACCAATTCCAATCGAAGTACACTGTAGGTATGAAATTTGGAAGTTTGCATACACAAACCTAATTAGACTAGTATATTTTTAATTTCAGACATAAATTAAACTTCTATTGTGAAATAAGAATGCATCCAACATTTGAAATGAGAACAAAACAAATGTAAATGTTGGTTTCTTGTTGACGAGCATCATAGTTTGGAAACCAATCTCATGGATTTGCAAGTTTGTATCGTTTGTTTCTTTTTTGTTATAATATAAATCATCATCATTCCTTGTAGAAATTAATAAATGAGAACATAACATATATAATACATTTTGAGGAAAAAAACAGATAATGCAAAAATATAACCAGATCGATACTTACGAAAGTTTTAAAAGGGGACCAAGAGAAATTTTTATTATATTATGCTTTCATTACAGAGAAGAGGGATAGTTTACAACTGAATCAGTAACATCAAACAACTTCTTTAATAATAACTATCCCTACTACCTATTAAATTCTATTTATAGACCTCAAGGGTCGGATTGACCATGTTATAAGTGGATTTCATTTGAGTGAAACTGAAAGGTTGATTCACCCACGAGCCAACCCGTCCTCTACTGTACTTTCTTTGCTTGAAATGAAGATACCAACTACTGTGGAACAAGGAAAACACGACAATACAACACAGGGGGGGAAATAGGGCTGAAGTGGACATGTTTCAACACCAGGGGTAGAAAGGGAGTAGAAGAGGAAGTTGCATTCCAGTTATCTGGATGGGAGATGTGAGTAGAGAAGAATTATAATAGAGATGCACAGTGCATGAGAGGTATCTAAGGAGAAAAGGGAAATACCAATGAAAGAAGAAAATGGTAAGGAAGAGAGAAATGCCACAGACAAATATGGCTTAGAGGAAAACAACATGCAATACCCATCTGGTGTGGACAAATTAAAAGCTGGAATTGAAGAAATCAATCCTGCTATGCCACTAAGAGGGAATGCTTGGGTTGTTGAAGAGGGACAAGGTGCTGACTTAGTGCAGGAAAGACTTCACTGAGTGATGGGAAAGGAATGTCAAACGAACATAAAAACAATAAGATGGAATGGAACTGCCAATGAAATCCATCGAACCTGGATTTGTCTGTCTCTAGTTCTTTCCAATTCTACCCATTTCACTCATACTATCAGTGAACTCAAATTTGCGCACATCTACGGCCATACTGGAAAAAAATTAACCAGCATAGAGAATGGATTGAATACTACATAGCCTTCTGATAACAGTTGCCCCTATTTTTCAATCTTACATAAGAAGCAACATGATGGGTAATTGACTGCAGCTGCTAGGAAGGAATCCATGGGGTCAGGCCAAATATGGATATGTGTACTGTGTTGGCCCTTGGAATAATTGAAAGGTGGGAAAAAATGGTTAATCACGATGAAATTGAGTTCACGTTTGGGTGATGCAATCATTCTCAATGCTGTCAGAATCCAACTCGAGTCAGGGTCATTGAATCATAGAATTTGATGGTTTGTTAAGTGAAGTATTTGACACTTTGTTGAAAGTTCAAAATATGACATGTAGGGAAAAGAAAAAACTGCCATTTATAGGTTTATATGATTATATGACATATTTTAGACTCAATACATTCAACATGTGTATGATAGGTTGAGGTATGGGAAAATGAAATCAGGCATGTGCGTGGATTTTACTGAAGCAAGTCAATTTTGGATTGCTTTACTCAAATACACGCCCAACATGAAAAAATTGTGGTTTAGGGAAATTAGACCTGCAAAAACATGCAAAAATAGTTGTTTAGGGAAATTAGACCAAGGATAGGAGGAGATAAAAAATTGTCCAAGTATGGAATTATTGGTAAAATATGCCTTACTGGCCTTAGGTAAATGCCCACCACAGCTCATAGGATGATGATAAAAATATTATGAGAGTGTAGATCTCTAGATTATTGTATGGTGCATCCAACCATATAATTATCTTGACCAAAAATTCTTTCAGTACAAAGATATCAATCTGCCAAAAGTGCCTCTTAGACATATTTGTACTGCTCGAGAAAAATGCCTGCCGAGGAGAGAGAAAGAAGCTCCAAAGATGAAAGTGGTCTTGATGGATTCACCTTGTTGGCCTCTACCCATTGCGAATCTCACTTGCCAAGTTTGAAGGAAAAATGAAATGACCTTGATGACCTAGGGTTCGAAGAGAACTAGTTAAGTGTTAGACAAATATTTTGAGAGACCACTTAGAAATGCTCGCAAGGGGGTGTTTCATTGACGATAAAAATCATCAGATGATATGGTCTTGTTCATTGTTGAAATGGATATCTATCCATTCTCTTGGTTTTTCTTATGGTGACCAGATAAGGAAAATATCAACCTCGCAAAATAGAAGAAAAATCTTATTATGCATACTAAAGACAGACAAAATGGATTAGTGTTGTAAAGGGGCTAAGTGATGCCTGCATTAAGGTTGATGCCCGCACTAAGGATGATGCACACATGGCATGGCATGGAATATATGACGATGTGGCATGAAGTTGAAATCATTGTTGCATTATGACATTGTTTTGGAGAAATATGACAAATTAGTGAAACTCGGGAAATTGGCTAAGTGCCACGCAATATTGGTCCAAGTAGCCTTAAGAGGATGCCCACCACAAATGGTTTGTTGAAGGAGATGCCCGCACCACATGGGGATATTGTAGGCTGTTTTTTTTTTTCTACTAAACCATGGTCTCATTTTTTCCAAAGAGTCCTTGAAGAACAATTTATGGACCTGCCAAAAGTTTGGTTTAGGGAAATTAGACCAAGCCTAGGAGAAGATCAAAAATTGTCCAAGTATGGAATTATTGGTAAAATATTCCTAACTGGCCTTAGGGAAATGTCCGCCACATCTCATAGGATGATGATAAACTTATTATGAGAGTGTAGATCTCTAGAGACTTGTATGGTGCATCCTACCATATAATTAGCCTGACCAAAAGGTCTTTCAGGAAGAAGATATCAATCTTCCAAAAGTGCCTCTTAGCCATATTTGCACTGCTCCAGAAAAATGCCCGCCAAGGAGAGAGAAAGAAGCTACAGAAGATGAAAGTGGTTTTTCTGGATTCACCTTGTTGAAATATACCCATTGGGAATCTCACTTGCCAAGTTTGAAGGAAAAATGAAATCACCTTGGTGACCTAGGGTTTGAAGAGAACTGGTTAAATGTTAGAGAAAGTGTTTGAGAAACCACTTGGAAATGCTTGTAAGGGGGTGTTCCATTGATGATAAAAATCATCATATGATATGGTCCTATTCATTGTTGAAATGGATATCTATCCATGCTCTTGGTTTTTCTTATGGTGACCAGATAAGGAAAATATCAACTTGGAAAAATAGAAGAAAAATATTATTTTGCACACTAAAGAGAGAACAAATAGCCAAGTGTTGTAAAGGGGCTAAGTGATGCGCACATTAAGTTTGATGCCCGCACTAAGGATGATGCACGCATGACATATATGACAATGTGGCATGAAGTTGAAATCATTGTTGCATTATGACATTGTTCTAGAGAAATACGTCAAATTAGTGAAAATCATTGGCTAAGTGCGGGAATATTGGTCGAAGTAGCCTTAAGAGGATGCCTGCCACAAATGGTTTGTTGAAGAAAATGCCTACACCACATGGGGATATTGTAGGCTGTTGTTTTTTCTACTCAACCATGGTCTCAATTTTTCCAAAGAGACCCCAAAGAAGAATTTATGGACCTACCAAAACTGTGGTTTAGGGAAATTAAACCAGGCCTAGGAGAAGAAAAAAAATTGTCCAAGTATGGAATTATTGGTAAAATATGCCTAATTGGCCTTAGCGAAATGCCTGGCACAGCTCATAGGATGATGATAAAAATATTATGAGAGTGTATATCTCTAGAGACTTGTATTGTTTATCCAACCATATAATTATCCTGACCAAAATTTATTTCAGGAAGAAGATATCAATTTTCCAAAAGTGCCTCTTAGCCATATTTGCACTGCTTGAGAAAAATGCCCGCAGAGGAGAGAGAAAGAAGCTACAGAAGATGAAAATATTTTTTCTGGATTAACCTTGTTTAACTATACCCATTGGGAATCTCACTTGCCAAGTTTCAAGGAAACATGAAATCACCTTGGTGACCTAGGGTTTGAAGAGAACTGGTTATGTGTTAGACAAAGTGTTTGAGAGACCACTTGGACATGCTCACAAGGGGGTGTTCCATTGATGATAAAAATCATCAGATGATATGGTCCTGTTCATTGTTGAAATGAATATCTAGACATGCTCTTGGTTTTTCGTATGGTGACCAGATAAGGAAAATATCAACCTGGAAAAATAGAAGAAAAATCTTATTTTGCACACTAAAGACAGAAAAAATGGCTAAGTGATGCCCACATTAAGGTTGATGCCCACACTAAGGATGATGCCCAAATGGCATGGCATGGAATATATGACTATGTGGCTTGAAGTTGAAATCATTGTTGCATTATGACATCGTTCTAGAGAAATACGACAAATTAATGAAAATCAGGAAATTGGCCAAGTGTGGGAATATTGGTCCAAGTAGCCTTAAGAGAATGCCCGCCACAAATGGTTTGTTGAAGAAAATCCCTCACCACATGGGGATATTGTAGGTTGTTGTTTTGTCTACTTAACCATGGTCTAATTTTTTCCAAAGAGACACTGAAAAATCATTTATGGACCTGCCAAAACTGTGGTTTAGGGAAATTAGACCAAGCTTAGGAGAAGATAAAAAATTGTCCAAGTATGAATTATTGGTAAAATTTGCCTAATGGGCCTTAGGGAAATGCCTTCCACAGCTCATGAATTGATGATAAAAATATTATGAGAGTGTAGATCTATAGAAACTTGTATGGTGCATCCAACCATATAATTAGCCTGACCAAAAATTCTTTCAGGAAGAAGATATCAATCTGCCAAAAGTGCCCCGCAGCCATATTTTCACTGCTCAAGAACAATGCCCACCTAGGAGAGAGAAAGAAGCTACAGAAGATGAAAGTGGTTTTTCTGGACTCACCTTGTTGAACTATACCCATTTGGAATATCACTTGCCAAATTTAAAGGAAAAATGAAATTACCTTCGTGACTTAGGGTTTGAAGAGAACTGCTCAAGTGTTAGACAAAACGTTTGAGAGACCACTTTGAAATGTCTGAAAAGGGGTGTTCCTGTGATGATAAAATTTATTAGATGATATGGTCTTGTTCATTGTTGAAATGGTTATCTATCCATGATCTTTTTTTTTTCTTAAGGTGACCAGATAAGGAAAATATCAACCTACGAAAATAGAAGAAAAATATTATTTTGCATACTAAAGACAAAGAAAAAATGGCTAAGTGTTTTAAATGGGATAAGTGACGCCTACATTAAGGTTGATTCCAGCATTAAGGATGGTTCCCGGATGGCATGGCATGTCATAGATGATGATGTGAAATGAAGTTGAAATCATTATTGCATTATGACATCGTTCTGGAGAAATACGACAAATTAGTTAAAATCAGGAAATTGGCTAAGTTTGGGAATATTGGTCCAAGTAGCCTAGAAAATGTGGTTTAGGGAAACTAGACCAAGCCTATAGGAGAAGATAAAATTTTTTCCAAGTATGGAATTATTGGTAAAATATGCATAACAAGCCTTAGGGAAATGCCTACCACAACTCATAGGATGATGATAAAAATATTCTGAGAGTGTGGATCTCTAGTGTTGTATGGTGAATCCAACCATATCTAGAAGACTATAATAAGAGGTTTTTTGGATAGTTTGAAGATAGTATAAAAGCATCTTCACAATAACCCACATGCTAGGAAATGTATATTATCATTTCAAACTTACAAATTTCATATATAATGAAAAAATTATTCGAAAAGAAAAACCAATTACAACAGAACAATAATATACCAGACATAATTGAATGGAACAAATACATAATTCCTATGCATTAAATAGTAGAATTCACCATATAGATTACACCTAACAATATAAATTTTATTAGTAAATGTAAATATATCTAGCTTCAACCCCATGGTGTTATTTTCAACTTATGACAATTGTACGGACTGTGGCATGCATGAAAATTGGCGGATTGTGTTAAAATTTTCACTATTTATAGGTAATTGCAAGGTTATAAATAGAACACTTGGATACTATGGAATATTCTATTAAAAATTTGCAAATGCTGGACCTCTTTAAGGTAGGAGGCATTTTTCAATGTTTTTTTCCAAAAAAAAAAGTTGCCAAATTCCATTTTTTGAAGCCTCCTAAAAATTTTCCCTATTTACAGGAAATTGCAAGATTACAAGGATCCCTTATGAAGACTATGGAAAGTTCAAGAAGGATAATAGCAGGAAAGGACTTTGTTCTTTAGTCTTTGAATAAGGAACTAGAGAAAATTTAGGATGAATTTAGGAAGGAAAATGAAAAATGCAGAGAAGAATATATGGTTGTTCGGAAGAAAGATGAAGAAACCATAAAGAGACTGGAAGATGAGCTGAAACATCGACCTGAGGTTTTGGAAATTCCCCATCTAAGGAGTGTTATCATCCAAGAAGCAATACTTACCACGGAAGTCAATAAGTTAAACAAAATAATTGAAATAATGAAGGCTGACTTTCAAAACAGCCTTGTTGAAGACTACAATAAACCTCAACTTGAGATAAATGAATATAGAAAAAAAGAGGAAAACATGAAAAACATACTTGCTAAGAAAGATGAAGAGTTGAAAGGGAAAATAGTTGAATTTGAAAAGATCACTGCAGAACTATAGACTAGAGGAGTTGAAAAGTTAAAAGAATCTGAAATTGGTAAGGGACGGAGTAGACATCTGATTTCTGGTGAAATTTATGATATGTTAGCACACCAACATGCTTTAATAAGGTATGAGAGTTCCCTACAAAACAGAGAGAAGGCACTGGACGTAGCTTTTAATGCAATGCGAGCTCATGCAAAAGTAAAAAATGGGTTACAAAGCTATCATGCTTTCTTAAGAATTCGAGAGAAGTCGTTGATGGATGCTAGTGCAACAATGAATGTTGGAGCTGATTTCTCTGCGTGGTAAACCATAAAAGAAACATTGACAAACAATCTATCCGAGAGGGATGATGAGATTAAAGAGCTCATATTGAAAATACTAGAGGACAGAGAATCACAACATTTGGGATGTAAGTCTGATATAGAAGATATGAAATCCCAAATTGCGACTTTGCAGAAGAACAACATGCTTCAACGAGTAGCAATTGTGTATACTCCAGATAATACAGAATTGAGGGAAAAAGAGTTGGAGACAAAGACATAGTAGCTCAGGAAAAAATTGACCCAAGTTCAGTATGAGTTGAAATGTGCAAATGATTATCTTCAGCAAAAGGAAAAGGAACACAAAGAGAAAAATACGAAGAATGTGGAATTGATGAAGAAGTACATCCAAGATAAAGATAGATTGAGAGGAAGTTTGCACAAATGTGCAACAAAAGTGAAAGAATTAGAATGAAAATCAGAACATGCACATGTTGCAACTTCTGAATAACTAATAGTTTCTAGACAAGCCAAGAGACTAGAATGTACAAATTTATCTTCTCTAGAAAAGGAGGACTTGCAGCCTAAACCTGCCAAGTAGCCTAGAACTATGGAATAACATTATTTATATATGTTTTGTATGTAAATACATTTCAAGTTTTAATACATAAATTTATATATGTGTGTGTTTGTATTTCTCGGCAATGTATATGTTTTTGATGCATTTAATGTGAATGGTAATTTTGAATTTAACTTTTCAATAAGTGTACATAATGGCCAGAAAGTTAACAATATCAAAATTGAAAACTTAACTTGTGTACTATAGGAATATATATTTGAATTTGTAAGAAATTAAAAGAGTGATAGTGAATAGTGGATATGAGATGTCAGTAGATTCGGTAACATAGGTAGATCCTAGCTATTTGCTTGGAACTATTCATATTATAGGGATATTATGGGGATGATGGATTGAGAACTCTCAAGTTATTTATGAGAATTTTGATGATATGTATTGCTGTATTTATGTAAGTTTCTTTATCTAATGAAACTGAAATTCGAATTCTGGAACAATGTCATACAATTTTACTCATACAACCAAATTTTAGCAAATAACCCAAAGCTGTAATGCCTATAGAACTGGCCTAAAAAACACAAAAATTTACAAAATATAAGCAAACACAGAAAACAAGTGTAATTTTATTACTGAAAACAAAAATTTAATATTTAATATGCCTTCCATCGTTTGTTACATTTCCAAAATTTGGTCACATAAATGTTAGCACAATAGAATAATTTTTCAGTACCACAAGATCACTAGAAATGCTTATCGCAACATAGGCTTCTTTCACCATTTTGCATACAATGTTGTATTTCGATCATCTAGGACTTTTTTCTTCTTGTCTTGTCTCACACTTATAATGACATCAGGTTTTATAGGATTCCCAACATCCATCTTTTGGATATCAACTACTGCCCCTTGAATATCTTGTTTTTCACCACTCTGCCCTATACCATTTACCGAGGATGGAACACCCTTTTTATTGTGAGTCATAGCCTCCATCATTGGCATATCAATAGCAACTGATCCATACACTTCTTCTATTCATTGATTTTCCCTGCTTCATTTCTTGAGGATGAAACACTGATTTTACAGTAATTTGCAGTCGCCATCATAGGTATTTCAACACCAGCTGCCCCATTCAATTCTCGTGTTTGATCAGTTTGCACTGCCACTTTCCTCTTGGATGGAACACTTAGAGTTTTACTATTATTTCTTCTTTGAACATTATTTTTGGCCTTGTGCCTTCCGAAGCAATGTGATTCATGAAAAACCTCTTCACCATATTTGCTTATTGGCCTTGATATTGGAAGATGATTACTGAACTGCAAGAACATATTAGTATTTAGTAGTTAAAAACAGATTATGAATCCTCACACCATAAAATGAAAGTAGAATTAGAAACCATTGAAAATTAGGGCATACTTATTGTTGGTGGTG
Organism: Pseudotsuga menziesii; assembly: GCA_001517045.1. Taxonomy (NCBI): domain Eukaryota; kingdom Viridiplantae; phylum Streptophyta; class Pinopsida; order Pinales; family Pinaceae; genus Pseudotsuga; species Pseudotsuga menziesii. Next base: position 24,947 of record LPNX010910973.1, on the reverse strand, counting down.
CAATCAATGATTTCTTAGATTGTCTTACCCATGACTAAAGAAGACAATCTGAATACATGACCAGGTAGGCTGAAGACCAATATACAAGACCCCCATATGATGCGGGCATTTACTTTAACCCATAATTTAGGGCGGGCATATTTATGAGGCTACTTAGCCATTTTTGCATCCACTGGTGAAAAACCCTGTTTTGGCAGTCCTGTATCTTTCTCCTCAAGAAAGATTAAAGAAAAATCAAATGATGAATAGGTATCCAAACCAACTAGCTATAGGATGGTACCATGGTGTGGGCATTCTTCTCAAACCATGAATTGTGGCGGGAATTCTCTTAAGGCTGCTGAGACCATTTTTGACTAAGGATGTTGGGACCAATTCTTCCTTAAATATATGTTGTAGTTTGGTGAGGCAAGTGACATGGTTGTATGCTCCATAAAACACTCTAGAGACTCACATTCTCAATACATTTTTCACATCATCCTATGAGGCATGGAGGGCATTTCCTTAAGGCCACTTGGGCAGATTTAACACGAAGTCCATACTTAAACAAATTTCTCAATTTGGTCTAATCTGCCTAAAACACCCTTTTGGCAGGTCCATAGCTTTTTCTTCATCCACTTCCAAGATAGTCTGAAGACATGGTTATGTAGGCCGAAGACCAATCTACAAGACCCCCATGTGCTGTGGGCATTGAATCTAACCCATGATTTAGAGCAGGCATCTTTCTGAGGCTACTTAGCCATTTTTGTATCCATTGGTGAAAAACCCTATTTTGGCAGGCCTGTATCTTTCTCCTCAAGAAATATTAAAGAAAAATCAAATAATGAATAGGTATCCAAACCAACTAGCTATAGGACGCTACCATGGTGCAATAATTATTCTCAAACCATGAATTGTGGAGGGCATTCTCTTAAGGCTATTGGGACCAATTCTCTTAAGGCTCCTGGGACCAATTTTGACCACTTTTCTGGAAATTTTCCTCATGGAAGGGTGGATTTTGTATAGTTGGGTGGTCTCATTGTTTTTTTCATGGCAACTTTGGTAATTTTGGCATGGAAACTCAAGGTAATCTCTGTTGTTGTAGTTTTTCTTCAAGAGTTTTTTACCTTGGATATTTTAGGGTTTGGTCTAACTTGGGCATTTCCAAGTATGGTTGCTACTGTAGCGACGGTTCATTCTTGTTCACGGGGTATTTTCTTAGCTATCTTGATTCCACATTTATAGTTGTCTCAAGTAAGTGATTCTATTTTCCTTATGAGAATTGTAAATTGTAATGTGTAACCCTGAAATATTTTCTTTGGCTTTTATGAATTTATCTATGAAAATGAGGGTTGTTGTTATGCATCCCCAAGTTCTATTTTTCATCCCTAAATCCATGTGATGTACAATGAGTAATTCTAATTGAATATATACATATCAACAACAACCACAAGCACCATTATCATGTTAAAGATTAGGGAAACTCAATGTATGAAAATGGAAACCACTTGTAACTCAATAGGCAGTAAGCTAATTGGTGGCTAATTCACTGAAACTTAAGATTCAAAAGGAAATGGGACCATGCCCTTGAAATTTGATCCCTGGTGGGGAGCCTTTTTATAATGTCTCAGATCCTGAGGCTAATCCTCGAAATAGGATCTGAAACTATTTACAGTCATAATCAAACATTAACAACTAGAGCGTAGTACTTCTGCCACGGTTTACATATCTTTAAACAAACATCATGGAGAAAATGCATGTGATTGGTTTGGATGGAAGCATGAAATTTCTAGTTGTGAACTTGCGGGCAGTGAAAACGATGTCTCAATATGCTTCCGGTGGCTCATTTCTTACTAGGCTCGATCACTTGTCCATCTGGCGAGTCAGCAACGTGTCCTTTCCCTTTGTGTTCATTCCATGCTCGAAGGAACCTTTCTGCATGGGCTCAAAGCTGGAACATGAGTTTATATATATCATTTCCATGCTTAGCTTTCTTCATATCCTCCCCCTTGCTTCTGAACAAAACAGTCCTTTGCAGTGGCTTTCCATTCAAGTACTCCTCACCACCTGAGAAAAGGTTGGTGGATGGGGTGCATGAAAGCTATGATGAATACCTTGGGCCCTTCATGTTGCAATACAAGTATTCTCTCCCACAAAAAATAGGTGCATCTCTCAAAGTGGTGTGCGACATCTATTTCCCGATGGTTGGTGCTTCCCTGGTGTGAAAAACTAGGGTGATAGATTGTTAGATTTTTATCATTCAAGCTAGCATTATGATCTTAGGATCTTTAATTGAGAGAATAGCATGCATAGAAATAAACACAAGAGGCAAGAGACACAAATAATTTTCCTCAGGGAAACCATAAATGAGAAAACCCTGCAACTTCCTCAGAGATAGAATCAACACCAAAAGTAAAACCTGAAAACATAAAGATGATCTCTTGATAGCAGCAGTCTTTCTCTTGTCCTAGCAACTTCTCTCTCTCACTCATGCGCCCTAATGAGTGAGTGTGTGTGTGATAAATAAAGAGGCTCACTCTCTATTTATATTATTTTGTTCACTTGAAACCCACTACAATAAGTCGGCCTCACTTAACAGTTACTTACTAGAGCCGGCATATCTAGGTGTGTATAATAACCCTAGTGCCCCACAACTTGTGGGGACTTTGCCTCCTCCGACCAACAAGGAGGGTTATCCTTAACACAATGGTGGGGACTATTGCCACGACTTACAATAAATCACCTAGGGTTGAATTCTCTAGGATAGTCTAATAACCCTAAGGCCCCACAACTATGGGGACTTTAACCCTTGACCAATAGGAGAGTTACCAACAATGACTTGACATGACTTGTTTACATTATAGAACCTCCCAATAGGATCATCAGGGAATGACATGACTCAAGTGCATTACAGACACATCCCAGAATAAACATTGGGGTACAATACATAATATATATGGATGAATACATTATGAAGTTACAAATACATTAACACTCCCTCTTAACTAGGAAGGTATTTTCTTGACATAGTTTGTCAACACTCGTCTTCTTCTCTGGATCATCCTGTCATCTGCATCTTCAAGTCATATTCATCTTTAGGTCATCTTTATCTTGCTCTAGATCATCACTTGATCTGGATCATCATCACTGGATCTAGATCATCACTGGATCTGGATCATCTCTACTGGATCAACATCATTAGATTTGGATCATCATCACTGGATCTGGATCATCACTATTGGATCAACATCACTGGATCTGGATCATCACTCAATCTGGATCATCTTCACTGGATTTGGATCATCACTGGATTTGAATCATCATTGCTGGATGATCATCACTAGATCTAGATCATCACTCGGTCTGGATCATCACCACAGGTGCTATCTCATGATTCTTCTTGTCACAAGAAGTTCTATAGAGCAAACCCTTTTTCATGTTGGTTGTAGGCCTACCTCCTTGTAGGTCTTTGATAGCCCTTGTATCTGACCCTAAGTCAGAATGGTCAGCACTCACATTTGACCTTGACTCGTCAGAAAGGCATGCCCAGCACTCACATTTGACCATGAGAGGAACTTAATCCCCTCACCATGTCAGAATGGCCCAGCCCTTACATCTGACCATGGAAGGAACCTCATCCTCTCACCATGTTAGAATGGACTAGCCCTTACATTTGACCTACTTGTCAGAATGGCACTCAGTCCTAGACTGAGGGTTCCTAGTAACTGACCAGGTGCCTCCATTCAGAGAATGGCAGTAGCCCTTATATCTAACCCTAAGTCAGAATAGCCAGCACTCACATCTGACCTTGACTTGTAAGAAAGGCAGTAGCCCTTACGTCTGACCCTAAGTCAGAATGGCCAGCACTCACATTTGACATGAAAGGAAACAATCCTCTCACCATGACATAATGGCGGTAGCTTTTACATCTGATCATGTAGGAACCAATCCTACAGTCACATCAGAATGGTCGGCACTCACATCTGACCTTGAATCATCAAAAAGGTGGTAGCCCTTACAAATGACCATGTAGGAACTAATCCTACAGTCACATTAGAATGGCCAATACTCACATCTGACATGGAAGGAAGCAATCCTCTCACCATGATAGAATGGAAACAACCCTTATATATGATCAAGTGGGAACACATCCCTTAATCACATCAGAATGGCCATGCACTCACATCTGATCATGTAAGACTACATCTTACAATCGTATCAAAAGGGCCCTTAGTCCTAGACCAAGTATTCTTGGTAACTGACCAGGAACTCCATTCCAAGAATGGAAATATCCCTTATATCTGATCATGTAGGAACCAATCCTACAGTCATATCAGAATGGCTCAACACTCATATCTAACATGGAAGGAACCAATCCTCTCACCATGACAGAATGGCTCAGCCCTTATATTTGACCTACTCGTTAGAATGGATTTAGGTCTCATCATTTCCCCTTGGAGGGAACCTCCATATGGAGAACACCAAGATTCTCCCTGAAGTACTCAAACTTCACTTTGGCCATTTATAATAGAGAATCACATCAGGGCTCATTACATCCAAGGATAACCAACGAGCTTTTCCAGGACCGATTGCATCCGAGGACAACCTATAGGTCTATTTACATCTGAGAAACCTATGAGCTTCACCAGGATTTATGCTCAGACAAACTGTCTCATCGACTATGCTAGAACTCCCTCTTTCAAGAGATCTCGATCTGGACCACAAACTAGAGCTTCATTGCTCCTCTCTCCCAAATAGCAAGTGGCAACATCTTTTGCCTCAGCTGTACTTAGTGCCATGTAGGACTCCATCTTTCCAAACCAAGAGATCACACTTGATCCCATACTGAAGAAATACCCTAAAGTGCTCTTCCTATCGATGGCACTGCCTATCCAATTTGAATCAACATAACCCTCTAGGTTAATCTTTTGATTCGCATCATACTTGAGCCCATAATCAACTGTACCCTTCAGGTACCTCACAGCATGCTATGCAACCATTAGGTGAACATGTCTCAATGTGTTCACAACAAAGCAAATATCTGGTCTTGTATTCATCAGGTACATCAAGGAACCAATCATTTGATGATACATCGTAGCATCGACCATCTCTAGTGAAGCAACACTCAATAGCTTCAGGTTTGATGCCATAGGTGTGGTCATGGACTTGCAGTCCATTATCTTGAACCTGTTCAGAATCTTACTACATACTTCCCTTGTCTGAGGAATATTCCATCCACATTCTGCCACACCTCCATTCCTAGAAAATAGTGCATCGACACATAACAGGAGCATCATTGGTCTTCCTCCTTCAACCTTGAAGTAAAGGTTGGAATCCACTTTACTCTCAGTAAAGCCTAGAGTCATCAGTAATCTATCCATCCTGTCATGCCATTTCGAACCTTAGGAAATTCTCTAGTCACACCTTCTGAAGCGGAGCATCATACTCCCTCTGTCTTCCATACTCTATGTACTAAAACATTATGTACTGGAGCGACAAGTAGCTTCCTATGCTACTAATATTCTATTTATCCATCTAGTGTATAGAATTCATATTCAACCTTGTAGCAAAGTTTAATATCTTCATCAAGCTCATCATGTATGTGTTTCAACTCCCACTGGCTGCAAATGTCTCTTCGTAGTCTATGCCTTCTTTTCATGAGAAGCCTCGTGCTACGAATCTTGCCTTGTATCCCACACTATTTCAATCTACTGCATGATGGAACTACAAACTTCCCTTCATGTATCGATATTGCATCCTAAACATCATTCTTCTTGAACTGGTCTTCCCTTTCTTCTTGATTACTTCTTCATAGCTGGAAGGTTCTGCATCAATGATGCTATTGCATTCATCATATTATTCTTCATCTTGAACTGTCGTCACTTGTTCTTTGGAACAAGTCTCATCCTTCTTTGCTTATAGGCGATTATGTATGCGATCTTTGCTACAAGTCAAATGCATTTGTATGGTTAGAAACATTTCATAAGGAATATTCATACTGGTAAATTATTATGCATAAATATATGATCATGCAACTACTTTATCCAATACAACATTCATCCATATCTCACGGAAACTTTTCTAGATGCCTTCCATCTCCACCAGGACAACATTGAGATTGTGCACTAATCCAATATGTTAGCAAAGAGGTTTCATTCTATATAAGTAGCAATGGAGACTTGTATAGCACCATGAGCTACTTACCCATCACATGCATATTAGTAGTATATTGTCATTAATGAAAACATTCTATCATGCATAATATATCAACTGAATATAAACAAATGTATAACAAAAAAATATCATGAAATGAAAATTGAATACTTATCTGTATTTATTTCGTGGGTAGACTCCTTCTTGAGCCTTCAGCTTCATCGTCTTCTTCATTCATAATAGCATCGTTTCTTATCCAAATGCTAAGGTGGATAAGAGGTTCTTCAATATTTGAGATCTTCATATTCCTCATCGCTTGGGGGATATTCTTTCTATGGTGAGAGCTTGATCTTCAGTTGCTCCCATATTCTCTTCTCTTATTATGAGTCGAGCTTATTCTTCTTCCTAGAGTCTGTTGAAATTAATCACTTTATTTTGGAACACATTCCTCACATGAATGAATCCCATGATCCTGGGAGGCCATTCAAGGTGGCTATCACCACTCCTGCATTCTTCACTTCTTCTTTTACCGCTTCAATTTGTTCTTTGATTTGAGAGACCCTTGTAAGGTATAACTGTATGGTCTCTGCATTCTAGATCTTCTCATTCTTCAACTGGTTTCTTAGAGTCATCTTTCAATTTATGTTCTTCCCTTCAAATAGCTTGGTCAAGGAATCAGACATCTCTTCAGGTGTCTTTAGGGAAGACACTCATGTTATAAGGTGACCCGTGATTGAATCAGCAATGATCTTCTTGGCCTTGACCAAGTTCTTCTGGTGTAAGGCTTCTAGCCTCATCTCCCTCCGGAACTGGAACCTCTCTCCTCATGTAGGTGTCCAATTCATTTTCTTCAGAGAGATCATATACTTCCATGCTTGGAAGTTTTCAATTTCACCAAGCTTATCATGAAGCTGAGGTGATACATCAATTTGAAATGAGAACCTCAAATGAAAATATCAAAAGATTAGATCTTACCGATTTGAGGTGTCCATCCTGGTTCCAGAGCTGGCTTATTTAGGGTTTGTCAGAGAAACCCTAATTTTAAAAAATTGGAATCTTTCAGATATGATTGGATAGAAATATATATATCTTCAAGTTGAGCTGTCCAATGTACCCATTTTCTGAAAACAGTGGAGGGAAGCTCCCATAACGGGAAGCCCTAGTTTTCCAATTTCTTCTACAGAAGTTCCTGTTACTATTTCTGTGGTATATCTGAAATTACTATTCCTCTATGTCTAAAAATTCTCACTGAAATATCCTCGCCTATCCTTGTTCCAACACCATAGGTTTCATTAGAATTTGTTTCACCTATTGTGATTTTATATTGTTTTCCCAAGGTGACCTGTTACAGGACTATTCAGAACAACGAAGTTGTACGGACTGCCTCGTGTCACTGTTTCATTTTCTGGGTCTGAAACTTGGACCATAGAAATTAAATTCCATTCCCTTTCTGGAACATCTTCATAAATTTAATTTGGAACTTTACATCCCAAGATATAACAATTCGTCCCAGGTATCCTGTTTAGGGATGAATCTTGGAAGAGGCTGGAACCCTAACTTGGAGGAATCATATCTCCCAGAATATAGAGAATATGAGGCTGAATTTTGGATACAATGTAAATCAGGAATTTATCTTTGGCATGTGAATTTTTTTGATCCTGAGCCTTCTCCAATATCGAGATATAGTGAACATACCAAAACTTATCAGTTTTAGTATTTAGGGTTTTTCCAGCTCCGGGTCAGACTAGGGTTTGACTTTACCAGAGTTTCACCCAACCAAAAATATTGAACCAGGTCTCTAAATTTTTATTTTGATGAGGAGAAAAATCCTATGCTGGGCTCACTCAAAAATTCGTCTTCTATAAGAAGCCCTAATTTCTCACACCAAAAACTGAAAATGCTAGAAATCAAATTCTGCTTCGACAGAAAGATGTGCCCTTCAATGGAGTTTCAGCCTAGCATACTTTTGCTGATGGATTATATAGAGAGACTCAAAAAGTAAGAATCCCTAGCTTCTGTAGCTGCACAATGTCTTCTTCTTAGGTTAGCTCTGATAGCATGTTAGATTTTTATCATTCAAGCTAGCATTATGATCTCAGGATCTTTAACTGAGAGAATAACATGCACATCAATAAATAGAAGAGACAAGAGACACAAAGAATTTTCCTTTGGGAAACCATAAAGGAGAAAACCCCACAACTTCCTCAGAAATAGAATCAGCACCAAAAGTAAAACCTGAAAACATAAAGACGATCTCCTGATAGTAGTAGTCTCTCTTTTGTCCCAACAACTTCTCTCTTTCACTCATGCGCCCAATGAGTGAGTCTGTGTGTGATAAATAGAGAGGCTCACTCTCTATTTATATTCTTTCTTTCACTTGAAACCCACACCAACATGTTGGCCTCACTTAACAGTTACTTACTAGAGCTGACATCTCTAAGAGTGTCTAATAACCCTAGTGGCCCACAACTTGTGGGGACTTTGCCTCCGCTGACCAACAAGGAGGGTTATCCTTAACACAATGGTGGGGACTATTGCCCCGACTTACAATAACTCACCTAGGGTCGAATTCTCTAGGATAGTATAATAACCCTAAGGTCCCACAACTACAAGGAATTTAACCCTTGACCAATAGGAGGGTTACCCACAATGACTTGACATGATTTGTTTACATTATAGAACTTCCCGATAGGATCATCGGGGCATTACATGACTCAAGTACATTACAGAAACATCCTATAATAAACATCGGGGTACAATACATAAGATATACAGATGAATACATTCCGAAGTTACAAATACATTAACATAGATGAGCTTGGAATCAAGCTCACCAACCAACAACACACCCAAACTAACAAGCTTCTCGAACCAGATTGCCATTGAAAACATATCATAATCCTCAAAACCTCTTGGAAAAATGATACCATGAGTTTGCTTCTACACTAGCTCATCCTATGCACCTTAATGGATTTGAAAGGTGGTGTTTATATAGTATTGGAAAACTGGAGAAGGGGATGACCCGTCAGTATTTTTGCACATTTCATTGTCGAGTAGCCTGGTTAACCATATGCTTCAGGGCATATGGATTGGATGTGTTCTGTCCCTTTTGCTCCTGTGACGACGATACCAGAACCATTCTTTCACTGCATTTCCCTTGCTACGTGTGGTGATCAGATTCGTTGTTCCACTTCTTAGATTTTCATGATATCTTTCTAATTTCACACGCCAGTCATACAGCAGGTATATGGTTTTGGGTGAGATGGCACTACCATGGGGATGATTTATCTTGTGGGTGTATCACAAATGGTGTCAGGGAAATCAATTAACTATCGGGAAGGTAGAGTGTACATGAGGGCGTCTTCTTCACTTGGATTTTTTTATAATTTTTTTATGTTGCACAACCCTCGTGTTTCTCCATGCACTTCGTACCATAGATCTGTTCATCTTTACAACCTAAGCCCTCAATACACAAAATCTTCATACCCAAAAATCAACACTATCAACCTGCACAACTTGATTTGGGGAGATCAATATCAACCATCGATCTCTAAACTACCTTCATTGGGACCGCTCAACCTTGAGAACTTTAACATTATGCTAACCCTTTTTCATCTGAACGAGTGACCAACTTCTGATCATGGAATGCTTCTCACCCATTGACCTAACCAACATGTTGTTCCAATTGTAGATCTTCATATCCCCTACCACTTTCCACGGATCGAATTCGTAACTTTATCTGCGCTAGTTCAATCCACGGAATTGTTTGAGACCGCAGATCTATCTTCGCCTTCATCTCAACTATCTGATTTTCTTGCTGATTAACCCTTTTCACGATTTGAAAAAGTATCTCCCTCTAAGCAGGTTCACCATGCGAAATGATTTAGGGTCGTTGATCTCACCTTATGCCGATATTGACCCTCCAACATTACACCCATTTAACGGACTCCACAAATCTCAAAGTTAAATCCTTCCTCGCATATTTGCTCCACGGAATCGCTTTCCATCGTCGATCTTCACCATCCTGAATCTGAATTGTTGAAGTTTAACACACTTTACCCTTATTCCGCTGCTGCATGTTTCAATATACAGAAAGACCTATCACCATAGATCAAAACCAACTCTCCATCTGACGGCTCCATGGTGGAAAAAATTGCTAACCAGTTAACTTGAAAGGCGCTCCCACAAAATTCCTCAAATAAGATCATTTTCAAAACTTTGGGAAGGAGACATAGATGAACATAAATCAACATTCATTGATGATGATGAAGATGATGATGATGATGGTGGTGGTGATGAAGATGATGAACATGGTGAAGATGATGATGAGGGTAATGATGAAAATGATGATGATGAAGATGATGGAGATGTTGATTAGGAAGAGGGAGATGACGACGACAACAATGACGACGACAACGACGATGATGATGATGATAATGAAAATGACAACGACGATGACGATGACAATGATGATGATGATGATAATGATGATGACAATGATGATGATGATGATGATGATGACGATGACGATGACGATGATGACTAGGATGAGGATGACGAAAATGATAATGATGAGGAAGATGATGATGATGATGATGAAGATGATGATGATGGTGATGATGATGAGGATGAGGATGAGGATGAGGATGAGGATGAGCATGACAAGGACGACGACGATGATGATGAAGATGTTGTTTTTGTTGATGATGATGAAGATGATGATGATGATGGTGGTGGTCATGAAGATAATGAACATGATGAAGATGATGATGAGGGCGATGATGAAAATGATGATGATGATGATGAAGATGAAGATGTTAATTAGGAAGAGGGAGATGACGACAACGATGATGATGATGCTGATGAAGAAGATGATGATGATCAATGATGGTGGTGGTGATGGCGACGACAATAATGATGATGATGTTGATGATGAGGGAGAGGATGAGGACGATGATGACAAGGATGACGATGATGAGGATGACTAGGATGAGGATGATGAAGAAGATAATCATGATTATCATGATGATGATTAGGATGATGATGATGATGATGAATATGATCATGATGGTGATGGTGATGATGATGAATATGCTAATGAAGATGATGATGATGATGATGAAGATGAGATGACAATATCTTTACCTTGGTATTCACTAAATTGTTTTGAGCTTTGCCAACATTATAATAGAATGGTTATGAGTGATTATTCACTCCTATAAAGAATGCACTTAATGGAACTACCAAACTGCTCAATTTGGATCTTCCTCTTTTAAGACACCGGACTAGGTCCATATGTCTTGATTCTTTATGTGTACAAATCTAAGAATAGGAGGCTTCACAAGGCCCAATAAGTTGTATTTTTTTTTACTACTTCCTCAGATCATATTGAATTGTCAGATTAGTCCTTGGAATGGGTGTTAGGAGCAATCCTTAATTTTTCACTAAATTGGTTGCTCCCCCTATCATGTAGACGTCTTCATTCACTGAGCTCCCCCTAAAATTGCGATGATGAAGATGATCATGATGACGAATATCATGATGATGATGATGATGATGATGATGACGACGATGATAATGAAAATAATGATGATGATGATGATGAAGATGATGATAATGATAATGGAGATGCTGATGAATTGGATGACCATGATGTTGATGATGAATATGATAATGAAGATGAAGATGCTGATGATGATGACAATGAATATGATGATGATGGTGATAATGAAGACGTTGATGATGAAGATGATGATTATGATGATGATGATAAGGAAGATGAATATGATGAAGAAGATCATGATGACAATGATGGCGATGACGATGATGATGATTATGAAGATGATGATGATGCTATTGATGAAGATGACGAATTAGATGATGGTGATGACAATGACAAGGATAATGATGAGGATAATGATGATGATGATGATCATCATTGTTGTAGTCTTCACCATCATCTTTGTTGTCTTCATCGTCATAATGATCATCATGATCATCATGATCATCGTCATCATCATCGTGTTCGTCCTTGAAGGGAATTATGTATAGGATCTCACTATAAGCAATGCAACCAATACAAATTATGACAAAATCCTAGTTAAATTAAATTAAATTAAATTAAACTTCACTAAATTAAAACATAGAGTTGTTTAACTATAATTAATTTAAAATGCAACAAAATATAAAATATGCAAATAAAAAAAACCCAAAATAAACTAAACAAAAGGTAAATATGCAAAATAAAAAAACAAAACAAAACACAAAATATAAAATATGCAAATAAACAAACAAAAAATGTAGAATTAAAAAGCACCTATGCACTAGCTCATTAGCAAAACAACAACGAACAAGTTCACTACCGCGCACTAGTTCATTAGCAGCATCCAGAGCACTGGTAATTAGATGAGCAGTGCAGTGGTAAATCAAGGAGAAGGGGATACAATTCCAAAGGATACCAATGTTCCCAATGGAGGTAATCTGGCCATAGTCTAGAGGATAACAAAAAAATCCGGATGCAATCTAGAGGATACCGACGTTCCCAAGGGAGGCAATCCAACCGCAGTCCAGAGGATACCGACGTTCCTCGGGGAGGCAATCCAGCCGCAGTCCAGAGGATAACAAAGGGCCCAATGAATTCTGTAATCCCATTAACCCTAGCAGCGTAGGAATTTGGGAAAAATACATAAAATTTTTGAACCAATACGGATTCGGTACAATGATACGGAAATTATAATTTTTTTGTTGTGCTACCATTGCTTCTATTATCGGTGGATCTAGTAAGGGTTTTCTATTATTGGAGCATCTGAAGCTCCTCCTTAAATTCGGGGAAAAGACATATGGGTTGAACACTGCAAGCCAGTTGTGCTCTTGTATAATTTTATGAATTATGGCACAATTTGTAATATTTTGTAATTTTATTCTATTTAATGGTCTGGAACAGTGTGTAGAGTCCTGTAGGAGCTATAATTTGAACTGGTTCAACCGATTCTGTCGAAACTTTGAACCCGAGACGTGTTTCTTCTAAGCATTTAATTTTCCTTAAATAATTAGTTTTACCTCGATTATGACACAAATTACAAGATTTTGTTATTTTATTCTATTATATGTCTTAAACATTATATAGAGTCCAAGCTTGTGTAATCTTATTCTATTTAATGGTCTAGAACAAAGTCCTCTATGAGCTATAATTTGAACTAATTATGTACAAAATTGAACATGGGGCCTTTTTTATTATTTAAAGACGCATTTAATTTTTCTTTGATTGTCAGTTTTACATGGATTATGGCACACTTTTCAAGCTTTTGTGATTTTTTTCTATTATGGGCTTAAAACATTTTGTAGAGTGCCATAGGAGCTGCAATTATAATGACTGGGTACAATTCAACCTAACACCTATTTCTCCTTTAAGGAAGCATTTTATTTGATTTTTATGCTCACTTTTACCTGAATTATAACACACTTTACAAGCTTTTCCCATTTACTGGTTTGGATTTTAGAACAATGTATAGTTCCCTAGGACTCGTGGGCTATAATGTGAATTGACTCTAGTAAATTGACCCCCATACCTCTTTCTTATTTAAAGACACATTTGATACAAGTATTATTTTCAATGACACCCATATATTTTTTCCTCTGTTTGGCATATACCATGGTAGTTAGTGTGGTCGCCTCTATATGGAATATCTCAAAGAGTTCGAAGGTTATTAAGAATATTCTAGCTTGTGTGTGTCTTCATTAAACCCTCTGCGAGCATTTCTTCCTTAAATATATGCTGTGTAATTTCGATCACATCATATCTTCCAAAATACTATCCTTAAATCCTTCTCAACATATGCAGAATTCCCTTTATAAATTTATGTTTATTAATTTCCTGTAGCTTACTCTTTTATTTCACCAAGACTATACATGCATACTTTTCTAACTTTTGGCAGACTTATATTTTTCACATCTTGACCATCTTTAAACAAACTGAGGGTATGGCTAGGTATCCACCTCAACTAGGAACAAGACCATGTCACATTAAAACCTTACTAGCAAACACACAATCTCTGGCAGACACTTTAAAATGGTCTTTCAAACTGCTCAATTCAACACTTAGTAAATTTTGTCAGACCCTAGTCATTACTGTGCTAGGAGGCATTTTGGAAGACTCATATCTCACACATGTGAACACCCAGAGGGACACTGAGATCATGAGTGGATGCCCAAATAATCAAATAATGGACCCATAACATTTGATGAATTTATTAGTTAAAAAGTTGACTCTGGCGTGCATTTCCAAGTGGGCTCGCAACCTCCTGTTTTCAACACTCGGTCAATTTTTCATATTTTTGGATATGCAAGCTAATGTTTTTACCTCTTTTGGCAGGCTGATATTTTTCTGATGTGGTCACCATAAGAATAACTAAGAACATGGATGGATAGCCAGTTCATTAAAGAACATGCCTATAACTTCTGATGAATTTATCATCACTTAGCCAAGCTTTGGCGGGCATTTCCAAATGCCTCTTCAACCTTGTGATTTGACACTTTGTCAATTTCTTTAAACCCTAGGTATCAAAGGTGATTTCAAATTTTCATCAAAATTGGAGTGTAAGACATGCAATGGATGGAGGACAACCAGATGAATCCATTAAGACTAGTTTCATCCTCCGAAACTACATTCTCTCTCCTCGGTGGGCATTTTACTGAAGTATGATGTAAAAGATGCTTAAGACCATGTTTTGGCAGATCCATAATTTCTGCCTCATGTACTTTTAGGTCAAAGTAAGAACATGGTCAAGTAGAAAACACAACCACCTACATGATTCCCATATGGTGTGGGAATTTCTTTCAACCCACAAATAATGGCGAGCATTCTCCTAGAGCAACTTGTCTAATTTGACGAAAAAGAACTTCTTTTGGGAGGCCTGTATCTTCTTCCTCAAAGAGTTGTTCTGAGAAATGGTGCCATGGTTGGATAGATACGTTAACCAACTATGGGATGATAGGCCATGGCGGGTATTTTATCCTTCTTCTGAAATATGATGGGCATTTTCATAAGACTACTACTTTAGGACAAATTTTCACCACTTAGTCTTTTTCCAACTTTATCATACATTCCTATGCCCATCAAAAGTTCTTTTTTCATTAATGAACATCTCTAGGATATTTTTGTCCACAATCATTAGTTTACCAAATGTCACCAATTCTCAAGACTACCTATAATCTAAATTTGGTGACATTTCACAATGTTATCCTATTTAAAAAAATTAGGCACATAGTTAGAGAAGGAGTACCTTGCACGAGGAAACTTGCATATCAAACCACTGTGGAAGAGGGAGTGTTAGAATAAAGTCACTGAGTTTCGGTGGGAAATCCATTAATGAAGCAATATGACAACGGCCCATTCCAAATTGAATCCCCAACATGATATATATGAGGGGGAACCCCATACCTCTTTGCATGCATTAAATAGTCAAGTGGCCCAAGAAACACACTTCTATATCTGTGTTGTGAACAAATTCCAAACCAAACCAAATCATGTCATATACTTAAAAATAGTTCAAATATAAATAACTCTAAAATAAATTACACCTTTGAGAGAAAAATAGCTTTTGGTAAAGTTTTTGGGAAGAAAAAACTTTTGATATTAAAACATTACAAGTAAATATATTTGCACGCTAAATTATATCTGCTTGGTAGCTTATATTCTTGTTTTATTGAGTGTAGGTACCACCAAATAGGTATCTATCATGATGGTGAAGATATACTAGGAGAGGTTGAAAGTGATACGTGTTGTACTAGATCTACCGGTTCTATATCAACTAGATTTGAAAAGGTAAGGAAAAGATTTCATAGACGCATGCAATATTTTATTTCCAATGAAGGGTCATGTAATTATGATGCTGAGGGCATAGGTGACATTGAGTTGCCCTTGAGGTATAGAAATCTAGTGCAACAATGGGTACCTAATAAGCTACCTCAAGTGGACATATATTTCTTCATCAATTGGTGGATATATTGCATTGCTCCTTCATCCTTACATGGATTGGGGCTATTTTCCATGGATGGCATAAAGTTTGGCTATGGCACTATAAGTGAATTGATGGAGTATGTCAAACCATTATACAGATACAATAACTCATTGATCTTGGTACAATATACTCTAAGTATGAGGAGATACGAAGTTGCCACAAATTATATACAACTAACAGAACACAATAAAAACAAAGGGGCGACTATGTATATTGATGGGAGACCAAAAGCATCCAGAAACGTTGCTAGTTTTATAAATAGTACATAGCCAGTGACAACAACTAAGCAACCGAATTGTGAATTTGAGGCACACAAATAACATCATATATTTGGATGTGCAACAAAAACAACACTTCCAGGGGAAGAGTTGTTGATCGATTACAGCTTAAATCGAATAGATGTGGCTTCCACGGTCCAGGGTAACCGTGGAAGGTCACACGCTATTCATCATCAGGTAAATGCTAAATATAGTAACTAAACATGACTACAATAACTAAATGTTTCGATTTTTTTTGTTAACATTCGATTTCAACCGTTGACATTCGCTTTTTTCTTACATATTATGAATATTTCCATGTGATAACATGCTTATTACACTATTATGCTTATCTCATTTTTTTTTTATGTTACAATTATTGACTCAAATTTTATTGATTGATTTATTCTGTCAAGGTTGCAACAGTGGAAATCCACATGTTGCTTCCATGATCTAGGGTGACTGTGGAAGGTCACAATCTATGCCTCGTGGGGTAAATGTTAAATATAGTAAATACATATGAAGTCAATAACAAAATGTTTCGATTTTTTTAGTTAACATTTGATTTTCATTGTTACCATTCTCTTTTGTCATGCTTATTGTGAATATTTCCATATGATAACATGCTTATGACATTGTGGCAGGGGTCTGCTCATCCCCATGGAGCAGAACATGTATCTCCTCCTTCGAAGATAAAAGTAAATATTATTGCAGTATCTCATTTTTGTTTATGTTACAATTATTGACTCAACTAAATATAGTAACTAAATATGACTACAATAAATAGAAACTCCAACCCCAGAATATTTCCATGTGATAACATGCTTATTACACTGTGGCAGGGGTTTGCCCATGGTCATCATGCAACAGAACATGTGTCCTCTACTTCCATGGTCTACGGTGACCGTGGAAGGTCACACTCTATGCCCCATCAGGTAAGTGTTAAATATAATAACTAAATGTTGAGATTTTTTTCTGTTAACATTCAATTTCCACTAGTGACCATTTTATTTTTTTCATGCTTATTGTGAATATTTGCATATGATAACATGCTTATTACACTGTGGTAGGGGTCTTCTCATCGCCATGGAGAAGAACATGTATCTCCTCCATCTGACGTAAAAGTAAATATTATTGCAATATCTCATTTTTGTTGATGTTACAATTATTGAATCAACTAAATATAGTAACTAAATATGACTACAATAACTAGAAACTCCAACCCCAAACGATTTCCATGTGACAACATTCTTATTACACTGTGGCAGGGGTCTTCCCATGTTCTTCATTGAACAGAACGCGTGTCCTCTACTTTTGAGGTAAAAAAAAATATTATTGCAATATCTCATTTTTTATTATGTTACAATTATTTTGTTAATGTTTATTTATTGATTTATTGTGTCGGGGTGGCGTCGGTGGAAAGGAACCTACTTCCATGGTCCACGGTGACCGTGGAAGGTCACGCTCTGTGCCCCCCCAGGTACGTGTTAAATATAATAACTAAATGTTTCGATTTTTTCTGTTAGCATTCGATTTCCATTGTTGACATTCACATTTTTCTGTGCTTATGGTGAATTATTGATTGATTTATCATGTCAGGGTGGGGACTGTGGAAACGAACCTGCTGCTTCCATGGTCCAGGGTGACTGTGGACAATCACCCACCAAAATTAGATTAGTAGGGGGTGACTGTGAGAAGTCACCAGCCACAACACCGCATCAGGTAAGTGTTAGTTCTTAATGTAGCAAGGATTTCTCCTTGCTACAGGCGCAGGAATGGCTCCCTTCTGTTTATAGGACAAAAGGGTAGGTTCCTGCTTGGAAACAGACTAAAAGGAAAAATGGAATGTAAAGAAAAGAAATAAAAGCAAAGATGGAAGAGAAATATGGAGAACCCCTCTGCAAACAAAGGTTAGGGTTCTGCTTCCAATAACCTGCAAACAATAATTAAGCTACAGTAAACCAAAATACCTGCAAAACAAGTTAGGAAATAAACCTGCAAATGAAACCATGGATTAGAAAGCAAAGAAAAAAAAAGCAAATACAACAAAGAACAAGCTATACCTTCTCTTTGGGTGGAATGGGCCACCCTGCCCTAGCTTGAAGAAGTGCCTCTCTTGGATGGGGGAGCTATGGCTCAATGGAGATGGAGGAGAGGGAGTGTGGGTGGCTTGAGAGACAAAGGGTCTCAAGCCATCCATGAGCAGCATAATAGTATGCAAGGGAGAATTGTTTTGAGAGTGACCCCCACCCTCCTTTTATAGCTTTTTTGGGGTTTTAGGGTTTTAAGCCCTTGGTTCGGGCTTTGGCCCCTTTTTTAGGATTTTAGCCCCTTTCACCCTAATTTTAGCTCCTTTTAGGGTTTTAGCCCCTTTTGGGGGTCTTTAGCTCCTAGGAGAGTATTTTAGGCTCCTTTTTGGGGTTTTTAAGCCCTTTTATTCATCCTTAAGCATTTTTGAGGGTGTGGGGGTCTAATGGAGGGTTGTGGAGTGGTGTCCTTGGGTGGTGTAGGTCATAGAGAGCTCAGTGAGGGATTTTTTGGGTTAACACTTAATATTAACTAAATTTCATTACAATAACAATTTTTGAATGGTGTTAAAATTATTTTTCTTAATTTTATTGTTTGATGAATTTAGTCCAGTGCACTTGATTTGGGTGATGAGGAGCTTGAGGATGAAATTTACTATTCCATAGACCCTATGGATACTATAAAGAAGGACCTGAAAAAGGAAAGCATAGAAATGATTTCCTTGGCTTACATAAGGCCCATGACACAGGAGATCAGGACAAGGATTGAAGAGCTGAAAGAACAAATAGAATCTTATGGGGTAAGTGGCATCTTCACATATTTTTTTTAAGCTATGGAATGATTTCATATATGATATTATGGTTTCTATTTTTCCAAGTGATCTGATAAAGTAAAGTTTTTCATTTGTAGGATTTTTTACAACTTGTGACTAGAGAAATTGTCGAGACAGGTATAGGTAGCAGTCATGCTCCAATGCAACAAAAATGTCAACAAAGAAATGTACCAATGAGGCTTTGTTACACTCCTCTGGTTGGCCTTGAATCCATTTATGAGGGAACTGATTTTGATCAACATGACATGCCAGAGCATGATGAGACGGAGCCTAGGACTCCACATGACTTTGGAGATGAACTTACTGTAGATGACCAGAAAACTTTTCTTGGAGTAGCATGAGTTAAAAGCACCAAATAACTAGATCTCACCTTTCTGGTGGATGACGCTTGTGTTCTGATTAAGATTCAAAATATTGCAGGTATTTATTAATTAATTTATTCATTTTAATTATGAAATTGAAATGGACATACGCTGAAATTATTATAAATTAATGGATTACACGTTTCTGCAGGAAACAATGTTTTCTATAGGAATTTGAATGACAAAGCATTGGAGCTGTTGGGCCCCACCATTCGCACACGATGGAATAGCCAAGATAGCGCAAAGAGATATGTATTGATAAACCACATGGTAAAATTGTTCAGCAATACATTCAACAAGAAAGTGGCTGCAAAGTTAGCTGACAAGAATTTAAAATATACCAGGGCCCAATATAGGGATAAATTGCAACTTGACTTCAAGCAAGAGTGCCCTCCCATGGTTCTGGAGAAAGAGTGGAAGGCACTCATAGATGATGCAAAGGAGAAATTGCTAAACAGATAAGGAAAACAACAACGGACTGTAAAAGCAAGGTACAACACATATCATCTTTTTAGTGAAATATGCTCATTTATTTTTTTCTTTTTTGTTTTAAGCAAGAATTTTGATATCTAACGTTTTAAATTTTTTTCATATATAGGCTACTGGACACCTCCAAAGCAACCAAGTCTAGAGTGGAAAAGCACAAGAAACATAGATTGGGCCAGGGTGGCTATAGAAAGCTAAGAGCCCAAATCGTAAGAATTAAATGATTAACTATGGGGAATATTTATTTGAAAGTAGTGAACAAATATCTGTTTTTGATAGAGGGAATTTTATATGTGTTATGCAATGCAAGTAAATACGTTCCAAGATGCTTCCACCGAGGAAGACCTAAAGCTTGGTTTCAAGTATGGTTTTAAAAGTGTCATTGAATATCAAAAAAGCTTGGGGCAGGCTCCAACCTCCCCAATGACACAGATGTAGGTAAATAAAATGAATACAGACATCATTGCAGTATACTGTTAAAGTCTATTCAGTTTTGATTATATCACCCATAACTAAATATTTATGTTTTCTTTTAAGTAATAGTGCAACCGCAACACTGAATCCAGCGGTACTCTGCACGTACCAGCTGATGTTGGGGTGTGCATGTCCCATGATAGTGGGGAGCAGAGTGGCCATTATGGTATGTGTGCTTTGGAAATATAAATATTTGCTGTGATTATAGATGTTAACACCCAAAAATGGTTAACTACCTCATCTACCCCACTATGTGGCTCATTTGTCCATTTGCATACCATATTTCCCTGAAAATCCCACTAAAAAGCCTCCAAAAGGCCTAAAAAGGCTCCAAAAGGCCTAAAAAGGCTCCAAAAGGCCTAAAATGCCTCCAAAAGGCCTAAAAAGGCTCCAAAAGGCCTAAAATGCCTCCAAAAGGTCAAAAAACCCCTTTTTCCTCCAAAAATAACCAAAATTCCTCTAAAAATAGCAAAAATCCCCAAAAGGGAAGAAAAGGAATAAAAATAATGAGGAAAAAGGAGGAAAACCCTAAAAACAGCAAAAACCCTAAACAAGCTGCCCTAAACGACATGGTTTCCAAAACCATGGGCCAGCACTCCACCACTAAAAAACTATAAATAAGTGGTGGAGACCCCTCATTTCATCATCCACAGTCAAAAGCATCCTGCCTCTGCCGAAATTATTCTCGAAACCCTAGCTTACCATCAAGCCATTTCCATCATCGAGAACCCTTTTGGCCCATTTCCACCACCGGAAAAGGAAAGGAAGCAGCTTGGAGCTCGAGGCCGCCGACATTGGACCAGCGCAACGGACTCCACCAACCTCCTCATCGGAGGTAACATAAATAAAAAACACCATTACACATTTTCTTATTGTTTTTGCTTTACGTTATTTACTTTTCCTGCTTTAGCTTAGTTTATTTTTGTTTACATTATTGAACTGCTACTAAGGAATCCAGATTCCTTAGTAGGTGCTCATTCGTACAAGCTAGGGTGAAAACCCTAGCTACAGTTTTGGCGACTCCGCTGTCTCTTTTTACTTTTATTTTTATTTTTCTGTACTGTACTTTTGTTTGTCGCTTTCGGCCACCGGAAACCGCGCCGTTTTCTTCCGCAGCCGCGGCCCGACCGCGTATTTCAGGCCTTAACCCGCGACCAGCCCGCCGCTGTCAGCCTTTTTGCCTGCGTCCCGACCGCGCTTTTTCCGCCCACAGTCGCGATCCGACCGCGCCTGTTCATTACACAGGCGCGCTCCGACCGCCGCTGTCAGCCAGAAACCCGCGACCTAGACCGCGCCTGTTTCCACTAAACCCGCGATCTGCGCACGCCTATCGCCTTCAAACCCGCGGTCCGATCGCGCGAGTCCGCCCCATACCCGCGGTCCGCGAACTGTTTTTGACCTTGTTTTGGTGCCGAAACCCAGCCACTTTGCCTCCATTTTTCCTGCACTTGCACAGCCACCTATACCACTTGCAGACCTGCAGCCATTTCTGTCCCTTGCTTACAGCATTGTTTAAATTTTTAGCATTTATTTCAAAAAAAAAAAAAAAAAAATCTCTTTTAAGTTTTTCAAAGTTTTTCTACATTGTTATTGTCATTGAGTAACTACTTTTCGATTCATAATCTCACGTGCACACAATCTATCCCCTAATTCAAAGTGAGACCTAAAATATACTTAACTCAACCAACACTATAACCTCATTTGAGGAACACAAAAAAATCTTGTAGTTAGGTAGGATCGGGGGGATAGGCTTCCAATAACACCCCTCAGTTATTTACACGTGAGACATAGTTGCTGTCCTTTAGGGAACCAAAATCCCTTAGTATTTTTTGACACGGTCACCACCAGTTTGTTAGAGGGCCTCTCCCTTAGGAGGGTTGAAGTCGTGAGATTGGTTCCGGAAGTCTGAGTGGAATACCGAAATCCATTCAGTAACCGAAGGGCTACCTTTCGCAGTTCTCGGAATATCCCTGTATAGGGAATATTGCGGTTAAAGGACCAAGCGGCAGATTCACCTTTCTGGACGTTTCATGAACGGGGATAAGTTTCCATACTTCTAGGTTTGCGTACCTGGTGTCCCTCCCGGTAGGGGGATACTTTAGCCATTTGACTTTCCTATTTATATTGTCTGACTTGGATTTCATCACCTTGCAGAGGATATACTTAGTTGAGTCATAATACCATTAGCTAGGTGTTTGCATGCTCCCTTACCTCCTCTTGGTCTAGTGAGTCCACCGATTTTTATTTTTTAGGAAACCGACTGCTTATTGGTATCCTGACCACTTTGTTGACACTCTGCCTATTGTAGCACGCAATTACAGTAGGTGTTTTGAGTTGCTGTTTGGCCTGAGTGCCTTGTTTTTCGAGCTCTCCTTCTGCACACACGGTTGCATTAGGATTTTTGAGTTGTTTTTTCGACACCATAACCCACATATTTGAAAACCACTTGTCACCATTGACTCTCCGAGACATTCTCGTCGCCTTAGAGGCGAGCCCCCACAACACTGTTCACTTGACACCTCCCGTCATCACCGTAGACCTCGAGCCTTGTCACTCGACTCCACTCGTCAGTGGCATAGGACTCCGTCACCAGATTCCAAAAACACTCTTTACACTGCCCCCACTAGCCCCATGGCTGGCGTGAATCCCAATCCCTCCATTATAGGGACCACCAGTGGTACATCCACCACTATACCAATTACTACACCTATCATGGGTACACCCTCCACAGGAGGCCCGTCTACCATTCCCCTCACCGTACCTATTCCCACGACAGGAATACCCATACCCACTCCATTAGTGACTGCTACCACCCTTGGTGGCGCAGGACCTTCTCATGCCACCGTAATTCCCCCACTTGGGGGTCACATCCCTCACATCACCCCTCCACCTGGGGGCATGGGCCCCAATGTGGTCCAACCCACTACCGTATCACACCCTCCATCCAGTTTGCCCTATATGGCTAGCCTCAACCTACCTGACCTAGCCAGTTTAACCAACGACCCCATCCAGCACAACCCTGTGTGGCCCCCCATGCCTACCAAACTCCCCTCTGACATCCCTAAGTTTGAGGGTAAGGCAGGTGAGGACCCCCAGAATCATATCATGTCTTTCCATCTATGGTGCTCCTCCAATTCCATAGTAGATGACTCCATCCGCCTTCGTTTATTACAGCGCACTTTCACTGGCTCAGCTGCCAAATGGTATATCGAGCAACCCCACGGAACCCACACCACCTTTACGTCCCTGGCCTCGACCTTCCTCCAGTTTTTCCAGTTGCCTGTTCGCTATGACGCAGGCGTTGAGATCCTTCTGTCATGCAGACAGAACACGGCCACCCACATCACGGACCACATCCATGAATGGCGACGACGCCGTAGCCTATGCAAAATCAAGCTAGATGACCGAATCTTCCTAGATTGGTTCCTTAAGTCCCTCCTTCCGCTCATTGCTAAGGATGTGGCAGCCGAACGACCCCAGTCGGAGGAAGAAGCTATCCTTAAAGCCCAGCAGTTTGATCTCATTTACGCCCAATCGGGTTATCTTTACACCATCATCCCGGACGCCCCTCGTGGAGATCCCTCACATCCCGATGCGCCGGGGGCATCCCACGCTGCCGATGGCATCATTGGCCGTCTCTCTTCATAGCCTTAGCCCTTTTCCATAACCCGTCCTACTCCTGGACCTGAACTTTCGCGGGCTACATCACAGTCTGGCGCAACCAACTCGTATGCTCACATATCCCATCAACACCATATCCACGGAGCTTCATGTCCACCTCAGTGTTTCGGCAATATGCCTTCCCCGGCCGCACCTCAGCCATACTACCATCAGCAGGTTGCACCAACTCTTGCGCCGCCACAATCCCGACCTCCTTATTATCAGCCACAGCCTGCCCCTGCGGCAAACTCGCAACCCGCTCCACAGCACTGCCAACAACCCCCTCAAGTGGCCGCGCCAGTGCAGCCTCCACCCCCATACTATCCACCACAGCCTGCTCCCGCACCTGCGCAAACTCAAAATCCGCCTACTACCCAAGGGCAGGTTTACGCCCAAGAAAACCCACCGCAAAACCAGAATAACCAACTCAACCAGGGCCAACAAAACCACGGTAGGGGCCGAAATCGTGGGAACAACCAGCAGACCGAGAAAGCTGGTCAACAACCTAATCCCCCTGCTACTAATAACGCAGCCCCTACCAACCAAAACCCCGATCGCCCGCCCAAGCAGGCTAAAAACCCCAACCTGCGACCCAACTTCCCTTGTTCGGTTTGCGGGGTCTATGGCCATTATACACACTTTTGCCCACAGATGGAGCGAGTTCAACAACTTTTGGCTGCCGATAAGCTACGCCAAGGAC
>LPNX010910971.1:272356-297660 GCA_001517045.1 Pseudotsuga menziesii | reverse complement strand
ATCATAATGTCCTAAGCCATATATAAGTTTATAGAAATAGAAAGATAGTATGCTTAATGAAGTCAATGAGATGACTAACATATGATAATCACATCCAAAACTGCAAACATTAATAATAATAATAATAAATTTTTTCTTTTACATGGAGACAACGATAGCTTTATTGAGGAAATATTAATTAACCATATTCTATTACTGCAACAAGTTGGATTACCAAAATGGAAATTTATTTTAATGTGACATCTTAATGGTGCAATCTACTTTAATTTCATTAACTATCTAAAATAAGATTATATCCAACATATATAGCAAATATATCATGTTGATTCAAATATGAAAAAGTATACATATTATAAATCTCATTCTAGTATGGAAAATCATTAAACCTACCCTTGTTGATCTTCAAAGTTCACACATCCCTTATGCACCTATGCTTATCATTTCACAATTATTTTTCTTCATATTTATAAACTTAGATCCACATCTTGACTTATCGGAAATTGCATAAAATTATCATGACACAATCATATGAATCTCTAATTCAACCCATCAGGAAAAAATCACACAATTTTTGTTTCAATCCAAGGGTCCAACAACACAGTTTTGGGTAGAAATTTTATGTTCCTTAAACGATTTTATAAATTTTATTTTGACCAAAGTTATACATGATGTGAATCTAGTCGTGAAATGGTTGTAAGAAAACACTCAATTGAACATATTAGAACCTTTGGATGCATATCATAGGCCCACATTCTAAATGATATAAGCAAAAACTTGATGGAAAGAGTCATTCTTGTATCATGGTGGGATACTATAAAGAGTGGAAGGACTATCTAAGGTTGCTTTATCTTTTAAAAGAGGGTATTATGTATAGAAGAGTCATTTCCTTTGATGGAGAGATCTTAATTGTTTCTCTACTTAATTCCTTTTCTATTTTATTGAGTAACGATCCTATACAAATTTGGTGAAATTCTAGATAGGCTGGCTGCTAATGGGATAACAAGATGAATGAAGTTAATGGATATGATGTAGAAGGTATTAATGACACAAGAAAAACAAAAATCCAAAAAAAAGAATTCGATACTATTACCCTAATGGTGCATGTGATTAAGATACATATGCAAATGCACATGGTTGACCTAAATGGGAGAATTCTATGGTTACTGAGTTTCATTCCTTGATTAATAATGACACATAGAATTTATACCATCAAATTTACATTTGAAAAAATTGATAAAATATAGAAGTATAATTTAATAGATTTTTTTTGTTTGTTGGGAAAGATGGCATCAAACACACTTAATCATTTTCCCTGGTTGCAAAGGAAAACTACATTCAACAGATTCTTTCACTTGATGCTTAGAGTGAATGGAAGGTTCATTACATTGATGCCAAAATTTATTATCTAGATGGTGATTTCATTGAAGAAATTAATGTGGAAAACCCCACTACTTTTTAAAAATATGGAAGTCTTGTGTATTGATTGAAGGAATATGTAGATGGTTTTGAAATAGACCCTAAGGTATGGTATATAAGTAATTTAACCTCTTACATATCTAGATATTTATTAGAGGAAATTTGGGGTCTAAAATGGGCCTCCTAAGGAAAATCATAAAAAAGCCACATCACACTATAAATATGCCATGTCAGATTAAATCTAATGAAAATCTACCTAAATAGTCTCATTAATGGTAGTTGACAACTATATTGAGTTAATGTAGAGTTAAGAGATATTGGTTAAAAATATTAACCAAATATTTAGATTCTTGTGCACACATAATAAATGATAGGAAACTTTTGAATTTTATATTATTTTTTTTAAAAGAGTTGACCACTACTTTTTACATATTTAATAAATGTAAAACTCGAATATATTCATTTATAATGAAAAATATAATTATAATAGTATTAAACAAATAAAAAAATCAATATTATTTTTTAATATAAATTTTATATTAATTCATATAAAAAATATTACATCACATATATATTCATATTATTTTTATATCAATATAAAAAAAAATTGTGGTTTAATGGGTAGATAGGTAAGAGAGAAAAAAAGTAAAATAAAATTTTATTATATTTTAGTAACATTAAAAATAGTTTTTATTTTTTATTTTGTTAGTATTTAAATGTTTTATTTATTTTTGGATGTAATAATTAAATATATTTATTTTTTAAATATTATTTAATAATATTAAAAATACTAAATATCTTTTATTTAGTATTTCAAGATAAGTCTATTTAAAATTAAAAATTATTTAGTTTTCTTTAAAAAAAATTGATTAATAAGTGTTTTTAGTATTTCAAAATGCTTCCACTACAATTTTAATTAATGAGAAGGTTATGTTTTAGAGGAGTTGGAAGTAGTGATCAAATAAAATATTCTATATTTATAAGTTAAAGTTTATTTATCTTATTTCAAGGTGATATTTTCAAGAACTTAACCAAGGCGAGGTTGATATGGAGTTAGTTATTGTCAAATAAAAATATGACACATAAGCATTATGTGTCCAACTCAACCATAATGGTTGACCAAAGATATTGAAATTCTATTGGTTTAAAAATTCAACTCAATCTAGTTCATCCATGGCATAGTTTTTTATAAGGCCCATTTTAGACCCCAAATTTGTGTTTTTGTGGGACATATTGTGGTTCACCTCCAAAATGGTGGGCATGTAGGATAGGATGGGGAAACCTACTATTGATTTGATGGAAATGTGCATTAGATGATTCCGATGGGAAGAAAACATACATACTAGATCAAGAAAACCTTCTAGTAATTTCATGGAAATGAGTGTTAGACGATTCCAAAGGGAGGAAAACTTGTAGGTTTTCTATTAATTCATTTGTGCAGGGAAGGGGAGAATCACGCGAGTAATTGGTGAGAAATTATGTGGGTAGAAGAAGAGACACATGCGAAGTTACGGCGACCTACATGGGGTAGATAAAACAGTTCATATTGGAGAGAATGTTGGCTCAAGGAGAATCATTACCCGTTTGATTGGTACATTGGTCATCATTGTTCAGGTATGAGATTTCTCGATTAAACCTACGAGCATGTTTTTTTAAGATTGTAGTTATGTGGAAATCCTCCTCTTAAATCTCGAAGGGTGATAGTGATAGCTCTTGTCCTATTTGTACTTGGAAGGGGAATTAAGCTTGAGATTTGTTTGGTGCAGTAAACTGTGCAGAGCATACCCGAGTCTTACCATTTTGGTTCAGACCCTTGGAATATTTTTGGGCCTACATTGTGGCTGTTTGATTTTTGTCATATTAAGTGGTTTGTGGTTGTCAGAGCGGGGTGTAAATCTTGCGGAATTTGGTTTGGTATATTATCGATTGGTTTTGGTTGTTGGGTGCCCGAATTAGGTGGGAAGAAGAGAAAAAATTGTTATGGAAGACCATAATGGAGCAAAAGAGAAAAGGATATCCTCTTGAATATGGACAAAATGCAGATGAAAATAGGATAAATCCAGGACTATAGGCATTTGCTTGATGGAAAATAGGTGGAATTTTGGGTGAAGTTGAATGTCCTCATGAAGGCCCTAATTGCGAAAGTATTTAGAAGCATGATTTAGGCCATAAAACTAATATAGACCCAAGTTGTGCCCAAGTTGAGCCTAAGGTGCCCACCCTTGTGACTACTTACGATGATTTTGATTTTGATATTTCTTAGCATAGGCATACGTATAAAATGTTGCTTAGTATATAATATGGGACTAGTCAAGTGGCCTATTCATAACATTAGTCCTCATAGGTAGTTGAGCTTCATTTTGGGGTTATGTAAATGATCTAGACAATTCTTTGAAGCTATGTTAAAAAGTATATAAGTGGATAAGATTTTAAATTATGTGGATATTATGGTTTCCCTAGTGGTAGGCGAGCAATAGAGACTATGCATGTTAAATTTTTTATTTCTCTGTAATATGATATGATGACCAGCTTAAGAAAAAGATGAAACATTTGAAGCATGGCACACATAACATGGAGAAGCATAAATTGTCCTTTCCAAATAACTTTAAATGATTTTATACCCTTCTTATCATAATTATGTATAAGGAACACAAAATTGATATTTTATTCTTTAATGAAAGTATAAAATCACAAAAAATATGAGCTCTAAAATAACTCTCTATGGAGTATAAATAATAAATACATCTAGACTATCCAATATCAAATAAAATGTATGTATATCATCACTAAATAATATCCATCATACTTAAATGAGAATATATGAAATGTTTTGATCCTTTCTCTTAAAACACCACATATTGGGCTTGGAGTGGAAATATTATTATATTTCTTCAAAAAGTAGCAAGAAAGAATCATTCATCACCACATATGTTTCCCACTTGTTGTCACTATATTTTAATTTCCATATGTCCATTTTCATTTATTTTTACTTTATCCTCCTTTGAATTTTCTTGTAGTTTCCATGCACATTTGATACTTTCAATATCAATAATATCATCTTTATCTCTTCCAATTGTATTATCCCAACCTACATATATTCCATTAGGTGGCCCACCGTTGAACTAAAATCTGGTATCCCTCCATATTTTCTATATCTTTGTAGACATCATCTAATGCATTTCCCAACAATGTTGACTTATTATCACTTGGTCAAACAATCACCGTATTCATCTTTCTTCACATCTTTTCTTGGATTAATTTATTCTATAGGATTTTTACAAAAAGGACCCACATATAGTTAATCAATAGTAGGGACCATTCGACTCAAGTAATATTCTATGGGATAAGGTCATTGTTGAGTATCATTGTTGTTGTTTGATTCCTGTCTTGTTTTTGTCAAAAAGGAACCTCTTGGAAAAAAGGAATGAGATAATATGAGTGTCGAGAGCATCATGTGATTTAGGGTACTATGGTGGTTGGTTAGGGAAGTCAAAGCTCAAGTAATAAGAAGAAATAAAATAAAAGAATAGGAAGAGCAAAGGGAGATAGATGAAATTAAAAGAGGAGTCTGAGTTCCTAGTCTTCAATGTGCTCTATATATTTTCCCATGAATTTATTGTAATTTATTTCGTTTTGGTTACGACTTTGTCCATGGAGTCATTAAATTAGTGGTCGAAGAAACTAACAAGCTCGTTTGATGTTTTTAGCTAGTAACTATGCTTTACAAGGGTAATCAAAGTCGTAGTCTTCTACATTTTCATTCTTGTGAATAGTAGAACAATTACACTCATTAATGAGATTTATTCCGAGCTACTTGTATATAGTTCCATTATGAACTTCCTACATCAACACCTTTTCTCCTCAAAATAGCTTGCGTGTGTTCCTTTTAAAATAAAATATGCACACATGTATCACCCATATTACCTACACCGGCCTAGATAGGTTTTATGCTATCAAGCAACACCCACAGAGAGGATGAGGTTTCACTCGAGATGTTCTAGGGAGAGCTGGTGAAACCAAGTTTCCGCAGAATAGGAAAAGACAATGTGGCATCAATCTTAACAACTTAGTGCAACATTAACAGATCTGATTACTTAAGCATCAACACAAGAATTTATCATTGTTCTTCATCAGATCACATCTATCGATGGGAAAATAGATCCAGTAAAATAACATCATTTAAAGCAGGAAAACATCACATCATAGATCCATGTCGCACATTCACTTAACATTCATCATAGAGTTGCTGAAAACAATAAAACAACAAAAGAGAAATACATAGTAACTCATATCAACTTCCGCCTTGTCATATTACTTTCACTCAAAAATCACAGTTCACAGATCAAAAGATCTTAGTCAAATAGTGTGTATCGAGATCTAGCTCAAGATAATGTGATACCAGCTCTCTCAACACTTGCACTCTAATTCTACTTATATAGGCTTGCGCCTTTACATTCAAGGTCCACTTAGATAACTTCTAACTAATTCTTAATTGATTCTACAAAATAATGACCAATATCTGCTGAATATGGTTCAAAACAACAAAAGGTGACACAAAATATAAAATATATTCTAATTATCGCTTTGCGTGCTAATCTTTCTCTTGCACGATGTCTTTTGAGCTTGCGTAGAATCCACGATGCTGCATAACTAATGTATCAAAAACATCTTTCAACAAGCCCCCAACACAATCTTGTGGCTCACCCTCGAGCTATGTCAGTTGGACATGGTGTACTCATTGATATTTAGTCTGAGGTCTTCATACTGTTGAGTGATCTCCTTTACTTGCGCTTGAATTCTCTCAGCAATGTCCTGACTCCCTGTCAAATCCTGCTTCAATGGGCGCTCCACCATCTTTTTGGTAACTTATTTCCTTCCTTCCTGTACATCCTGTAGTGTAAAAACTGCCTTCACAGACAGTTGTGCTCCAATGTCTTGGAACTCATCAAGATGATCATTTCTCTTTCCCTGTCGCTCCTGAGCCTTTCTATCCCACTGCTGCAACTTCCTCAGTTTGACCAACCGTGTAATCTAGATGATCGGTGGCATTTCTCTTAATGTGGTCTTCAGTGTCACTAGTTTCTCTTCGACCTTCTACAACTGATTGGTCAGTTTCTCTAGCTGCGCGTCTTGGACGACACTGCCCCAAAATTTCATCATTGCCTCAGTGACCTTCTTAGCTTCCTTCTTTAGCTCTTCAAGTTGTGCCGCCACTTCCTCTATGGCAGTTTTTCGATCGAAAATTTTCTCAGGAGGCGTGTTTGGATATGCCAGAGCATTCAAAATGTTGTTATCCTTATGAAACTGCACAATAATTTCCCCAATTCTCCTTGCTTTTGCGACTGCATCTAGTACTGCGGTGTTTCACAGACATGCTTATAGGCATTTGCAACTGCCTCTTCCACTTGTATTTTACTGTTGAAAAGGTGGACCTTATCAACAATGGTTCGATCTGTTTCTTTCTTCAGCTGTATAATCTCCTCAGCAGTCCTTGTCTTTAGTTCTTCTTGCACTTTTTTCAATTCTTCTATCTCTTGCACTTTTTCTTCCATCAACTTTTACTTAACGTGCCACAACTCATCAACTTCTTTCTACGTCGCCTCCTCTTTCTCCTGCGATCGTAGAAATTGATCGTTGATCTCTTTCTGCCTATCTACCAACTCCTATTTGTAAAATCGCTACAAGTGTACCAAAATCTATGTGGACAACACATTGATGTCCAATGATATATTTCGCAACTGGTGCAGGGAGGTTTTCAAATCGTCTCGTCCAATGTTAATCGCAGTTGAGGGAATTTGAACATTCCTAGCCTGGGGCTTAATGCTGATTGACACGAACTCCTGCACAGTCGCACTCTCTGGTGCACTTTTCGAAACATCAACATATACAAAATCTAGTTTGGTTCTTACCTTGGTGAATCCTTCCTGATCTAGTTTCTTCCTTTCCTTTGCGGCCACATCATTTGCATCATTAATGGCCTTGATGAGCCGGTTTAACTGTGCTTCCATTGCTGACATGGTGCTACTGCTCGCAGTTTGATCCATGCGCCTCTTTGTTTTTAGTTCCTTTGAATATGTATTGCGCTTTCGGGTCACTAGTTGTCTCTATCGAGGATTTTTCAAAATATTGTTGGTCATCTTTGCGCACAGGATCAT
Organism: Pseudotsuga menziesii; assembly: GCA_001517045.1. Lineage (NCBI taxonomy): Eukaryota > Viridiplantae > Streptophyta > Pinopsida > Pinales > Pinaceae > Pseudotsuga > Pseudotsuga menziesii. The sequence goes on along the minus strand of LPNX010910971.1, from coordinate 290,089 downwards.
CAAGCGCATCCGCTGGGGGTTCCGTCAAGACTTATGCTATACTGATTGGTTCTCATCATTTTGCGGGCCAGTCATTAATCATTTCCTCCAGTTTCGCATCAGTCACCTTGTACCTCATTGGAAACCATTGCTTGGCAGTGTCCCACCGTGCTTGAACATGAATAACATGGGGTCCAATTGCAAACCGCGCAATCCTATGATATTTTGTCACGGCTTCCTTTTCCAGTCTTGGAACTTTTACCGCTACCGCCTGCAACGCTTCCCAGTAGATCCAAAATTGAATCGAGCAGTCTGCTAATCTCTCTGCTTCTATAACCCACCATAAATTTTGATATCTCACACCCTTGCATACTTCTATTTCTTTGACATCCACACCCTCGTAATCATATGGCTCCATCCAAGCCACTAACGCAATCAAAATGAGGATCCAACTGTATGTGAATGGTCTTTGACCTACCTGCACGGCCATAGTGTACTTCTCTAACAGGTTCATAAGAAAAAGGGACCAGTTCATTTGTACTCCTTGCACACACAACTCAACACATGCGACCACCCCTGAATTACATTGAACTGGGCGGTTCTTTCTGACCACTTTATTGGCCAAACTCGTTGCGCCAATATGTACCGTGCGGTCATTGATACTATCAATGTGGCATGCACTGCTGTCGCTCTCTAAAGAATATCACTTCTTCAGAGTCGTCGCCAACTTCTTGGCATTATCTTTGCCACATAAATATTGTGAAGGGTCTGTCCCATCCTTGGGTAGCCCCGTTATCTCTGAAATTAACCCTACCATGACTTTAACTGGCTCATCTAACCACAAAATCCCACCATGGAAGCACACCAAAAACTGCTTCATGCATGCATTCACTTCAGTCGACTGCCTGAAGTGCAGCATGTCGATCAACCCCAGTAATCCGGCTCTAGCCAACCTACTCGCCCAGTGCTTTGAGATGTGCTCTATCGGCACCCCTCCGACCGCTACCATTGACACATATGGTTCATGGGCAATGTCCTCTAGTGCAAGCAGGTCATGGTATTCATATTTCATTTGCATCAGCGTAGACACGATGTCAAAAGTGCATAATGATCCCTTGTGGTATCGTCGAAATCCTTATCTGATACTTCTGATTCTTTATGGGCTTCTTGGCCTTCTCACCAGGCTGAATAGGAGGGGTATATCCAGGGATGTCCTTGACAGACACCCCTTCTCTAGCTTCAAACTCCACCACTCTCGAGCTCGATGATCCCGTCTGTGCAGTGTGTTCTCCTTGCGCCCTTGCGAACATTCTGGTCTATCTCTTTTGTGGCTCTGGAAAGCTAGGATTCTGCGCCTTTCTCTCCTCCTTTGGCACCATTGACGATCTGACTTGCATACTGGAAAATTCTTCCACAATTTCTATTGGTCTGTTCGGTGAATCTCGCTTGTTGGAAATATCTACAGTATCTGGGTTACTCTGCATGTCGCACCAATTCCTCTCAAGACTTAATAATCACGCACACTCTCTGGACTTAGCAACCTCTCAATCTCCTCACTATTTCTCTACAACTTGGAAGCTCTGCAACTCAACTCAACTCTGCATAATGGTGTCTTCCGACCGTGTTGCGCTTGCTCTTATAGCGCCAAATCAACTCGTACTCATCATTATCAAATCAACGAGATCATTATGACCAAATCATGCATTAAATTCCACAAGTGCCGCCAGTTAACTACTTTTAGCTACCCTCATTTATTACTGATTTGACTTCTGCTTGCAGCCCTGTGATTTTCACAACATGATCTCCTAACCATTAGAGAAATTTCGAGGTAAAAAATGGGCCTCAAAACAAAAAAAATGTATTATCAAAATCAACTTTAAAAGAACCAATCACATTCTAGAGGATGACATCGTTTATAATAGTTGAGGTGGCATTGGTTGAGTTAAGGATGATTATTTGTCAAATTGTAAATGGTGAGTGAAAACCCATAGTTAGCTATATCAATGTTGTAAGTAAAATACCGATTATGAAAATTGTATTGATAGGTTATTTTCTAATATAATATAAATGTACTAAAGTACTCTAAAAGTACTTAGAAAGAAAAATATTTTTTATATTTCAATATAAAATAAATTACAAATACCAAAAATTAAATATTTTATTTAAAGATAATTATTTGTTTATATTTCAATATAAAATAAATTACAAATACCAAAAAAGTAAATGTTCTATTCAAAACTAAAATTATGTAACTACTTTTTTCAATATTTAAAATATATATGTTAAATATTTATTTTAAATCAAAATCACTTAACATTTTATAATAAAAACAATTTGATCTCATAAAAAAAAACAATTTGATGATTAATAGTTTTTTTTAAATACTTACTATATATAATAATCTATTATAATTATTATTTAAATATAAAAAATATATTTATTTATTTTATAAAACTAAAATATTATATTATAATAAACTACTATATATATTCTCATTCGATTGAATTTTAATATTAATATTTTTTTTGGTTAAAATTTATGTATTATTCAAGGTTCATATTTTACTCTCACCTTTTAACCTTTAAAACACCTACATATATATCAATATAAATTAGACACGTACATTCAAGTTACAAAACTAAATACATGCTTAAAACCTTAGTATAACAGATTGAATGAACTATTATGTCATAATAAGATATTATATTATTATAATTTTTATTACATATATTAATAATGTTTATTACATATAATCTCATTTGCTTAATATTAACTCAACTTTTTCGTGGTATGAATTTATGTACTATTCCTCCATCCCAATATTAACTTAAAAAAAAAAATCTATTTAATGAAGTTATTAATCTTTGCATTAAAAATTGTATGTGATATACATAATATATATCATAAGAAACTATTAAAAATGAGTTTACTCATGTTTGTATAAAAAGATGAAAAATAAATTTAAAAAATGTTTTTCTTTAATTTATAGTTTTATATTTATATTTTGAAATTAATTTTTATTTTTAATATATATAGATATATATATGACAATTTATTCATTTAAATTTAACTTTATGTTTAAAATTCAAAATTATAAATAGATGGTTTACAAACATATTTTGAATATTGAAGAAGTAACTTATGTTTTAAATTTAAAAATTAATATATTTTATTTTATGAGTACATTACTTTATAAGTACATTCATCATATTATATTTAAAAGTAATTTATGTACTCAAAAGTACTTTACTTTTAGTCATATCAAAGATAATTTATGTACTCAAAAGTACTTTACTTTTAGTCATATCAAAGATAATTTTTTTATTGGTTTTATTTTAGACATCTTTTTAGTTTAACTTAACCATAGTTGCATTGGTTCTAGTGTAAAAGATGAGTTGTAAATATACTTTCCCCACAAAATTCCTAACTCATAATATTTTATTATATATCTTATGAGGCCCATTTTAGACCTCAAAATTATCTTAATGTGCGCTACTAACTCCTATTCTTCCGCAACCACCTCCTCTTGGTGCGCCTTCCATTCATTTATCATCCTATTTACTTTTTATTTGTTTTCATTGCGCAGTGCCTCAAGCGCCGTGCGGTTCTAGACCCGTCCTATAGGGCGTTAGCCTGTTACCATTTACTAGCTTTGGCAGCATCGCTCCATCTAACTGTTGTAGTTGAACTGCACCTCCTGACGTAATTGAATTAATAATATATGGTCATAACCAGTGCATATGTAACTCACCTAGATGCTTCATGAACTTGTTGTCGTACAATAACACCAAATCTCCTTGCTGAAACTATTTATTCTTTATGTGGCGATTGCGCCAAGCCGTCTGTCGATCCTTCTCAATGCGCTGGTGGAATATTGCAATAAAGCGGTCCTCCTCAAGCTGCATATACTTCTCCATACACTCCTCTAACGTTGCTTCATCGTCCATACCTGTTGCTGTGACAATGCACATACTTGGAACAACGTACTCCATAGGTATGACAACCTCTTGCCCATATACCAATTTGAACGGTGTTTTCCCTATCAATATTTTACAAGTGGTGTGATATGCCCATAAAACTGTTGGAATCTTCAGGTCCCAGTCATCGCGACTTACAGTACGTACCTTTATAAGAACATGCTCTAATATCTTGTTAAATTCCTCCACCATCCCGTTCACTTGTGTATGATACGGGGTACTTTTCTTATGTTGTATTTGTAACTCTTCCATCAACGCACTTACCGTGCGATTGATGAAGTGACTTCCCTGGTCGCTCATCAATATCTGGGGGCATCTAAACCGTGTCACAATGTTATCAAATAAGAACCTTTCTACGGTCGCAACGATGCAATCCACGACTAGTGCGGCCTCCTCCCACCTCGTTAAACAGTCTGTTGCTGTAATGATGTACCACACACCAGTTCTCTTCCTAGGTGGGTTGATTGGTCCCACAAAATCCATGACCCATTTCTCAAATGGCTGTAGTGTTACTTGCGGTACCAGTGACATATCATCTCTTCGCGATGGTCTTCTAGTGCATTGACAGACTTCACAACTCCGCACATAATATGTCGCATCATTATGTAGAGTAAGATACCAGATCCATGCATGAAGCACCTTTCTCGCAGTCGCTCGTCCTCCATAGTGTCCACTAGTAGCCCTCGCATGGGTCTATTCTAAAATTTTCCCTTGTTCATGTGGTAGGACACATCGCCGCAAAATCTCATCTGATTCTAGTTTGTATAGCTGGCCGACGATTAACTAGAAATCTGAGGCCTTCACCACCAAATGTTTCTTCTGACTCATTGTGAATTCCTTCGGTGTGCTTCCCATTCCGAGAAACTGAATTATTTTATCATAATAATCATCTTCCATGTCGAATCTGAACAATTGTGCATTTGGCAGTCCATCTTCAATATTTCTTGGCTCTTTTGCCTGTCTCAATTCTGGATAAATGATCAGGTCCTGCATTTAAGCGACCCAACTTCACAATTATCTCAAAATAAAATTCTTGAAAGAGAAGTAGCCATCTCCATATTCCCCCTTGAACACAGGCTTATTGACTAGGTACTTCAAAGAAGAATGGTCAGTAAACATTTAAAAATAACCACCCAAGAGGTAATGCCTAAAATTTTGTAGCGCATATACCATCGCCATACCTTCTCTCTCTGTGTGGTTGTATAGTTATTTTTTGTGGATGATATCTTCCGACTAGCGAATTCAATCGGGTGATATAGATCCCCTTCTCATGGTTGTTCTAGCACCACTTGTAGTGCAACGGATGATGCATCCATGTGAACATGGAACTTCTTGTCCCAATCCAGAAAAAAACTAGTATTGGGGTAGAATCCATCTTGGATTTCAGTGTGTCGAAACTCCCCTGACACTCTTGACTCCATACAAATGCTACATCTTTCTTTATCAACTTTTCCATAGGTGCTGTAATCGCAGCATATCCCCATATGAACTTGCAATAATACCCTATGTTCCCCAACATCGCTATGAGCATCTTTACATTTGTAGGTGGTGGTAAGCTCAAGATCAATGCAATATTCACAGGGTGAACCAAAATTCCATGTTTGCAAACAATGTGACCCAACAACATCCCAAAGGGTGCACAGAAAATACACTTCTTTAAGTTCAACGTGATTTGACGATGTCAACATCTCTCCAGCATCAGCTGCAGGTTTATCAAATGATCTCTGATCAACCCATAAATTGTCCAATCGTCCATATACACTTGCAAAAAATTCTGAATGAAATATTTGAATGCAGTGACAACAACCCGGGAAAATATCGCAGGTGCATTCTTCAATCCGAAAGGCATCACAATATACTGGAAACAACCCCATTCAGTAACAAATGTGGTTTTGTGTCGATTCTCTTTTGCGATCCTTATTTGGTGATAGCCAGAAACTTCATCTATGAAGGAATACATCTCCTGGACGCCTACTCCTTCTAGGACCTCATTAGTAAATGGTGTCGAAAATAGATCATGCATACACGCATCATTCAATTTTCGCAGGTCGATGCAGATTCAGACCTCACACATTTTCTTGTCTTGGACAACCATCAGATTGATCCATTCTGATTATACAACTGGTTCAATTATTCTAGCATTCAACATTCGATCAAGCTCAGCATTTACCCTTTGCTTGTATCACAGATTCAAACGATATGGGCGTTTCCTTACTGGTTTTGCATGAGGTTTCAATGGGATCTTCATCTCTCCTAAATCTCCTAGTATCCCCTTTATCTAAGAAAACTTCGTAGGAAGCAGATCTTGGAATTCATGCAACAAGTCTGTAATCTTTTCCATAGTTTCTTCGTCCTAGTAGTCTTCGACACTTGAAAATTTTGGGTTATCTTCTCTTGCAATGTTGACCTTCTTTATCTTCAGTGGCTCATTCATGGGATCCATCGGCACATTTGGTGCTGCGACATCCTAACTTCCTTCCATTTTTGGAATGCTAATATTCCACAGATCATCATCATCTGGCTCGCTTGACACATTATAACATTCCAACATTGATTGCATGTGACAACGCACATGCAGATCCATTGGAAATGCGACTGGCACCACCTTTAGGACAACATCATGAATAAGTTGTAGTGCATTGTGAACATCTCAATTGGCATCCACGAAACTGAAGGTGTGATTAAAGAAAACTATCAGTTCCTCCCAAGTGGTGATCTCTATGTGCAGCTCAACAGATACATACCAAGATCGTCGCATTTCATCCAATGTGTGGACAAATGCATGGACCCACTCATCCTTTAGCTGCGATGCCCATAAAGTCTAACACTCGATCAAATGATCACTAGGACTATTTTGTCTGTCATATCTCCCAGCATGGTAGAATTTGGTATCACCAAAGCAAATTGTCATCAATCGTTGACACTGTGACCATCCAATGATCGATTTCTTATGGGTTTCCCACCAATGTGTTGTGGTATCCTTCAACACTTCCTCCAAATCCAGCAACCACTGTGGTTCTGACACCCTATCTTCAATTTCAACAAGAAACTCAGATAGCTCAGGAAATCCTCCATAAATTGGCAATTCAATGGTTTTGGTCATGACACAAAGTAAGGACTGCGTAATCAAGCTGCACTTTCGTAACGAAATTTCATGCAAGCATTTTTTTCTAGTTCTCTAAGGCATCATCAAAGTCAGAGGACACAGAGGTAGCGCCGCGCCAACCAAGTTCCCCTTTGAAATTATGATGTATATAATCTTCTAAAATATTATAAGCATGATCCCATCCTCATACAATTTCATCCTTTACTGGATTATTATATCTTTGCCCTTCATTTGGATTCATTGGAGCGATGACTCTGATGTCTTGGTTCTCAAATGTCATCATGCGCTTCTTAAAATTGATTACTGCCATACTGTCATTAGCCCATCCAATCCCTAGCAGGGCGGTATAGGATCCTCCACCATCGACGACTTTGATTATATTGGAGTCAACATAAGTCTACATGCCCTTGACATCCACTACTAGGTGTGACACACGCCCGATTGGTTGTACCTTGGCATGATTAGCCAATCACATATGCACTGGAGACCAGCCTAATGTCGGCCTCCCCATCTTCTACCATGTATTTTTTGTTAGTATATTCACATCTGAGCCCAGATCTAGGATGACTGAGTCTATTTCTTAGTCTCCAATATGAATGTTCATGCGCATCTCTTTCCCCATATTTTTCTTATTCAAGGAATTCACGGCGGAATCTGTCCGTCCTTTAGCTAGTCGATACAGCAGGTTCTCAATTTCAGCAAGAGCATCGGTATCTCTTTCCAGTGACAAGCAGCTCTCAAAGAAGTTCTGCAAGGTACCATGCTGCCGCGATGGTCCTGCATCCAATGAAGAATCAAAAGTAGTGGGAATTTCATAGACACGTGACTTACCAGAATTTCTTCCAATCGCTTCAAATAATTTGTCTTTCTTAGCGTTGATGTTGAACTGAGCCTTATTCTTCCCAGCCAGCCAAACTTGTGGACAGGGCCCATCTTCTCCCGTCGTCGAACCTCCCCGCGTGATGAATACGACATCAACATCCTGTGTCCTAGGTTTTGATGAAATCGTTGTGACCCTTGGTCCTTGATTCTGGTTCAAAGGAGGATTCACAGGTTGACTCGCGTTCTGATTTGTATTCTGGTTCTGACTCGAAAGTTGGTTTTGCACTTGATTCTGCAACAGAGGCTGATTCTATGCTTGATTTTGGCACTGCAACTGATTCTGGTTCTGTAATTGATTATGATTTTGTAGCTACGGTACATTTCTGGCCTTCCACCTCACAATTAGTTATGGATAGGTCCTAATAGTGATAGTGACCTAATACACCACAATTGTAAAATTGGACAGGTTCGCGACCTCGACCAAAGCCTCCTCCTCATCCTCAGAATTCTCCATAGAACCCTCCTTGTTGTTGGTATTGCGGTTGAGCCAATTGTTGCTGTGAGGGATTTGGCTACTGTTGGACATAGTGTGATGAGTGAACATATTGTGGATGATGCGGCTCCATCTGCATCTAATTGTACTGCGGCTATGGTACAAACTCTTGTTATGGTATAAACTACATCTATGATGGAGGTACATACTGTGGTTGAGGTGGTGGTTGCACCACCTGTGGCTGCGGCGGCTGTACCGCATGGTGATCCTCCTCTTTCACATAATACAAGTCGTATGTTCTCTCCTGGAGTAGGTCGTATGCGTGACAATATTTGTCTTCGTGCCCGACAGATCGACAAAATGAGCAGTATAGATTTTTCGGCTTCATCACCATCTTTTGCATGTATCCACATTCCTCATGTCGATGCCCATATACTTGACAGATGCGGCACCATGGTACACTACCGCAACTCAAAGGGTTCGATGCCTCTGACAACAGATAGTTTCAAAAATCTAGGCAAGTATCCTTCGTATGTCCATTTGCACGACATCGAGTGCACCATATATCCTCATGGTGTTCCCTTCCCTTCTTAATGTCTTATAATTGAAGTGTCAATTTTTCCAACTCTGTCTTAATTTGGTTCATACCAACTGCATTTTCTCCAATGGGTGAAGCTTCCAACTTCATGGTGATCTCCAGAGCCTTGCTATGTGTCACTATCTTCTGCTGCATAAGAGGTAGTTTGATATGGGTTAACAATGCTACAATAAACCATTCCTTGTGCTGAATGTCTCTCATCTCAAAACCGACTCTTGCCATGAGTGTCTTGAACCTCTGATCAAAATCCCAGACAGTCTCATTGGGATACTGCTTAATTTCCTTCAATTCTGCAATGTACTGTGCTTCTAATTTTGGTTTTCTAAATTCTTCAATAAGTTCTCTCTTTAATTCTGCAAATGTCTTTGGCGGAGTCCCTGTAGGAACTTGTACAAATTTCATATACCAATCTAGTGCGTGACCCCGCCGGGTTGTCGCCAATTGCCCCTTCTTAACATCATCATCCACATCTTGTCTTATAGACCATACTGCTTCATAGAGGAATTGGTACTGTTATGGATACTCAATCCCATTCCCATGGAACAATGGTAACTTTGCTTCGTCGCCCACCATTCTGGGTCTTCTTCCTATCGATGTTGATCTACTGCTACTATTAGAGTGTTTCTAACACTTCTAACAGGTCAGTGTTGTACTCATGTTTCTTCCTGATTGTGACATAGTGCACGGAGGCATGGGCACGTTACTACCGGGGGTTGATATTACCTCTACCCTAGGTGTAGTCTGGGTCTGGTCATCATTGTCATCACTGTGGGGTTGCTTCATCCCATGTGGTATTCCTTCGTGGTCTTGAGTTTCGATCACAGTAGGACCTTCTCCTATCCTCTGCCTCTTCTCGTGTGGAAACCTTGCTCCTCCTCTCGTAAGACCACTTTCTTCCTCAGCTTCCCTCTTAGTCTCGTCGTAACTTGCACCCATCTACCCTGTATCATTCCATTCGTCTCCCCCCTTTCTTCGCGGTATCCACAACCCCTGTACACTAGAGTTCTACTTCTCAAGGTGCATCTTTAATATGCCTTTTTCATAGACAAACATCTTAATTGACAATTGCAATGACAATAAGAACCTACGTCTGGGTCTGTTGAAAAATTCCCTTTCTGCTTCGTTGTAGGACTTGGTAGTATCAACCGCGAACTTGGTGATATAGCCGTCTAAGATGTTTTCCAACAAGACTTCAATAGCCTAAGACAATTTGTTGTGAGTTTCCTGTAACTCCTAGGTCAATTCCCGGGTCCAGGACGTCGGCTCACCTCCTTGGAATATGTTCTTGTGATAGGTAAAATGCACTGACCACTCGTACATGATGATTAGGAATTCAGAGAAAAAGTACTCATGTGGACCGTCATGTATATATCTTTCCAACCACTTATTCGTCGTCAGTATAGGGTTTTGATTTTTTGTCTCAGCAAATTCTCGTAGCTTTTGGTCGAACCAGTCTTGAATTTCTGGTCTTGTTGGATTCCACAACATATCCTCCCTTCAATCGATAGGGTTCTGACTCTTTTGATAACCAAACCAGCGTGATCTCCCTAAGCACTAGCCCAGAAAGTTTTACCTTGTCGAGCAACAACCGTAGAGCGTATGAGGTCTCACCCGAGGTGTTCGAGGGAGAGCCGAAGGAACTAAGTTTCCATAGAATAGGAAGGGACAATGTGGGATCAATATTAACAACTCAGTGCAACATTAACAGATCTGATTACTTAAGCATTAAAACAAGCATTTATCATTGTTCTTCATCAAATCACATCTATCAATGTGCAAACAGATCCAATAAAATAACATCATTTAAAGAAGGAAAACATCGCATCATAGATCCATGTCGTGCATTCACTTAACATTCATCATAGAGTTGCAGAAAATAGTAAAACAGAAAGACACAGTAACTTAAATCAACTTCCACCATGTCATATTACTTTCACTCAAAAATCACAGTTCACAGATCGACAGATCTCAGTCAAATAGTGCATATCCAGATCTAGCTCAAGATCATGCGATACCAGCTCTCCCAACACTTGCACTCTATTTCTACTTGTATAGGCTTGTGGCTTTACATTCAAGGTCCACTTAGACAACTACTAACTAGTTCTTAACCGATTCTACAAAATAATGACCAATATTCGTAGAATATGGTCCAAAACAACAAAAGGTGACACAAAATTTAAAAGATATTCTAATTTCCTCTTTGCGCGCTAATCCTCCTCTTGCCCGTTGTCTTTTGAGATTGCACAACATCCATGATGCTGCACAACTAATGTATCCAAAACCCCTGCCAACACCCTTGAGGAGTCATATGAAATGAAGCATATGAATGAATCAACCATACATCATAATCTACATGTGTATCTATAGATGATAAGTAAACACCACCTTTTTTCTCTACAAGGTGTTTGTTTCCATGGAAGGGGCATCATCAGATCCCTTACTTTTATCAACACTCTTGGATTCCCAATTTTTCTTATAATGCCCAACTTTACCACATTTCGAGCACTTAATTTCAAAATTTCCAAGAGATTTATATCTTCCTCTAGACTTAGATCTTCCCCTAGAAGACCTACTTTTCATATCTTGGGAGCGACCTCTCATAAATATCTTGGGAACAACCTTTGTCACACCCTTCATGGATTTTCTTCTCATTTCCTTTGATAACAAGAAAGCATATACATCCACAAACTTTAACAATATGGATTGAGTGGCACTACAAATTGCTATAACCAAATTATCCAAAGAGTCCGACAAAGAACATAGAAAGGAAATACACTCATATACTTCATCCTCTTAATATCAACCATTTTCAAATTACATACCAGAGTTTTAAATATACTTAAATGATGTTACATGGTTTCACCATCCTCCATCCCAAGATGAAACAACTTCTTTCAAAGAAACAACTTGTTTATGACTAATACATATTTCCTAGCTTATCCCACAACTTATTTGGACCATCTTCTCCAGAAAAATTTGACTACATGGAATTTGAAAGGCCGAGTTGAATCATGCTTCTCACTTTTCTCTATAGCTTTTCCCAATTTTGTTTTAACATAGTATTGTGATTTGTACCTATATCCACAACATCCCATTGATATTTGCCATACAAGAATATTTCCCACCTTAAGCTTCCATAACTTGAAGCTTTAGACATTGATCTTCTTGATTCATATTATTGAAATGATGACCATTTTCTTTGCACAAGAGTCACTACATAAAGCACCCACTCCAACACATTTTTATGAAAGGACCAAGATACCTATGTTCTTCAGATGATGAGCTAAACAATATAAATAAAGGAATCTACCTTAAGCTAATACCTCACTTTGATATTAGATGAGAATTTTGATAAACCGGTGTAAGTAAAACAAATAGCTAACAGAATCTAAAATGCAACAATAAACAATCAACTCAAACACACATTACTAGAAGATTTACCCTGTAAACTCAAAACCGTGAAAATGAACATTTATGATAGTTTCTCCAGTCTCTATCTCATTGTATTGTCCTTTTATGTTTATAGTGCAATGTTACAACACCAAAAACACTAATCCCTAAACCTAGAATAGATTGGAATTCCAAAAATTATTTCATGGTCATTTCCCCTACCCCCATGTTCCCCCTAGTTGGGGGTTGATCAACCCCCTAAACTCCCCTTTCTTTGGAAGCCTACAGATACTACAACACATGTCCATGAAATTTGGCTCAATAACTAATCCCATTGTGATCCTTGAGATGCCTTTGTTGTGCAATACAAGCACAATACTAGCCTTCCATTCATGCTATTTGAATGAAGTAAGAATTGATTGAGGATATTGGTCTATCCTAATTGATGCACTCTCATATGTGTCTTCCAGTTGCAAGCTTGTATACAACTTATTTAGAATCACCAAGCCTTTGATATCGTGTGAGAGTTCAGACCAATGGATCTAGAAGCTAAATGGAGCAGTAATGCATTTAGTAATCAATAAAAGAGAAGAAGAATGTATTGGGGTAACATAATTTTCAATAACCTAACAAAGAGAGCTCATAGGAGATGAAACTTCAATACAATTGTATAGAAAATAGAGAGAAAATTATAGTTAAGATCTAAGCTAAGTAGTCTCCATTAATCAAATGAATTCTCAATAGAATGCATCAATGAATGAATTAGAGAAGTGATTACTTAATAAGATACAATATTACAGATATAAGTAACCAAGCTAGGCTTAATTACATGCTTAAAATTTAGTTAAAGCTAAAATAAAATGCCATGGATTTCCAAATGTACCCTCATGAGGGATTTATGCTCATCATTTAAGCGTTGTTAGGGTATAACTAGGCCTATAATTCACAAGTAAGGATATTTTCTGCCAATAATAGACAAGTGCACCCTCCTTAGGAAGTAAACTAGGCCATGCAAATGTCATCAGTGTAAATTAGTCATGGAACTACCTCATGCGGTAGTTAACTCACTCTTGCATGAACAACCAATATTTAACTTAAGATGCATCTGAAACTTGAGTGTAAATTGACCTAAATAGCCAACTAGGAGGAACTAGGGAGTTAATTAGGCCAAAAATGCTAATTGAAGTGAAGAAAACCCTAAAAAGGGGGAATGCCTCACATTAAGGGTGCCTTTGACCATAAGAAGGGGGGTTTGAACTATCGAATGCACTATTGAGGCTTAAATAAGGGGGAGCACTATTGTCCCCTAGAACTCCAAAAGATATATAAAATGACTATGCATTTAGGTCAAGATTCAATTTTGTACTAAACATTTCATTCAGAAATGATTTAAAAGAATTATTAAAAAACATAGAATAATTATAATTTTGAATATTAATATTAAAAAAAAAAATAGCCATCAAGGTGTATATCAGTTGGTGTAGGGTGCACTGTTAAAACACTCATTGCGACATGGATAGTTCTAACCTCGTAGCCCTATAACCACATATGCACTCCTTATGACGTGGCTTGTTCAAACCTGGTAGCCTTACGTACCACATGTAGGGTAGTGTCATTCCTCATGGCCCTATGTACCAAACACTCCTTACGACATGGGTAGTTCAAACTTGGTAGCCCTATGTACCACAAGTAGGGTAGTGTCATGTGTAACATAATTTAGAACGAATAATACTAAATTCAACATTGAGTTAGTCAAAATTGATTTCTTATTGCGTTAATGTATTATCACTATTTAAATTCTTAATCTGTTCATGTATTATCAATATTTTGAATATTATTATTGCAAAAAAATTAGCCATCATGGTGTAGATCAGTTGATGTAGGGTGCACTCTCTTAAAACACTCCATGCGACATGGTTAGTTCAAACCTCGTAGCCCTATGTACGACATAAACACTCCTTAGGACGTGACTAGTTCAAACCTCTTAGCCCTATGTACCACATGTTGGTTAGTATCATGGGTAACATAATTTAGAACGAATAAAACCTCATAGCCCTATGTACCACATGTGGGGTAGTGTCATGCGTAACATATATAATTTAAAACGAATAACAATGAATTAAGAATTGAGTTAGTCAAAGCTAATTTTTTAATGTGTTCATGTATTATCACTATTTAATTGCTTAATGTAACATATTCAATACACAACCTTACTTGGCCTCATTTTTAATTTGAAAAATTAAAAAGTACCATCAAAATTAAGAAAAAGAAAACAACGTCTTCCTAGTATTATTCAAATTGTTTGACAATGAGTTTTAGCATTAAGAGACCGAGCCAAAACATATTATTTTAATGAATCTCAATGGACAACCTAAATATATGTTCTCTCCTAGTAGACCATAAGTTTCATAAGTTTAAATCCCAAATCTATGCCATAAATAAGATCCTTATCTCTATAAACATTAGGTCAAATTTATGTCTTATGGTAACCTTAAAATTAAATTATCAAATTTATGTCTTGTGGTAACCTTAAAATTAAATTATATATATGTGTGTGTGTGTGTGTGTGTGTGTATATATTGGTAACTTTAAAATTAGATTATTATTATATATTGAATATTGTCTAATCGTAGAAGATTGTTATCCGCTTTTATAGGAAGCTTGTGTGAACCCACTCTCTCCACTATATGGTCTCCCAAGCCCCTCTCCTCACTATATAGTCTTAGCCGTTGTTCTCCCTCTTACGTTGGGATCTAGGCGTTTAAAGGCAGAGAAGTTGGAATTTGTTGAAGACCACCTTAACTAGTGTTGTTATATATATGGATTCACATAGGGGAAGATTATTGGAGATTAGACCTGGAAACGTTTGATTTCTTTGCTTTTTGCAGCGAAGTTTAGAGCAAGTGCTTTTTTTTTGTTCGTGTGCACAATGTCACTTTTTCTTCTTGAGAAGGTGAGGACAAAGCACTCCAGGTACTGTGAATATTTTTTCTTCTTCTATATAGCAGCAATGCACTCTCTCTTTTTGACACTCGTAGCATACTATGTTGTACGCTGATATTTTGCAGTCTTTTTTAAGCATTGCTCTCTTTCGGGCACTAGTGGCATACTATGTTGCAGTGACTAAGTTTACCTTAATCATTATTACTGCTAAGTAAAAAAACTTGGTCGTTGAAGATTGAAACGTTTCTAGATAAAGTAAAACCATACACAAAGCAAAGATATTGTGGGGTTTAACTTTTGTGGTTCTTAGAAACAAATTTGAAATGGCATATCAACCATACAGAAGCATTGATTCTAACACTAATGTTGTTGGAACGAGTTCAAACATGAACATGGCGATGGTGTCACAACAACCACAATATTAAGGAGTCCCATATCAATATGGATATCAAGGAGTCTCGTATGAAGGATACCCATATGGATATGGATATGCAGGAAACCCTCACTAGCCATATGTTGCTGCACCACAAGAAGTTGGAAATCCTCACTATCCATATGCTAGGCCACCGCAAGAAGTTGGAAATCCTCACAATCCATATGCTGCCGTGCCACCAACTAGATATCCTCACCATCCAGATGCTGTGCCACCAGCTAGCTATCCTCACTATCCATATGCTGCACCAACACAATCAGTTGGATATCCTCACTATCCATATGCCACGCCTGCACCACCACAAGAAGCTGGAAATCCTCACTATCCATATGCTGCAGTTGGATATCCTCACTATCCATATGCTGCGCGCGCCACCACAACATGATGGAGCTCCATATCTAAATGTGGTTGTGAATATAAATCCAAATGATAATGACGACAACGAGGGCCATAATAATAATTATTATGGCCACCCAGAGGCTTATCGATTTCAACCAATGACAACTGGACAACCACAACATCAGTATTATCATCAACAACTACAATTACAACAAGCACAACCAGAACTAGGGAGATTTGAAATAATGCAAGGCCAAAGATATTGAAGTGGAAGTGGTGCAGGATTTATCGAGGATGAGTACAATCTTGTAGAATTTATCATATCCCCATATGAAATTGTAATAATACTCTGTGTGCCCCAACATCACTCTGAGCATCTTTACATTTGTAGGTGGTGGCAAGCTAAATATCAAAAAAATATTCACAGGGTCAACCAACAGTCCCTATTTTCAAACGATGTGACCCAACAACATCCCAAAGGGTGCGCAAAAAATACATATCTTTAAGATCAGAGCGATATGATGCTGCTGACATCTCTCCAGCATTAGCCGCAGGTTTTGCAAATGGTCTTTGATTAACCCATAAACTGTCCAGTCGTCCATATACACCTGCAAAAACTTCTAAATGAAACCTTTGAATGTAGTGAAAACTACCCAGGAAAATATGATATGTGCATTCTTCAATCCGAAAGGCATCACAGTATATTGGAAACAACCCCATTTAGTAACAAATGTGGTTTTGTGCTGATTTGCTTTTGCGATCCTTATCTGGTGATAGCCAGAAAATCCATCTGTGAAGGAATACATCTCATGGAAGCCTACTCTTTCCAGGTCCTGATAAGTGAATGGCGTCAGAAATGGATCATGCATACACACATCGTTCAATTTTCGTAGGTTGATGCAGATTCGTACCTCACCCATTTTCTTGTCTTGGACAACCATCGGACTGATCCATTTTGATTCTTCAACTAGTTCACTTATTCTGGCATTCAACATTCGATAAATCTAAGCTTTTACCCTTTCCTTGTATCGTGGATTCAAATGATATGGATGTTGCCTTATTGGTTTCACATCAGGTTTCAATGGGATCTTCATCTCTCCTAAATCTCCCAGTATCCCCTTCATCTCAGAAAAATTCATAGGAAACAGATCTTGGAATTCATGCAACAAGTCTATAATCTTTGCCATCATTTCTTCGTCCTAGTAGTATTCGACATTTGCAAACTTTGGGTTATTTTCTGTCCCAATGTTGACCTTCTTTATCTTCAGTGGCTAATTTATGGGATCCGTTGACACATCTGGTGCTGCGACATCTTGATTTCCTTCTGTTTCCGAAATGTTAATATTCCATGGATCATCATCATCTGGCTCGCATTACACATTATAACATTCCATCATTGATTGCATGTGACAACGTGCATGCGAATCCACTAGATATGTGATTGGAACCACCTTCAGGACAACATCACAGATAAGTTGTAGTGCATTATGAACATCCAAATTAGCATCTGTGAAACTGAAGGTGCGATTAAAGAAAAATGTCAGCTCCACCCAAGTGGTGATCTCTCTGTGCAACTCAACGGATACATACCAAGATCGTGGCATTTCATCCAATGTGTTGACAAAGGCATAGACCCACTCATCCTTTGGTCAC
>LPNX010910971.1:202863-269348 GCA_001517045.1 Pseudotsuga menziesii | reverse complement strand
TACAGCTCCATATTCAGTCTCCATTGTTGATAATTTGCATGATCAATTGTTAATTGCTGTGAGTGAAATTAATCTACTGCAGGCCTGAATTTCTACACACAATGCCCATAAAGTATGACACTCAATCAAATGATCACCATGACTATTTCTTATGTCGTATCTCTCAGCATGGTAGACTTTGGTATCGCCGAAGCAAACTGTCATCAATCATCGACAATGCGACCATCCAGTGATATATTTCTTATGGGTCACCCACTAGCGTGTTGGGGTAGACTTCAGTGCTTCCTCTAAAGCCAACGACCATTGTGGTTCTGAAACCCTATCTTTGAATTCAACAAGAAACCCAGATAGCTCAAGAAGTCCTTCATAAATTGGAAATTCAATGGTTTCGATTGCTATGCAACACAAGGACCGCGTAATAAAGCAACACTTTCGTAACGACATTTCATGCAAGAAGTTTTTCCAGTTCTCTAAAGCATCATTAGAGTAATAGGAAGCAAAGGTAGCGCTGTTCCAACCAAGTTCCCCATTGGCCGTCAGATGTATATAATCTTCTTAAATATTATAATCATGATCCCATCCTCAGACAACTTCATCCTTCACTAGATCAATATATCTTTGCCCTTCTTTTGGATCCATTAGAGCGATGAATTTGATGTCTTGGTTCTCAAATGTCATCATGCGTTTCTTAAAATTGATTACAACCATACTATCATTGGCCCATACAATCCCCAATAGCATGGGATATGAGCCTCCACCATTGATGACTTCAATTACATCGAAGTCAGCATAAGTCTTCATGCCCTTGACATCCACTACCAGGTGCGACACATGCCCGATTGGTTTTACCTTGGCTTGATTAGCCAGTCGCAGTTGCATTGGAGACCAGCCCAATGTCAGCCTCCCCATATTCTACCATGTGTTTTTTTTAGTATATTCACATCTGAGCTCAGATCTAGGATGACTGAGTCTACTTCATAGTATCCAATCTGAATGCTCATGCACATCTCTTTCCCCGTCTTTTTCTTATGCAGG
This sequence comes from Pseudotsuga menziesii, assembly GCA_001517045.1. Taxonomy (NCBI): domain Eukaryota; kingdom Viridiplantae; phylum Streptophyta; class Pinopsida; order Pinales; family Pinaceae; genus Pseudotsuga; species Pseudotsuga menziesii. The sequence goes on along the minus strand of LPNX010910971.1, from coordinate 268,313 downwards.
GAATTCACGGCGGAATCCGTCTGTCCTTTAGACGGTCGATATAGCAGGTTCTCAATTTTGGCAAGAGCATTGAGATCTCTTACCAGCGATAAGAAACTCTCAAAGAAGTTTTGTAAGGTACCATGTTGCCGCGATGGTTCTTTCTCCAATGAAGAATAAAAAATAGTGGGAATTTCATAGACATGTGACTTATCAGAATTTCTTTTGATCGCATTACATGCTTCAAAGAATGTGTCTTTCTCAGCACCGATGTTGAACTGATCCTTCTTCTTCCTAGCTAGTTGAACTTATGGACGAGGCACATCTTCTCTCATCGTCGTAGCTCCATGCATGACGACTGCGACATCAACATCCTGTGTCTTGGGTTCTGCTGAAATCGTCGCGATCGTTGGTCCTTGATTCTGGTTCAGAGGTAGATTCACAGGTTGACCCGCTTTCTGATTTGTATTTTGGTTATGAATCAGAAGTTGTTTTTGCACTTGATTCTGCAACAGAGGCTTATTATGTACTTGATTTTGGCTCTCCAACTGATTTCGGTTATGTAATTGATATGATTCTTTAACTGTGGTACATTTTCGGCATGCCACCTTGCAATAAGTTGTGGACAGTTCTCAACAGCATGGTCAATCACGGTACAATACATACACGAGCACTGTATCTATGGACAATCCCTATGATAGTGAACTAATACACCATAATTGTAACATTGGATAGGTCCAAGACCTCGTCTGCCTCCTCGACCAAATCCTCCTCCTCGTCCTTAGAATCCTCTGTGGAATCCTCCTTGTTGTTGGTACTGCGGGTGAACCAATTACTGTTGTGGGGTATTTGGTTGCTGCTGGAAATAGTGTGATGACTGGACATATTGTGGCTGCTGCAGTGCCATATGCATCTGATTGTATTACGGCTGTGGTGCAAACTGCTATTGCAGCTGTTGCAGTATAAACTCCATCTACAGTGGAGGTACATACTAGGGTTGAGGTGTTGGTTACACCACCTCTGGCTACGGTGATTGTATTGCCCGGTGATCCTCTCCCTTTACATAATACAAGTCGTATGTTCTCTCCTGGAGTAGGTCGTATGCGTGACAGTCTTTATCTTCATGCCCGACATATCGAAAAAATGAGTAGTATAGATTTTTCGACTTCGTCACCATCTTCTGCATGTATCCACATTCCTCATGTTGATGCCCATATAATTGACAGAAGTGACACCATGGTACACTGCCACAACTCAAAGGGTTTGGCACCCCTGACAACATAGAGTTTCAGAAATTTGGGCAAGTATCCTTGGTATGTCCATCTGCGCGACATCGAGTGCACCAGATATCCTCACGTTGTTCCCTTCCCTTCTTAATTTATTGTAACTGAAGTGCTAAGTTTTCTAACTGCGTCTGAATTTGGTTCATACCATTTGCATTTTCACCAATGGGTGAAGCTTGCAGCTTCATGGCGATCTCCAGAGCCTCGCTCTGTGTCGCGATATTTTGCTGCATAAGCAGTAGTTTGATATGGGTTAACAATGCTACAATAAACCATTCCTTGTGTTGAATGTCTCTCATCTCAAAACTAACTCTTTCCATGAGTGTCTTGAACCTCTTATCAAAATCCCACACAGTCTCATTGGGATACTGCTTAATTTCCTTCAATTCTCTAATGTACTGCGCTTCAGACTTCAGTTTTCTAAATTCTTCAATAAGTCCTCCCTTGACTTCTGCCAATGTCTTCGATGGAGTCCCCGTAGGAACTTGTACAAATTTCATATACCATTCTAGTGCACGACCCCGCAGGGTTGTTGCCAATTGGCCCTTCTTAACATCATCATCCACAACTTGTCTTACAGTCCATATTGCTTCACACATGAACCAATACTATTATGTATCCTCAATCCCATTCCCATGGAACAATGGTAACTTTGCTTCGTTGCTCGCCATTCTGGACCTTCTTCCTATCGATGCTGATCTTTTCCTACTATTAGAGTGTTGGTGTCACGTCGAACATGTCGGTGTTGTACTCATGTTTCTTCCTGATTATGACGTAGTGCACAGAGGCATGGGTACGTTGCTGCTGGGGGTTGATATTACCTATACCTTGGGTGTAGTCTGGGTCTGGTCATCCTCGTCATCACTGTGGGGTTGCTACTTCCCGTGTGGTAATCCTTCGTGGTCTTGCATTTTGATTGCAACAGGACCTTCTCCTGTCCTTTGCCTCTTCTCGTGTTGAAACCTTGCTCCTCCTCTCATAAGACAACTTTATTCCTCATCTTCCCTCTCAGTCTCGTCGTAAATTGCACCCATCTACCCCATATCATTCCATTTGTCTTCCCTATTTCTTCATGGTATCCACATCCCCCGCACACTAGAGTTCTACTACTCAAGTTGTATCTTTAATATGCATTTTTCACAGACAAGCATCTTAATTGACAATTGCAACGACAATAAGAAACTACCTCTAGGTACGTTAAAAAATTCCCTTTCTGCTTCATTGTAGGACTTGGTAGTATCAACCACGAACTCTGTGATATAGCCTTCTAAGATGTTTTCCAACCAGACTTCAATAGACTGCGATGATTTGTTGTCAGTTTCCTGCAACTCCTGGATCAAATCCCAGGTCCAGGACATCAACTCACCTCCTTGGAAATTGTTCTTGTGATAGGTAAACTGCGCCAACCACTCGTACAGGATGATTGGGAATTTAGATAAAAAGTACTCGTGTGGAACGTCGTGTATGTATCTTGCCAACCACTTATCCGTCGTCAGTCTTGGGTTCTGATTTTCTGTATCAACAAATTATCGCAGCTTTTGGTCGAACCAGTCTTGAATTTCATGTCTTGTTGGATGCCACAACATGTCCTCCCTTCAATTGCAATAAGGTCTTAGAAACGAAACCATTTGTTGGCACAAACCCACCAAAAAAACCCATTTTACAGGGGATCCAACTGTATCGACAGCCAAACCAATGTGATCTCCTTGAGCACCGGCCCAGATAGGTTTTACCCTGTCCAACAATGCCCGCAGGGCGGATAAGGTCTCACCCGAGATGTTTAAGGGAGAGCTGACAGAACCAAGTTTCCGTAGAATAGGAAGGGACGATGTGGCATCAATCTTAACAACTCAGTGCAACATTAACATATATGATTACTTAAGCATTAACACAAGCATTTATCATTGTTCTTCATCAGATTGCATCTATCGATGCACAAATAATTCTAGTAAAATAACATCATTTAAAGCAGGAAAACATCACATCATAGATCCATGTCGAGCATTCACTTAAAATTCATCATAGAGTAGCAGAAAACTATAAAACAGAAACACACGATAACTCAGATCAACTTCCTCCTTGTCATATTACTTTCACTCAAAAATCACAGTTCACAGATCGACAGATCTCAGTCAAATAGTGCGTATCCAGATCTAGCTCAAGATAATGTGATACCAAATCTCTCAACACTTGCACTCTACTTCTACTTATATAGGCTTGCGCCTTTACATTCAAGGTCCACTTAGACAACTTCTAACTAATTATTAACCGATTCTACAAAATAATGACCAATACCCGCAGAATATGGTCCAAAACAACGAAAGGTGACACAAAATATAAAAGATATTCTAATTCCCGATTTGTGCGCTAATATTCCCATTCCGTGGTGTCTTTTGAGCTTGCACAACATCTACGATGCTGCACAAGTAATGTATCCAAAACCACTGCCAAGACCTTTGAGGAGTCATATGAAATGAAGCATACAAGTGAATCAACCATACACCATAATCTAGATGTGTATCTATAGATGATAAGTAAACACCACCTTTTTTCTCTACAAGGTGTTTGTTTCCATGGAAGGGGCATCATTAGATCCCTTACTTTTATCAACACTCTTAGATTCATAATTTTTCTTATAATTCCCAACTTTACCACATTTTGAGCACTTATTTTTAAATTTTCCTAGAGATTTACATCTTCCTCTAGACTTAGATCTTCCCCTAGAAGACCTATTTTTCATATCTTGGGAATGACTTCTCATAATTAACACATCCTTGGTCACACCCTTCATGGATTTTCTTCTCATTTCCTTTGATAAAAAGAAAGCATATACGCCCACAAAATTTAACAATATGGATTGAGTGGAACTACAAATTGCTATAACCTAATTATCGAAAGAGTCCGACAAAGAACATAGAAAGGAAATACACTCATATACTTCATCCTCTTAATATCAACCATTTTCAAATTACTAACCAGAGTTTTAAAGGTACTTAAATGATCTTACATGGTGTCGTCATCATCCATCCCAAGATGAAACAAATTCTTTCAAAGAAATAACTTGTTTATGACTAATACAGATTTCCTAGCTTATCCCACAACTTATTTGGACCATCGTCTCCAGAAAAATTTAACTACATTGAATTTGAAAGGCCGACTTGAATCATGCTTCTCACTTTTCTCTATAGCTTTTCCCAATTTTGTTTTGACATAGTATTGTGATTTGTACCTATATCCGCAATAGCCCATTGATATTTGTCTACAAGAAGATTTCCCACCTTAAGCTTCCATAACTTGAATCTTTAGACGTTGATCTTCTTGATTCATATTATTTAAATGATGACCATTTTCTTTGCACAAGAGTCACTACATAAAGCACCCACTCCAACACAATTTTATGAAAGAACCAAGATACCTATGTTCTTCACACGATGAGCTAAACCATAGAAATAAAGGAATCTACCTTAAGCTAATACCTCACTTTGATATTGGATGAGAATTTCGATAAACCGGTGTAAGGAAAAAGAATACCTAATAGAATCTAAAATGCAACAATAAACAATCAACTCAAACACACATTACTAGAAGATTTACCCTGGAAACTCAAAACCACAAAAATGAACATTTATGAGAGTTTCTTCAATCTCTATCTCATTGTATTGTCTTTTATGTTTACAGTGCAATGTTACAACACCCAAAACCCTAATCCATAAACCTAGATTAGATTAGAATTCCAATTCCATGACTATAATTAGTTTAGAGTGAACCACAAAAATTCTTTCATGGTCATTTCCCCTACCCGCATGTGCCCCCCAGTTGGGGGTTGATCAACCCCCTAAACTCCCCTTTCTTTGGAATCCTACAAATACTACAACAGATGTCCATGAAATTTGGTTCAATCTCTAATCCCATTACGATCCTAGAGAGGCCTTTGTTGTGCAATACAAGCACAATACCGGCCTTCTATTCATTCTATTTAAAGGGAGTAAGAATTGATTGAGGAGATTGGTCTATCCTGATTCATGCACTCTGATATGTGTCTTCCACTTGCAAACTTGTATACTACTTATTTAGAATCTCCAAGCCTCTGATACTGTGTGAGAGTTTGAACCAATGGATCTAGAAGCTAAATGGAGCAGTAATGCATTTAGTAATCAATAAAAGAGAAGAAGAATGTATTGGGGTAACATAATTTTCAATAAATTAACAAAGAGAGCTCATCAGAGATGAAACTTCAATACAATTGTATAGAAAATAGAGAGAAAATTATAGTTAAGATCTAAACTAAGTAGTCTCCATTAATCAACTGAGTTCTCAATAGAATGCATCAATGAATGAATTAGAGAAGTGATTTCTCAATAAGATATAATATTACCGATATAAGTAACCAAGCTAGGCTTAATTACATGCGTAAGAGTTAGTTAAACCTAAAAGAAAACACCATGGATTGTCAAATGTACCTTCATGAGGGATTTATCCTCATCATGTAAGTGTTGTTAGGGTATAACTAGGCCTATAATTCACAAGTGAGGATATTTTCTGCAATAATAGACAAGTGCGCCCTCCTTAGGAAGTAAACTAGGCCATGCAAGTGTCATCAGGGTAAACTAGTCATGGAACTGCCTCATGCAGTAGTTAACTCTCTCTTGCACGAACAACCAATGTTTAACTCAAGATGCATCTCAAACTTGAGTGTAACTTGACCTAAATAGCCAACTAGGAGGAACTAGGGAGTTAATTAGGCCAAAACTGCTAATTGAAGTGAACAAAACCCTAAAAAGGAGGAATGCCTCACATTAAGGGTGTCTTTGACAATAAGAAGGGGTGTTTAAACTAGCGAGTGCACTATTGAGGCTAAAATAGGGAGGCAAAATAAGGGGGAGCACTATTGTCCCCTAGAAATCCAAAAGAGATATAAAATGACTATGCATGTACACAAAGTTTCAATTTTGTACAACAAATTTCATTCACAAATGATTTAAAAGAATTATTAAAAAACATAGAATAATTATAATTTTGAATATTAATATTGTTAAATAAAAAGAGCCATCAGGGTGTATATCAGTTGGTGTAGGGTGCACTGTTAAAACACTCATTGCGATATGGCTAGTTCAAACCTCGTAGCCCTATAAACCACATAATCATTCCTTATGACATGGCTAATTCAAACCTAGTAGCCTTATGTACCACATGTAGGGTAGTGTCATTCCTCATGGCCCTATGTACCAGATAAACACCCCTTACGGCATGGATAATTCAAACCAGGTAGCCCTATGTACCACAAGTAGGGTAGTGTCATGCATAACATAATTTAGAACGAATAATACTAAATTCAACATTGAGTTAGTAAAAAATGTTTTCTTATTGTGTTAATGTATTATCACTATTTAAATGCTTAATGTGTTCATGCATTATCACTATTTAAATGCTTAATGTGTTCATGCATTATCACTATTTAAATGCTTAATGTGTTCATGCATTATCACTATTTAAATGCTTAATGTGTTCATGCATTATCAATATTTTGAATATTAATATTGCTAAAAAATTAGCCATCATGGTGTAGATCAGTTGGTGCAGGGTGCACTCTTTTGAAACACTACATGTGACATGGTTAGTTCAAACCTCATAGCCCTATGTACCACACAAACACTCCTTATGACGTGACTAGTTCAAACCTCTTAGTCCTATGTACCACATGTGGGGTAGTATCATGGGTAACATAATTTAGAACGAATAAAACCTCATAGCTCTATGTACCACATGTGTGGTAGTGTCATGTGTAACATATATAGTTTAGAACGAATAACAATAAATTAAGCATTGAGTTAGTCAAAGTTGATTTCTTAATGTGTTCATGTAGTATCACTATTTAAATTCTTAATGTAACATATTCAATACACAACCTTACTTGGCCTCATTTTTAATTTGAAAAATTAAAAAGTACCATCAAAATTAAGAAAAAGAAAACAATGTCTTCCAAGTATTATTCAAATTGTTTGATAATGAGTTTTAGCATTAAGAGACCGAGCCAAAACATATTGTTTTAATGAATCTCAATGGACGCCATAAATATATGTTCTCTCCTAGTAGACCATAAGTTTCATAAGTTTAAATTAAATTATTAATATATATATATATATATATATATATGTAAATATTCGTAACTTTAAAATTAGATTATTATTATATATTGACTATTATCTAATCATAGAAGATTGTTATAAGCTTTTATAGGAATCTCATGTGAACCAACTCTCTGCTCTATATGGTCTCCCAAGTCCCTCTCCTCGTCACTATATGGTCTTAGGCATTGTTCTCCCTCTTACGTTGGAGCTAGGCGTTTAAAGGCTGAGAAGTTGGAATTTGTTGAAGACCACCTTAACCAATGTAGTTATATATATGGATTCACATAGGCGTAGAATATTGGAGATTTGAACTAGAAAAGTTTGATTTCTTTTCTTTTTGCAACTAAGTTTAGAGCAAGTACTTTTTTTGTTCGTGTGCACAATATCATTTTGCTTGCTTGAGAAGGTGAGGACAAAGCACTCCAGGTATGATGAATATTTTTTTATTTTTTCTATATAGCAGCAATGCACTCTCTCCTTCTGACACTCGTAGCATACTATGTTGCAGGCTGATTTTTTTTGTAGTCTTTTTTAAGCATTGCTCTCTTTCGCGCACTAGTGGCTTACTGTGTTGCAGTAATTCATTATTACTACTACATAAAAAAACTTGGTCGTTGAAGGTCTAAATGTTTCAAGATAAAGTAAAACCATACACACTGAGCAAAGAGATTGTGGGGTTTAACTTTTGTGGTTCTTAGAAACAAATCTGAAATGGCATATGAACCATATAGAAGCATTGATTCTAACACTAAGGTTGTTGGAATGAGTTCAAACACCAACATGGGGATGGTGTCACAACAACCGCAATATCAAGGAGTCCCATATCAATATGGATATCAAGGAGTCCTGTATGAAGGATACCCATATGGATATGGATATGCAGGAAACCCTCACTATCCATATGCTGCTGCACCACAAGAAGCTGGAAATCCTCACTATCCATATGCTGCTGCCCCACCAGCTGGATATCCTCAGTATCCATATGCTGCGCCTGCACCTGCACCACCACAAGATGCTAGAGATCCATATCTAAATGTGGTTGTGGATATAAATCCAAATGATAATGATGACAACCAGGGCCTATCGATTTCAACTAGCCACAACTGCATAGCCACAACATCAGTATTATCATCAACAAGTATTATTACAACAAGCACAAGCACAACCAGGGAGAGTTGAAATAATGCAAGGCCAAAGATATCGAAGTGGAAGTGGAAGTGGGAGGGGCGCTGAAGTTGTCCAGGATGAGTACAATCTTCCAGGATTTATCACTCAATGTGCTAAGGCCAAATTTTTTGTTATTAAATCTTATAGTAAGGAGAACCTCCTTAGCAGTATTAGATATGGAGTGTGGACAAGCACTTACAGGGGAAATCTAAAGTTAAATGCAGCTTAGGCTGAAGCTGCCTCAGGGGAGAAAACGGTCCATGGAGGCACATCTAGTGCTTCTAGTTCTAACTGCCCTATATTCTTACTTTTTTCGGTTAGTTCAATATTTCTTAACTAAACTTATCTATTTTTTTAGTTTTAATTTTAATTTCAATACTTATACTTGTGGAGAATTCATTTAATTTAATAGGAATGAATACCCTTATTTATTACATAACATCTAATCTAATCTGGTGTGGCTGGGCATGCAGTTGGACGGAAGTCGTAATTTCTGTGGAGTGGTTGAAATGGTTGGACCTGTAAATTTCGGAGGGACAAATGAGTTTTGGGAGTGGAAGGGAAAATTTCCAGTGAAATGGCACATGATTAAAGACGTTCCATTTGAACAAATCACCCATATTACATTGGAATGCAATGAAAACCACTCAATTATACGTATTCAAGATACTCAGCAGGTGAGTTAGACGTGGTTGTTTCCATTCCATTCCATTCCAGCACAGAAAATGATCTTTAATTTAGATCGCTAAAAAAATGACTGAATGAATTTGCCAGGTTGAAAAGGATAAGGGAGAAGAAATGCTGGATATTTTTAAGAATTACTTTTGGACTACCTCATTACTCGATGCAATAGACATTGCATGGCGGCCAAGATGAAGGAGAGTGGAAGTAACGATAAGAAGGCCACCATCACCATCACATCAGTCTCCACAACAACAATAACAACAATAACAGGAGGAGGAGGTAGAAGAAGAGGAAGCCATGGCGATCTGCTGTAGCAGGCCGACTAACAGCAATAACACGTAAGACGAAACTGAAAATCACAACAATACACAAAAAGAAGACGAAATTGAGAATCATAACAACACACAAAAATAAGAAGAGACTCGTGATCACAATGACGCGGGAGGATCTGAATGTGAAGAGACCAACACCACTGTCAATAATATGACCGGTCACAGCCCAAATAACAACAAGAAGAAGTAGGAGGAGAGAGACAACAATAAGCAAGAAGACAATGCACCAGTGTTTGAATGGGGAGAGAATCAGGGAACTGAGAGCACTGTTGTTGTGAGTGTGAAGAGGCACATCCCTACTTACAACAACATCAAGAAGCAAGAAGAGACTGAAGAAACTGCTCAGAATTACAACGTGCCAAAAATTGAACGTGGAGAGAATCGGGAGAGGGAGAGAACTGTGCTTAGCGTAACCAATGAGTTGTTGAAGCAAGAAGATGTAATGAGTGACAACAATAACCTTGAAGATGAAGGAACTGAACAGAACAAAGGGTGAGAATCTGAAAGTGTAGAGAATCAGGGGACCGAGAAGGAAGAAGAAATGAGTGACAACAATAACCATGAAGAAGATACTAATCAGATCAAAGTGCGAGAATCTGAAAGTGAAGAAGAAGGCAAGACTGATCATATCAAAGTGCGAGAATCTGAAAGTGCAGAGAATCGGGGGACCCAGAAGGAAGAAGAAGTGAGTGACGACAATAACCATGAAGAAGAGCAGACTGATCAGAACAATGCACGAGAATCTGAAAGTGCAAAGAACGAGACTAAAACCTACACGAGAGAATCTGAGCGCGAAGAGAATCATTTGATTCAAGGTACTGTGGTGGTTGGTGAGGGCAGTCAAAGAAAGAGTAAGAAGAAGAAAAAAAATCAAAGAATAGGAAGAACAAAGGGAGATAGATGAAATTAAAAGAGGAGTACGAGTTCATAGTTTTCAATGTGTTGTGTATGCTTGTTTACGAATTTATTGTAATTTCTCCTGTTATGGTTACGAGTTAGTCCATGGAGTCATTGAATTGAATTAATGATTGAAGCAACTAACAAACTTCTTTCATGTTTTGATGGTTTTTAGCTAGTAAGTATGTTTTACATTTATCCACATTACTTAACAAACATATCCATTTAATTACTTAAATGATTTATAATTTTGTATTTTTTTTGACTTTTTTTTAAGAATTCTCTCTATTTTCTGGTATTTGGTAACTTGTTTTAAGAATTATGTCTTAAGTTTGTAAGCTTTCCATTTTTAGCTTCTTAAAACAAGTCAAATCATATATTTTCTATGTAGCATAGCATTCCATATTTATTTTAACGGTTAAGTTTGTAATCTTTCTATCTTTAGCTTCTTAAAACAAGTCAAATCATATATTTTCTATGTAGCATAACATTCCATATTCATCTTAACAGTTGTCTTAAACGTAGCTATTTTAATTTTCACTTATCTTATTTGTTTGTTTTGTGACACTTTTTACACATTTTAGATTTGTGATACACACTCAAATTTGGTAGACCTTGAGTGTATTTTTGTTTACTAAGACATTTTAAGGGTTTGGAACATAACACATGAGTGGGAATGGGTGACTACATAAAGTAACGTAAGAGCTACGAGGAAATAATATAAAAATATACAAGTCCTACAAAATAAAGGAATGGTGTAAAGGAATGGGTAAAGAGAAGGAGAAGTAATTATAAATGAGAAACTTGAGGGGACCATACAAGAAATGATTCTGTTGTTGAAAAACCACATGGCCACTCACACATTTTACATTATTGAGTTTTTGAAGATGCCAAGCATCCCAATTGGATGAAGAAAAGTTGACGAAACCTTAGTCTAAAATATAGTTCATTGGAATTTGCTAAGGACGAAAGCATGCTCATTTTGTATATTTTTTAAGCATGGAAGGTTGATGCAAATAGTTAATGGCCACCAAGATATATATATATATATATATATATATATAATCATAATGTCCAAAGCCATATATAAGTTTATAGAAATAGAAAGATAGTATGCTTAATGAAGTCATTGAGATGACTAACATATGATAATCACATCCAAAATTGCAAACATTAATAATAATAATAATAATATTAAAGTTTTCCTTTTACATGGAGACAACAATAGCTTCATTGAGGAAATATTAATTAACCATATTCTATTACAACAAGTTGGATTACCAAAATGGGAGTTTATTTTAATGTGACTATAATGTCCCCAAAAATTGAAAATAATTTTTTTATTATTAGGCTAGTAAAAACTTCCTATGCAGAACATTATCGAACTTGCAGAATATAATGTACACTGAATGTACCACTATTTGGTCATAAGTTGTTCTTACGTTCTATCATCCTACTCCCAATGGTGAATATTACTGTATTTTACTTATGATGTCATAATGATTGTTTGCTACATTATACTTATGGCTATACATTATTGTGTATGTGTCGTTACTTGATTATATGCCTCGTTTATTTCTGCATATGCTTACTTGTTATTTATGAAGTCCTGACTTAACTTTGTTTTTGGAAACAAAGTGGGGCAGAGTGGCGGGACTCGTTCTCCCATGTGACATTAATGAGAGGTAAAGTGCTCACTTGTCTAGCAGGATTACTTAGTTCTATTGAACTAAGGCACCTCTTGACTTGTTTACGTGCAGGTGTGCCTAGGGATGATAAACTGGTTACGTAAAATTGAAGTTTGTTCATTAAAGCACCAACCGTTTATTATCAGGTAATTGCTATCTTCATTATTTACAGAACATAGGTAAATTATCTATGTGATACTTTCTATTCAATTTGTAATTTCGGATTCACTGTTTATATCTTAATTTATTTACATTTTATGTTTTCTTTAATAAAAAGTATTAACATACCTTTTATTATGTGTTTGACAGGTTCACAAATCGTTGGTTGAAGGCCCATTATTAGCTTACAGATAACAAGGTTACCATGGCATATTTCATATGCCATGGTTCTTAATTAATAGGAAAGCAAGAGAGTCAAAGGTTGAAGGCTTAGAGCGTAAGGTTTGCATGATACATATGCTACTTAAGCATGGGGATTGACTTTGATTTGACACACATATATTACATAGACTAAACATTATACTATACCTTGTTTTAAGCATTGGGGTGGCGAGTTATAACATAAGGTTTGATATTATGCGATGGGGTTTAAGACCCTGCATGGACATGGAGACCACTGAAAATGAAACAATTGCAAACTATGGAGATGTGGGTTTAGGGTTGATAGTGGACACCAAGCTGGCACCATTAATGCTTCTTGGGGTTTGGGGCAGCCCAAGCTTAGGGCTTGGCTCCACGAATGATTTGGTCATTTCACTTGGTCTGTGGATGGTTTGGTCTCGGCTCTGCGCTGTGAATGGAGGCAACCCCCTGGTTAACGAAGGTATGCTTCGTTGGTTTCATAGCAGCATTTGATGTTTGTTTTGTGGCTTATTCAGTTCATACTTCTTATCCCTCTTCATTTTGGTGGTTGTAGGTGGTAGGGTAAGTGAGGAGTGGGATGGATCATAGCTTCACTATTAGCTCAAGGATGATGCCATTGTAGTCTCGGTAAGCCTGTTACACAAGCGTAAGCTTGCCACCTCTCCACCTTAAGACTGGGTTGTAGGTTGTTATAGTTGGGGTTTTTACTGTGGGGTTTTGATTTTCCTTTGGTCCTGGTTATGTAAAGGATTTGGGTTTGTAAAAGAATGGTGCTGTTAGAAGCGAATGGGGAACCTTGGGTCTTTTAACAGACTCTGCATTTTTTTTAAGTAAATCGTGTTTTGGTTTATGGCTTTAAGCCTAGGCAGCACCATTGCTTGCAATGGTGCCATAGCCCTTGGCACGACTGTGTAAACTTCGATTGAAGACTTTAATGGATACTATGTAATTAAATCTATCCCATGTTTTTGATAATGCGTTGTTATTTTTAAAGCTTAGATTTATGTGGCATTCGCCCTCGTGGATGGTCTGTGTATAAATGCTTAATTTCATTTCTTAGCTGTAATACTTGAAAACGTATGGGTTGAGGCCATGTCGTGTATGGCATGAGCACTCCCCATGGTTGTTGTGATAGTTTGTATGGTTGCAATTCTTGTTTGTTTCGTTTATTAGTATGTAATGTGGAAAGTGAAAGAACCATGGGTGAAAACCCACGATGGCTATCATTGCTGTAGGTTTACTTTTAATGGGTTGTGTAACTGGTTAAAGTGGTTGAGGCTGTGCTTATAGTGTGGGTGCAGAAACGAGGGTCTTACGACCTAACTATAGCAATTTATCTTTGTTATTATAGCCCGCATACACTCTGTGTATAGTGTGGCCTTGATAATGGTAGCATGACTCTATAGGATTCGAATCCTGGTTGTTGTGGATTTAATGACTATGTAAATAAAATGGATGGTTGCGAATTGGGGCTTTAAGTGCCCATAGGATTCGATTCCTGCCATCTCTTGTAAATACTTTGGACTGTGTAGAGATTACGATATGGTTTAATTTTGGTTCCTGGGTATTAGTGTAAATATATGGTTTTAAATGTTATAAGGAACGAATGCATGGTTATGTAAACAATTACTGCGTATGTATTTACATTGGGGTTTTTATTATGGCCTGCGACTTGGGTTTGGATACCCACAGGGGTCGATACTGCGACCTCTGGTAGCTTAAGGGTTTTAATTTGAATTAATGAAAAGTTACTTGGTTACTTGTTATGTGATAGTTATGAGTAATATTAGATGGGACTTAAATGATTTATGCATACGATTCTGATTATGTAGATTTATATATTAGGACTGTGGATTTTAATTAGGAAATAGAACTTGACCTTGACCAATGAATGGCCACGATGCTTACCCTGGTCAAGTGCTTATGATGATGTTATTTTTAATGGAAAACGGTTTGTTACTTAATGTATATTTAATGATATTAACCTTGAAAGGTCTTCACTGGTTTGCACCTTGAATTTAATATATAATGTTTATAAATTGTTCTCTAGATGTAATTATTATTGAGCAGATTAGATTTGTATTTTATTCTAGGATGGTTAATGCATGTTTATCAATAGAGTTCTGGTTAGTTTACTTGTAAATTTTAAATAGGTAATACAAACCTAGGTTTTAAATGAAACCCTAGATCTGAGCTAGTATTTATTTAACATGACTCTACTGACAAATGGAATCTATCAGTAGAGTAAAATAGGCTAAAGAGAAGCTATATATTAGACTTGAAATAAAACCTAGCTTGCAATAAAACAAAGTTTAAACAGTAAGATAATACAGAAGTAAACTTAAATGAATAAACTCTGGTAACTTAAGCATATGAAATAAATTTCAACCTAGGGTTATACTTTAAGGATGTAAACCCTAGAAGATTTAAACAAAGAAATAAATACATGGGGTTAGGATATATAATATGAGCCATTACCTATTTCAACCAACATTTTATGCTAGAAGATCAAACAAGCAGACTAGGATCTCATACCTATAATTTTTAAAGCTCCTTTAATGGCTGAACTTGCACACTTAAATAACCAACATTAACAATTCATAGGCAGATCTGACCTCTATATTAGATGACCGAATCACTTGGGAACTACCACATTCCACCCAACCATGACCCAGAACCGTTTCTGGTTTCAATCCAGATCCCCCTGAGCTGGATTCCAACATGCAAGTAGCTTAGAGCTCCTAAGGTAGGGTTTCCTAGGATCAGTTCTCCTTTTCCTTGCAGGAAATTGTTCTCCAAGAATTTACTTGAGAATAAAACAGGCATAATAATGACTCCCAGAAGATAGATCAGAACCCCAAGCCTTTCCTTGGCTTGAAAATTTATAGACAGAATTTTTAGTCAAAGGGACAATTAAATCAAGAAATCCTTGATTTCTTGATTTAACCCCTTTTAATTAATGTGGGTAATTCTTAATACTTTAGCTTAGGAACTTTTAACTAGTTCCTAGTTAGAATTTTGTAGTCATTATACTATTTATTATATTTTAGTACCAAATAATAATTGATGGAGCTTTTATTCTTTCTTACATTTATTTATATTATTAATATATTTATTTCTTTATACATCCCATGTATAAAATACATAATAATATAACATTTGTTAATATTGGTCTTTGCGCATCATATACCATGATCCCTAGACTTAATGACACTTCTTTATTAAGGTCAAGTAGGTATATGGTTAGGTATACTAGGCTAGGCAACTCTAAACATCCTTGCATGTTGGATTCCCTTGTATAATGTGGTAGTTCTTCAGTACTTGATGAGAATATAGAAATTCGAAATTTCATTTAATCACTTATAAATAAGTTTGATGAGATCAATATTTTTCTCGAGTCATTTTCACTCGAAAGTTATTAAATTCTTTTCAGTAACCCCTAGCGCTTACCAGATCCCATACTCAACGCTTAAACAAGGATTTACAAACTTAGTGCGATTCCAGAGCTCTTCGCTCAACACTAATTCTAGGATGTACTTGTATGATACACTTAGGGATACAATGGGTAAGAATCCGATGCTCTAGAGCTTATGCTCAACATCAACATGGAAGGCTTGAGGGCTTATGCCCAACACTTCCAATTATCTTTTCATGTGTTCCAGAGCTTCTTGCTCAACACAAATGTAAGTACTCATGTGCTTCAGAGCTTCTTGCTCAACACAAAATATTAATTACCCATATGCTCCAGAGATCCTCACTCAACACAAAACATTAATTACACATGTGCTCTAGATTTCCTTGCTCAACACAAAACATTAATTACACATGTGCTCGAGAGCTCCTTTGTCAACACAAAAAATCATACCAATCATGTGCTTCAGGGTCCACTCCCAACACAAACAAGTATATATATATCATCAATTATTGGCTTATGCCCAATATATAAAAAAATCATCAGGTTCATATGCAGTGGGGTCCTTGACCCTATTTATCAAAATAAACTATTAAGATAAGATCATAATCAATAGGCTCATGCCTATAAGTGTTAGGTCCAAAATTCAGGATATTACAATGGCATATTAATGGTGTAATCTACTTTAATTTCATTAACTATATAAAATAAGATTATATCCAACATATATAGCAAATATATCATGTTGATTCAAATATGAAAAAAATATACATATTATAAATCTCATTCTAGTATGGAAAATCATTAAACCTACCCTTGTTGATATTCAAAGTTCACACTTTCCTTATGCACTTATGCTTATCATTTCACAATTAGTTTTTTAATATTTATAAACTTAGATCCACATCTTGACTTATCAGAAATAGCATAAAATTATCATGAGACAATCATATCAATCTCTAATTCAACCCATAAGGAAAAAAATCACACAATTTTTGTTTCAATCCAAGGGTCCAACAACACAGTTTTGGGTAGAAATTTTATGTTCCTTAAACGATTTTATAAATTTTATTTTGACCAAAGTTATACATGATGTGAATCTAGTCATGAAATAGTTGGAAGAAAACACTAAATTGAACATATTAGAACCTTTGGATGCATATCATAGGCCCACATTCTAAATGATATAAGCAAAAACTTAATGGAAAGAGTCATTCTTGTATCATGGTGGGATACTACAAAGAGTGGAAGGAATATCTAAGGTTGTTTTATCTTTTAAAAGAGGGTATTATATATAGAAGAGTCGTTTCCTTTGATGAAAAGATCTCAATTGTTTCTTTACTTAATTCCTTTTCTATTTTATTGAGTAATGATCCTATACAAATTTGGTGAAATTATGGATCGACTGGCTGCTAATGGGATAACAAGATAAATGAAGTTAATAGATATGATTTAGAAGGTATTAACGACACAAGAAAAACAAGAATCCAAAAACAATAATATGATACTATTACCCTAATGGTGCATGTGATTAAGATACATATGCAAATGCACATGGTTGACCTAAATGGGAGAATTCTATGGCTACTCAGTTTAATTCCTTGATTAATAATGACACATATAATTTAGTCCATCAAATTTACATTTGAAGAAATTGCTAAAAGACAGAAGTATAATTTAATAGAAAAAATAATTTTTTGGGCAAGATGGCATCAAACACACTTAATCATTTTCCCTGGTTGCAAAGGAAAACTATATTCAACAAATTCTTTCACTTGATGCTTAGAGTGAATGGAAGTTTCATTACATTGATGCCAAAATTTATTATCTAGATGGTGATCTCATTGAAGAAATTCATGTGGAAAACCCCCCTACTTTTTAAAAATATGGAAGTCTTGTGTACTGATTGAAGGAATTTGTGGATGGTTTTGAAATAGCCCCTAAGGTATGGTATATAAGTAATTTAACCTCTTACATATCTAGATATTGTGTTGTTGTGGGACATATTGTGGTTCACCTTTAAAATGGTGGGCATGTAGGATAGGATGGGGAAACCTACTGTTGATTTGATGGAAATGTGTGTTAGATGATTTCGATGAGAAGAAAACATACATGCTAGAACAAGGAAACGTACTAGTGATTTGATGGAAATGAGTGTTAGACGATTCCAGAGGGAGGAAAACTTGCAGGTTATCGGTTAATTCATCTGTACAGGAAAGGGGAGAATCATGAAAGTAAGTGGTGAGAAATTATATGGGTAGAAGAGGAGACACATGCGAAGTTCTGACGACCTGCACGGGGTAGATAAAACAGCTTAGATTGGAGAGAATGTTGGCTCAAGGAGCATCATTACCTGTTCACTTGGTACATTGGTCATCATTGTTCAGGTATGAGACTTCTCCATTACACCTAAGAGCATGTTTTTTTAAGATTGTAGTTATGTGGGAATCCTCCTCTTCAATATCGAAGGGTGATAATGATAACTCTTGTCTCGTTCGTACTTGGAAGGGGAATTAAGCTTGAGATTTTTTTGGTGCAGTAAACTGTGCAGATCATACCTGAGTCTTACCATTTTGGTTCAGACCCTTGGAATATTTTGGGCCTACATTGTGGCTGTTTGATTTTTGTCATATTAAGTGGTTTTTGGTTGGTTAAGTGGGGTGGAAATCTTGTGGAATTTGGTTTGGTATATTCTCGATTGGTTTTGATTGTTGGGTGCCCAAATTAGGTGGGAATAAGAGAAAAAATTGCTATGCCATACCATAATGGAGCACAATAGAAAATGCTATCCTCTTGAAGATGGACAAAATGCAGATGAAAATAGGATAGATCCAGGACTATAGGCATTTGCTTGATGGAAAACAGGTGGAATTTTGGGTGAATTTGAATGTCCTCATGAAGGCCCTAACTGCGAAAGTATTTAGAAGCAAAATTTAGGCCATAAAACTAATATCAACCCCAATTGAGCCTAAGGTGTCCACCCTTATGACTATTTAAGAAGATTTCAATTTTGATATCTCTTAGCATGGGCAGACATATAAACTGCCCCTTTGTATATAATATGGGACTAGTTAAGTAGCCTATTCATAACATTAGTCCTCATAGGTAGTTTAGCTTCATTTTTGGGTTATGTAAATGATCTAGACAATTCTTTGAAGCTATGTTAAAATGTACATTAGTGGATAGGATTAAATTATGTGGATAGTATGGTTTCCCTAGCGGTAGGAGAGAAATAGAGACTATGCATGTTTAATTTTTTATTTCTCTGTAATACTATATGATTAATAGCTTAAGAAAAAGATGAAACATTTGAAGCATGACACACATGACATGGAGAAGCATAAATTGTCCTTGCCAAATAAATTTAAATGATTTTATACCATTCTTTTCATAATTATGTAGAAGAGACACACACTTGATATTCTATGCTTTAATGAAAGTATAAAATCACAAAAAATATGATCTCTAAAATAACTCTCTATGGAGTATAAATAATTAATACCTCTAGACTATCCAATATCAAATCAAATGTATGTAGATCATCACTAAATAATATCCATCATACGTAAACGAGAATATATGAAATGTTTTCATCCTTTCTCTTAAAACGCCACATATTGGGTTTGGAGTGGAAATATTATTATATTTCTTCAAAAAGTAGCAAGAAAGAATCATTCATCACCACATATGTTTCCCACTTGTTGTCACTATATTTTAATTTCCATATGTGCATTTTCATTAATTTTAACTTTATCCTCCTTTGCATTTGCAAGTAGTTTCCATGTGCATTTGATACTTTCAATATCAATAATATCATCTTTATCTCTTCTAATTGTCTTATCCCAACCTACATATATTCCATTAGGTGGGCCACCGTTGAAATAAAACCTGGTATCCCTCCATATCGTTTATATATTTGTAGACATCACCTAATGCCTTTCCCAACGATATTGACTTATTATCACCTGGTTAAACAATCAACATATTCATATTTCTTCACATATTTGCTTGGATTAAATTATTCTATAGGTTTGTTACAAGAAGGACCCACATATAGTTCATCAATAGTAGGGACCATTCGACTCAAGTAATCTTCCATGGGATAAGTTCATTGTTGAGTATCATTGTTGTTGTTTGATTCGTGTCTTGTTTTGGTCAAAAAAGAACCTCTTGGAAAAAAGGAACGAGATAATCTGAGTGTTGAGAGTGTCATGTGATTTAGGGTACTATGGTGGTTGGTTAGGGAAGTCAAAGCACAAGTAATAAGAAGAAAGAAAATAAAAGAATAGGAAAAACAAAGGGAGATAGATGAAATTAAAAGAGGATTCCGAGTTCCTAGTCTTCAATGTGCTCTATATATCTATCTATGAATTTATTGTAATTTCTTTCATTTTGGTTACGACTTTGTCCATGGATTCATTAAATTAGTGGTCGAAGAACCTAACAAGCTCGTTTGATGTTTTTAGCTAGTAACTATAATTTACAAGGGTAATAAGAGTCATAGTCTTCTAAATTTTCATTCTCATGAATAGTAGAACAATTACACCCATTAATGAAATTTATTCTGAGCTACTTGTATATAGTTCCATTCTGAACTTCCTACATCAACACCTTTTCTCCTCAAACTAGCTTGCATGTGTTCTTTTAAAATAAAATATGCACACATTTATCACCCATATTACCTACATATATCAAGTTTCTAGTGAGATGTAGAGTGGGAAAAACCCTAGGAATATTTCTAATCCTTCCATTTTTTAGAAATAGCTTGACCCTTCCACATCGTATGATTTTGGTTATCGAGTAATATGATAGGAAAACATAAAATCCATGGTATTTTTTCATATTTATAAAACTAGTCCCTTTTGTTGGTACAAACTCGCCAACAAAATCCAGTTGACAGGGGTTCTGACTCTGTCGACAGCCAACTCAGCACGATCTCCCTGAGCACCGGCCCAGACAGGTTTTACCCTGCCAACAACACACGTAGAGCAGATGAGGTCTCACCCGAGATGTTCGAGGGAGAGCTGACGGAACCAAGTTTCCATAGAATAGGAAGGGACAATGTGGCATCAATATTAACAACTCAACGCAACATTAACAGAACTGATTACTTAAGCATTAACACAAGCATTTATCATTCTTCTTCATCAGATCGCATCTATTGATGCACAAATAGATCCAGTAAAATAACATCTTTTAAAGAAGGAAATCATCACATCATAGATCCATGTCGCGCATTCACTTAACATTCATCATAGAGTTGCTGAAAACATTAAAATAGAAAAACATTGTAACTCAGATCAATTTCTGCCTTGTCATACTATAGTTCACAGATCGACAGATCTCAGTCAAATAGTGCGTATCCATATCTAGCTCAAGATAATGCGATACCAA
Organism: Pseudotsuga menziesii; assembly: GCA_001517045.1. Lineage (NCBI taxonomy): Eukaryota > Viridiplantae > Streptophyta > Pinopsida > Pinales > Pinaceae > Pseudotsuga > Pseudotsuga menziesii. The sequence goes on along the minus strand of LPNX010910971.1, from coordinate 246,986 downwards.
CTCTCTCAACACTTGCAATCTACTTCTACTTATATAGGCTTGCGCCTTTATATTCAAGGTCCACTTATACAACTTCTAACTAATTCTTAACCGATTCTACAAAATAATGACCAATATCCGTAGAATATGGTCCAAAACAACAAAAGGTGACACAAAATATAAAAGATATTCTAATTCCTGCTTTGCGCAATAATATTCCTTGTGCGCTGTGTCTTTTGAGCTTGCACATAATCCATGATGTTGCGCAACTAATGTATCCAAAACCCCTGCCAACAAGCCCCCAACACAATTTTGTGGTTCTCCCTTGAGTCACATCAGTTGGACTGGTGTACTCATTGATCTTCATCCTGAAGTCTTCATACTGCTGAGTGATCTTCTTTACTTGTGCTTGAATTCTCTCATTAATGTCCAGACTCCCCGTCAAATCCTGCTTCAAGGGGTGCCCCACCATATTTTCGGTAACTTCTTTCCTACCTTCTTGTACAAATCGTACTGCGAAAACTGCCTTCATAGACAGTTGTGCTCCAATGTCTTGGAACACATCGAGCTAATCATTTATGTTTCATTGTCGCTCCTGAGCCTTTCCAACCCGCTGCTGCAATTCCCTCAGCTCGACCGACTGTGTAATATGGATGACTAGTGGAATTACTCTTAATGTGGTATTCAATGTCTCTAGTTTCTCTTCGCCTACAACTGCTTGGTCAGTTTCTCTAGCTGCACATCGTGGATGACGCTGCCCCAAAATTTCATCATTGCCTCAGTGACCTTCTTATATTCCTACTCCAGCTCTTCAAGTTATGCTGCCACTTCCTCTATGGTAGTCTTTTGCTCAAAAATTTGCTCAGGAGTCATTTTTTGGATATACCAGAGCATTCAAAATGTTGGTGTCCTTCTGCAACTACATAATAATTTCCCCAAGTCTCCTTACTTTTGTGACTGCATATAGTTCTGTGGTGTTTTCACAGACGTGCTTACAGGCATCCGCAACTGGCTCTTCCACTTGTATTCAACTGTCGAAAAGGTGGGCCTTCTCAATAATGAGTCAATCTGTTTCTTTCTTCAGCTCTATGATCTCCTCAGTAGTCCTTGTCTTCAGTTATTCTTGCGCTTTTTTCAATTCTTCTATCTCGTGTGCTTTTTTTCCATCAACTTTTCCTTACTGTGCAACAACTCATTGACTTCTTACTGTGTTACCTCCTCTTTCTCCTACTATCGTAGAAATTGATCGTTGATCTCTTTCTGCCTATCCGCCAACTCCTGGTTGGAAACTCGCTGCAAGTTTACCAATGTCTGTGTGGACAACACGTTGATATCCAATGATATATCCTGCAAATAGTGTAGGGAGGTATTCACATCCTCTCGTCCAACGTTAATCGCAGTTGGGGGAATTCGAACATTCCTAGCCTGAGGCTCAGTGCCGATTGACACGAATTCCTGCACAGTCGCACTCTCTGGTGCTCTTTTAAAAAAACAACATATACAGAATCTAGTTTGGTTCTTACCTCAACGAATCCTTCTTGAGCCAATTTCTTCATTTCCTTTGTAGACACATAAGTTACATCGTTAACGACCTTGGTCATCTTTGCGCATAGGTTCATCAGGCGCATCGATTGGGGGTCCCGTCAAGACTTCTGCTATACTGAGTGGTTCTCGCCATTCAACAGACTAGTCATTAATCATTGCCTCCAATTCCGCATCAGTCACCTTGTACCTCATTGGAAACCATTGCTTGGCGGTGTCCCATCGTGCTTTAACATGAATAGCATGGGGTCCAATTGTGAACTGCGCAATCCTCTGATATTTTGTTGTCACTTTCTTCGTCAGTCTTGGAACTTTTACAGCTGCCGCCTATAGTGCTTTCCTAGTAGATCCAAAATTGGATCGAGCGGTTTGATAATCTCTCTCCTTCTCTAACCCACCATAAATTTTGATATCTCACACCCTTGCATACTTCTATTGCTTTGACATCCATACCTTGGTAATCATCTAGCTCCATCCAAGCCACTAACGCAATCAAAATGAGGAGCCAACTATATGTGAATGGTCTTTCAACCGCCTGCACAACCATTGCATCCTTCACTAACTAGTTCATAAGAAAAATAGACCAGTTCATTTGTATGCCTTGCACACACAACTCAGCACATGTGACCACCTATGAATTACATTGAAATGGGTGGTTCTTCTTGACTAGTTTACTGGCCAAAATCCTTGCACCAATACATACCGCGTGATCATTGATACTATCAATGCGTATGCCCTCCCGTCACTCTCTAGAGCATATCTCTTCTTCAGAGTCACCGCCAACTTCTTGTCATTATCTTTTATGTGGAAATATTGTGAAGAGTCTGGCCCATCCTTAGGTAGCCCTGCTATCTTTGAAATTAACCCTACCGTGATTTCAATTGGTTCATCTAACCACAAAAACACACCATGGAAGCACGCCAAAAGTTTCCTCATGCATGCATTCACTTCAGTTGTCCACCTAAAGTGCGACATGTTGATAAACCCCAGTAATCTGACTCTAGCCAACCTGCTCGCCTAGTCCTTTGGGATGCTATCTATCGGCCCATGTTCGACTACTACCATTGACACATATGGCTCATGTGTAATGTCCTCTAGTGCAAGCAGGCCGTGGTATTCATATTTCATTTGCATCAATGCAGGCATGATGTAAAAAGTAAATACCATCCCTTGTGGTATTACCAACATCCTTATCTGATACTTCTGATTCTTCATGGGATTCTTGGCCTTCGCACCAGGGCAACTAGGAGGGAAATATCCAGGGATGTCCTTGACAAACACCCTTACGCTAGTTGTAGACTCCACCACTCCTAAGCTCGATGACCCCATCTGTGCATTGTCTTCTCCTTGCATCCTTATGGACGTTCTGGTCTGTCTCTTCTATAGCACCGAAGAGCTAGGATTTTGTGCCTTTCTCTTCCCCTTTGGCACCATTCACGATTCGACTTGCATACTAGCCACTTCTTCCACAATTTCTACTAGTATGTTTGGTGAATCTCTCTCATTGGAAATCTATACAGTATCTGGGTTACTCTGCATGCTGTACCAATTCCTCTCAAGACTTAATAATCATGCACCCTCTTTGGACTTAGAAACCTCCTCAATATCCTCACTCTTTCTCAACAACTAGCTCTACAACTTGGCAGCTCTACAACTCAACTCAACTCTGCATAATGGTGTCTTCCGACTGTGTCGAGTTTGCTCTTATAGCGCCAAATCAACTCGTACTCATCATTACCAAATCAACGAGATCATCTTGACCAAATAATGCATTAACTACCTAAATCCGTCGTCGATTTTTCCAACCCAACAGTTGGAGTCGCCATCATTACGCGTCACTTCCACAAGCGTTGCCGGTTAACTACTTTTAATTTCCTTCATTTATTACTGATTTGACTTCTGCTCGCAGCCCTGCAGATGTCACAACATGATCTCCTAACTGCGCTACTAAGTCCTATTCTTATGCAACCACCTCCTTTTGGTGCACATTCCATTCATTCATCATCCTATATATATATTTTTCATTGCACAATGCCTCAAGCACCGTGTGATTCTAGATCCGTCCTATAGGGCGTCATCCTTCTACCATTTACTAGCTTTGGAAGCATCGCTCCCTCTAACTGCTATAGATGAACCGCACCTCCTGAAGTAATTGAATTAATAATATATGGTCCTAACCAGTGCATATGTAACTTACCTGGATGCTTCACGAACTTGTTGTCGTACAACAACACCAAATATCCTTACTAAAATTATTTATTCTATATGTGGCGATCATGCCAAGCCTTATGTCGATCCTTCTTGACGGGCTGGTGGAATCCTGCAATAAAGCGGTTCTCCTCGAGCTACATCAACTTCTCCATATGCTCCTCTAGCGTTTCTTAATCATCCATACACGTCGCTGTGACAATGCGTAGACTTGGAACAATGTACTCCATAGGCATGACAACCTCTTTCCTATATACCAATTTGAACGATGTTTTCCCTGTCAATATTTTACAAGTGGTGCGATATGCCCATAAAAATGCTAGAATATTCAGGTCCCAGTCATCGCAACTTGCATTACATACCTTTGTAAGTGCATGCTCTAATATCTTGTCAAATTCCTCCACCGTCTTGTTCGCCTCTGGATTATATGGGGTACTTTTCTTATGTCGTATCTATGGCTCTTCCGTCATTGCCCTTACCATGCAATTGATGAAGTGACTGCCCTGGTTGCTCATCAATATCCAGGGGCATCCAAACTATGTCACAATATTATCAAATAAGAACCTTGCTATAGTCGCAGTGGTGCAATCCACAACTGGTGCAGCCTCCACCCACCTCGTCAAACAGTCTGTTGTTGTAATGATGTACCACACACCAGTTCTCTTCCTAGGTGGGTTGATTGGTCCCACAAAATCTGTGGCCCATTTATAAAATGTTGTAGTGTTACTTATGGTACGAGTGGAATCTCATCTCTTCGCGATGGTTTTTCAATGCGTTGACAGACATCCCAACTTCATGCATAATCCATTGCATCATTATGTATAGTGGACCACTAGAGCCATGTGCGAAGCACCTTTCTCGCAGTCACTCATCCTCCATAGTGTCAGCTAGCAACTCCCGCATGGGCCTGTTCTAAAATATTCCCTTGTTCATGTGGTAGGACACATCACCACAAAATCTTATCTGATCCAAGTTTGTATAGATGGACAACGATCAACTGGAAATCCGAGGCCTTCACCACCAACTGTTTCTTTTGACTCGTTGTGAATTCCTTCGGTGCGCTTATCGTCGCCAGAAAAAAAATATTATTTGATCATAATAATCATCAGCCATGTTGAATCTGAACAACTGTGCATATGGCAGTCCATCTTCAATATTTGTTGGCTCTTTGCCTGTCTCAATTCTAGATAAATGATCAGGTCCCGCATTTAAGGGAATTGACTTCACAATTATCTTGAAATCAAATTCTTGAAAGAGAAGTAGCCAGCGGCATATTCCCCCCCACAACATAGGCTTATTGACTAGGTACTTCAAAGAAGAATGGTCAGTATACATTTTAAAATGACCGCCCAAGAGGTAATGCCTAAAATTTTGTAGTGCATATACCATCGCCAGACCTTCTCTCTTTGTGGTTGTATAGTTATTTTCTGCAGATGGTAGCTTCCGACTAGCAAATGCAATCGGGTGATCTAGATATCCTTCTCCTGGTTGCGCCAGCACCGCTCCTAGTATAATGGATGTTGCATCCATGTGAACATGGAACTCCTCATCCCAATCTGGAAAAAACTAGTATCGGTGCAAAATCCATCTTGGATTTCAATGCGTCGAAACTCCCCTGACACTTTTGACTCCATACAAATGCTGAATATTTCTTTAAAAAATTTTCCATCAGTGCTATAATTGTAGCATATCCCCGTATGAACTTGTGATAATACCCTGTGTGCCCCAATGCCACTCTGAGCATGTTTACATTTGTAGGTGGTGTCTAGCTCAAGATCAATGCAATTTTCGCAGGGTTAACCAACAATCCTTGTTTGCAAACAATGTGACCCAACAACATCCCAAAGGGTACGCATAAAATACGCTTGTTTAAGTTAAGCACGATCTGATGCCGTCGACATCTCTCCAACATCAACCGCGGGTTCACCAAATGGTCTCTGATCAACCCATTAACTGTCCAATTGTCCATATACACCTACAAAAACGTCTGAATGAAATCTCTTAATGCAACGACAACAACCCAGGAAAATATCATAGGTGCATTCTTCAATCCTAAAGACATCACAGTATACTGGAAACAACCCCATTTAGTAACAAATGTGGTTTTGTGCCGATCCTCTTTTGCGATCCTTATCTGGTGATAGCTAAAAAATATGTCTTCAAAGGAATACATATCCTGGATGCGTACTCCTTCCAGGACCTCATCAGTAAATGGTGTCAGAAATGGATCATGCATACATGCATCATTCAATTTTCACAGGTCGAAGCAGATCTGGACCTCACCCATTTTCTGGTCTTGGACAACCATCAGATTGATCCATTCTAATTCTTTAACTTGTTCAATTATTCTAGCATTCAACATTCGATTAAGCTCAGCTTTTACCCTTTCCTTTTATTGCGGATTCAAATGATACAGGCATTTCCTTACTTGTTTTGCATCAGGTTTCAATGGGATCTTCATCTCTCCTAAATCTCCCAGTATCCCCTTCATCTTAGAAAACTTCGTAGGAAACAGATCTTGGAATTCATGCAACAAGTTTGTAATATTTTCCATCGTTTCTTCATCCCAGTAGTCTCAAACACTTGCAAAGTTTGGGTTATATTCTTTCCCAATTTTGACCTTCTTTATCTTCAATGGCTAATTCATGGGATCCATCGGCACATTTGGTGCTATGAAATCCTGACTTCCTTTCATTTCTGGAATGTTAATATTCTATGGATCATCAACATCTGGATCGCCTGACACATTATAACATTCCTTCATTGATTTCATGTGACAACCTGCATGTGAATACACTGGATATGCGACTGGCACCAGCTTCAGGACAACATCATGGATAAGTTGTAGCGCATTGTGAACATCCAGATTGGCATCCGTGAAACTGTAGGCATGATTAAAACAAACTGTCAGCTCCTCCCAAATGGTGATCTCTCTGCGCAACTCAGTGGATACATACCAAGATCATGGCATTTCATCCCAATTGTGGATAAAGGAATGGACCCACTCATCCTTTGGTCATGATGCCCACAAAGTCTGACACTCAATCAAATGATCACCAGGACTATTCCATCTGTTGTATCTCCCAGCATGGTAGACTTCGATATCACTGAAGAGAACTATCATCAATCGTCGACACTGCGAACATCCAATGATCGATTTCTTATGGGTCTCCCACCAGCGTGCTAGGGTATCCTTCAACGCTTCCTCCAAATCCAGTAATCATTGTGGTTCTGACACCCTATCTTCGAATTCAATAAGAAAATCAGATAGCTCAGGAATTCCTTCATAAATTGGTAATTCAATGGTTTCAGTCGCGACGTGACGAAAGGACTGTGTAATCAAGCCACACTTCTATAACGACATTTCATGCAAGCAGTTTTTCCAGTTCTCTAAAGCATCATTAGAGTCAAAGGATGCATAGGTAGCGCTGCGCCAACCAAGTTCCCCATTGGTAGTCAAATGTACATAATCTTCTGAAATATTATAAGCATGATCCCATCCTGTGACAACTTCATCCTTTATTGGCTCAATATATCTTCGTCCTTCATTTGGATCCATTGGAGTGATGAATCTGATGTCTTGGTTCTCAAATGTCATCATGTGCTTCTTAAAATTATGATTACTACCATTCTTTCATTGGCCCATCCAATTCCTAGCAACGTGGGATAGGATCCTCCACCATCGACGACTTTGATTATGCTGAAGTCAGTATAAGTATTCATGCCCTCGACATCCACTACAGGTGCAACACACATCTGATTGGTTGTACCTTGTCCTGATTATCCAATCACAACTGCACTGGAGATCAGCCCAATGTCGGCATCCCCATCTTCTACCATGTATGTTTTGTTAGCATATTCACATCTAAGCCCAGATCTAGGATGACTGAGTCTACTTCATATTCTCCAATATGAATTTTCATGCGCACTCTTTCCCCATATTTTTCTTATGTATGTAATTCATTGCATAATCCTCCCATCCTTTAGCCGGTCGATACAACAGGTTCTCAATTTTGGCAAGAGAATCAGGATCTCTTTCCAGCGATAACAAGATCTCAAAGAAGTTCTCCAAGGTACCATGCTGCTGCGATGGTCCTGCCTCCAATGAAGAATCAAAAGAAGTGGGAATTTCATAGATAGTTGACTTATGAATATTTCTTTTGATCGCATCACAAGCTTCAAATAATGTGTCTTTCTCAACGTAGATGTCAAACCGAGCCTTATTTTTCCTAGCCAGCCAAACTTGTGGATGGGGCCCATCTTATCCCTTCATCGCACCTCCGTGCGTGATGACTTCAACATCAACATCATGTGTCCTGGGTTCCACTGAAATCGTTGCGACCATTGGTCCTTGATTCTGGTTCAAAGGCAGATTCACAGTTTGACCCATGTTCTGATTTGTATTCTGGTTCTGAATCAGAAGTTGGTTCTGCACTTGATTCTACAATGAAGGATGATTATGTACTTGATTTTGGCTCTACAACTGATTCACGTTTTGTAATTGATTCTAATTCTATAACTGCGGTACATTTTCGGCCTTCCACCTCGCAATCAGTAGTGGCAGTTCTCAACAGCGTGATCAATCACGGTACAATACGTACACGAGACTGTAAGTATGGACAATCCCTCAGAATAGTGACCTAATAGACCATAGTTGTAACATTGGATAGGTTAGAAAACTCATCCGCCTCCTCGACCAAAGCCTCCTCCTCATCCTTCGAATCCTCTGCGGAATCCTCCTTGTTGTTGGTATTGTGGCTGAGCCAATTGCTGCTGCGGGGGATTTGTCTTCTGCTGGACATAGTGTGCCGACTGAACATATTATGGCTGTTGTGGCACCATCTGCATTTGATTGTACCGCAGCTGTGGCGCAAACTGCTGTTGTGGTACATACTGTGGTTGAGGTGGTGGTTGCACCACCTGCGGCTGCGATGGCTGTATTTCTCGATGATCCTCTCCCTTCACATAATATGATTCGTATGTTCTCTCCTAGAGTAGGTCATATGTGCGACAGTATTTATCTTCATGCTTGACAAATCGACAAAATGAGCAATATAGATTTGCTGGATTCGTCACCATCTTCCACATGTATTCACATTCCTCATGTCTATTCCCGTATACTTGACATATGCAGAACCATGGCACACAGCCACAAATCAAAGGGTTCGGCGCCCTTGACAACAGATAGTTTCATAAATATGGGAAAGTATCCTTGGTATGTCCATCTGTGCGACATCGAGTGCACCGAAGATCCTCACATTGTTCCTTTCCCTTCTTAAGTTCTTGTAACTGAAGTGTCAAGTTTGCTAACTGCGTTTGAATATGGTTCATACCAACTGCATTTTCTCCAACGGGTGAAGCTTCCAGCTTCATGGAAATCTCTAGAGCCTCGCTCTGTGTCGCGATCTTTTGTTGCATAAGCGGTGGTATGATATGGGTTAACAGTGCTACAATAAACCATTCCTTTTGTTGAATGTCTCTCATTTAAAAAATAACTCTTTCCATGAGTGTCTTGAACCTATGATCAAAATCCTAGATAGTCTCATTGGGATACTGCTTAATTTCCTTGAATTCTGTAATGCACTGTGCTTCAAAATTTGATTTTCTAAATTATTCAATAATTCCTCTCTTGAATTATGCCAATGTCTTCGGAGGAGTCCCCGTAGGAACTTGTTCAAATTTCATATACCAATCTAGTGCATGACCCCGCAGGGTTGTCGCTAATTGGCTCGTATTAACATCATCATCCACAACTTGTCTTACAATCCATACTGCTTCACATAGGAACTTGTACTGTTATGGATCCTCAGTCCCGTTCCCATGGAATAATGGTAAATTTTCTTCGTATCCCACCATTTCGGGCCTTATTCCTACCTATGCTCATCTACTGCTACTATTAGGTGTTGTTGGCACTTCGGACAAGTCGGTGTTGTACTCACATTTCTTCCTGATTGTGATGTAGTGCGTGGAGGCATGGGTACGTTTCTGCTAGGGGTTGATATTACCTCTACCCTAGGTGTATTATGGGTTTGGTCATCCTCATCGTCACTGTGGGGTCGCTTCGTCCTGTATGGTATTCCTTCTCGGTCTTGCGTTTTGATCGCAGCAAGACCTTCTGCTGTCCTCTTCCTCTTCTGATGTTGAAACCTTTCTCCTCCTCTAGTAAGACCACTTTATTCCTTAGATTCCCTCTCATTCTCATCGTAAATTGCACCCATATATCCCGTATCATTCCATTCATCTCCCCCCTTTCTTTGTGGTATCCACAGCCCTTGCACACCAACGTTCTACTACTCAAGGTGCATCTTTAATATGTATTTTTCACAGACAAGCATCTTAATTGACAATTGCAACGACAATAAGAACCTACCTCTGGGTCTGTTGAAAAATTCCCTTTCTACTTCGTTGTAGGAATTGGTAGTATTAACTGTGAACTTGGTGATATAGCCTTCTAAGATGCTATCCAACTAGACTTCAACAAACCGCAACGATTTGTTGTCAGTTTCCCGCAACTCCAAGATCAATTCCTAGGTCCAGGACCTTGGCTCACCTCCTTGGAAATTATTCTTGCAATAGGTAAACCATGCCAACCACTCATACAGGATGATCGAGAATTCAGAGAAAAAGTACTCATGTGGACCTTCATGTATTTATCTTTCCAACCACTTATCTGTCGTCAATCCAGGGTTCTGATTTTTCATCTCAGCAAATTTTCGCAGCTTCTGGTTGAACCAGTCTTGAATTTTTGGTCTTGTTGAATGCCACAACATGTTCTCCCTTCAATCGCAATAAGGTCCCGACAATGAAACCATTTATTGGCACAAACTTGCCTACAAAACCCACCCAACAGGGGTTCTGACTCTATTGACAACCAAACCAACACGATCTCCTTGAGCATCAGCCCAGACAGGTTTTACCCTATCCAGCAACACCTGCAGAGCGGATGAGGTCTCACCTGAGATGTTCGAGGGAGAGCGGAAGGGACCAAGTTTCCATAGAATAGGAAGGAATAATGTGGCATCAATGTTAACAACTCAGCGCAACATTAACAAATCTGATTACTTATGCATTAACACAAGCATTTATCATTTTCTTCATCAGATTGCATCTATCGATGCGCAAACAGATCCAGTAAAATAGAATCATTTAAAGCAGGAAAACATCGCAACATAGACCCATGTCATGCATTCAGTTAACATTCATCGTAGAGTTGTAGAAAACAGTAAAATAATAAAATAGAAAGGCATAGTTACTCAGATCAACTTCCACCCTTTCATATTAATTTCATTCAAAAATTACAGTTCATAGATTGACAGATCTCAGTCAAATAGTGTGTATCTAGATCTAGCTCAAGATAATGCGATACCAACTCTCTCAACACTTGCACTCTAGTTCTACTTATCCGCAGAATATGGTCCAAAACAACAAAAGGTGAGTACGCAAAATATAAAAGGTGTTCTAATTCCTGCTTTGTTCGCTAATCTTCCTCTTGTGTGGTGTTGTTTGAGCTTGCGACATCTGCAATACTGCGCAACTAATGTATCAAAAACCCCTGCCAACAACTTTGAGGAGTCATATGAAATGAAGCATACGAGTGAATCAACCATACAACATAATCTACATGTGTATCTATATATGATAAGTAAACACCACCTTTTTTCTCTACAAGGTGTTTGTTTCCATGGAAGGGGAATCATCAGACACCTTACTTTTATCAACACTCTTAGATTCACAATTTTTTGTTATAATGCCCAACTTTACCACATTTCGAGCACTTATTTTCAAATTTTCCTATAGATTTACATCTTCCTCTAGACTTAGATCTTCCCCTAGAAGACCTATTTTTCATATCTTGGGAACGACCTCTCATAAATAACACATCCTTGGTCACAACCTTCATGGATTTTCTTCGCATTTCCTTTGATAACAAGAAATCATATACATCCACAAACTTTAACAATATGGATTGAGTGGCACTACAAATTGTTATAGCCAAATTATCCAAAGAGTCCGACAAAGAACATAAAAAGGAAATACACTCATATACTTCATCCTCTTAATATCAACCATTTGCAAATGACTTACCATATTTTTAAAGGTACTTAAATGATCTTACGTGGTGTCACCATCCTCCATCCCAAGATGAAACAACTTCTTTCAAAGAAATAACTTGTTTATGACTAAGAAAGATTTCCTAGCTTATCCCACAACTTATTTGGACCATCTTCTCCAAAAATTTTAACTACATTCAATTTGAAAGTCCGAGTTGAATCATGCTTCTCACTTTTCCCTATATCTTTTCCCAATTTTGTTTTGACATAGTATTGTTATTTGTACCTATATCCACAATAGACCATTGATCTTTGTCTACAAGAAGATTTCCCACCTCAAGCTTCCATAACTTGAAGCTTTAGACGTTTATATTCTTGATTCATATTATTAAAATGATGACCATTTCCTTTACACAAGAGTCACTACATAAAGCACCCACTCCAACACAGTTTTATGAAAGAACCAAGATACCTATGTTCTTCACATGATGAGATAAACCATAGAAATAAAGGAATCTACCTTAAGCTAATACCTCACTTTGGTATCAGATGAGAATTTTGATAAACCGGTGTAAGGAAAAAGCATACCTAACAGAATCTAAAATGCAACAACAAACAATCAACTCAAACACACATTACTAGAAGATTTATTCTGGAAACTCAAAACCGCGAAAATTAACATTTATGAGAGTTTCTTCAGTCTCTATCTCATTGTATTGTCTTTTTATGTTTACAGTGCAATGTTACAACACCCAAAACCCTAATCCATAAACCTAGATTAGATTGGAATTCCAATTCCATGACTATAATTAGTTTAGAATGAACCACAAAAATTCTTTCATGGTTATTTCCCCTACCCCCATGTACCCCCTAGTTGGGTGTTGATCAACCCTCTAAACTCCCCTTTCTTTGGAATCCTACAAATACTACAACATATGTCCATGAAATTTGGTTCAATCTCTAATCCCATTGTGATCCTAGAGAGGCCTTTGTTGCGCAACACAATGACAATACTAGCCTTCTAATCATGCTATTTGAATGGAGTAAGAATTGATTAAGGAGATTGGTCTATCCTAATTCATGCACTCTGATATGTGTCTTCCACTTGCAAGCTTGTATACAACTTATTTAGAATCACCAAGCATCTGATACCGTGTGAGAGTTTGAACCAATGGATCTACAAGCTAAATGGAGCAGTAATGCATTTAGTAATCAATAAAAGAGAAGAATGTATTGGGGTAACATAATTTTCAATAACCTAACAAAGATATCTCATCGGAGATGACTCTTCAATACAATTGTATAGAAAATAGAGAGAAAATTATAGTTAAGATCTAAGCTAAGTAGTCTCCATTAATAAACTAAATTCTCAATAGAATGCATCAATGAATGAATTAGAGAAGTGATTGCTCAATACGATACAATATTGCAGATATAAGTAACCAAGCTAGGCTTAATTACATGCGTAAACGTTAGTTAGACGTAAAAGAAAACACCATGGATTGCCAAATGTACCCTCATGAGGGATTTATGCTCATCATGTAAGTGTTGTTAGGGTATAACTAGGCCTATAATTCACAAGTGAGGATATTTTCTGCCAATAATAGACAAGTGCATCGTCCTTAGGAAGCAAACTAGGCCATGCAAGTGTCATCAGGGTAAACTAGTCATGGAACTACCTCATGCGGTAGTTAACTCACTCTTGCACTAAAAACCAATGTTTAACTCAAGATGCATCTGAAACTTGAGTGTAACTTGACCTAAATAGCCAACTAGGAGGAATTAGGGAGTTAATTAGGCCAAAACTACTAATTGAAGTGAACAAAACCCTAAAAAGGGGGAATGCGTCACATTAAGGGTGTCTATTGAGGCTAAAATAAGGAGGCAAAATAAGGGGGAGCACTATTGTCCCCTAGAACTCCAAAGAGATATAAAATGGCTATGCATGTACACCAAGATTCAATTTTGTATAACAAATTTCATTCACAAATGATTTAAAAGAATTATTAAAAAACATAGAATAATTATAATTTTGAATATTAATATTGTTAAAAAAAATTAGCCATCATGGTGTATATTAGTTGGTGTAGGATGCACTGTTAAAACACTCATTGCGACATGGCTAGTTTAAACCTGGTATCCTTATGTACCACATGTAGGGTAGTGTCATTCATCATGGCCCTATGTACCAGATAAACACTCCTTACGACATGGCTAGTTCAAACCTGGTATCCCTATGTACCACAAGTAGGGTAGTGTCATGCGTAACATAATTTAAAACGAATAACACTAAATTCAACATTGATTTAGACAAAATTGATTTCTTATTGTGTTAATGTATTATCACTATTTAAGTGCTTAATGTGTTCATGTCTTATCAATATTTTGAATATTAATATTGCTACAAAATTAGCCATCATGGTGTAGATCAGTTGGTGTAGGGTGCACTCTTTTAAAACATTCCATGCGACATGGTTAGTTCAAACCTTGTAGCCCTATTTACCATATAAACACTCCTTAGGACATGAATAGCTCAAGCCTCTTAGCCCTATGTACCACATGTGGGGTAGTATCATGGGTAACATATTTTAGAATGAATAAAACCTCATAGCCCTGTGTACCACATGTGGGGTAGTGTCATGTGTAACATATCTAATTTAGAACGAATAACAATAAATTAAACATTGAGTTAGTCAAAGTTGATTTCTTAATGTGTTAATGTATTATCACTATTTAAATATTTAATGTGACATATTCAATACACAACCTTATTTGGCCTCATTTTTAATTTGAAAAATTAAAAAGTACCATCAAAATTAAGAAATAGAAAACAATATCTTCTGAGTATTATTCAAATTGTTTGACAATGAGTTTTAGCATTAAGAGACCCGGCCAAAACATATTGTTTTAATGAATCTCAATGGATGACCTAAATATATGTTCTCTCCTAGTATACCATAAGTTTCATAAGTTTAANTCCTCACTATATGGTCTTAGTCGTTGTTCTCCCTCTTACGTTGGGAGCTAGGAGTTTAAAGGCGGTGTTAGCACTGTTTTTGTGCTAAGTAGTTGGAGAGGTATAAAACAATGTAAAGAAAAATAGGGTTTGATGAGCGAAAAAGAGTTAAACGACTTTGGTTAAAAATGAAATATTTTATAATTAAGGAATACGTTTATTCATTATGGATAAATATTATAAGAGTTTATCAAGTATATTTTATATAAAAAAAGTGGGCTAAAGTTATGTTTTATAAAAATAAATATAAAAAAAAAACTAAAATTTACTTTTATAAATCCAAAAAGTAAATATGGATATTTTACCAAAAGATTATTAGGCTAAGCCCAAGATCCAAGCGCTCAAGAAATACCACGTTACTTTGTTCCTTGGAAAAATGTCATAAATCTAAAATGTAAATATGGATATTTTACCAAGAGATATATTAGGCTAAGCCCAAGATCCAAGCGCTCAAGAAATACCACGTCACGTTACTTTATTCCTTGGCAAAATTTCATAAATCCTAAATATGGATATTTTATCCAGAGATATATTAGGCTAAGCCCAAGATCCAAGCGCTCAAGAAATACCACGTCACGTTACTTTGTTTCTTGGCAAAATTTCATAAATCCAAAAAATATTTCATAAATCCTAAATATGGATATTTTACCAAGAGATAGATTAGACTAAGCCCAAGATCCAAGCGCTCAAGAAATACCACGTCACGTTACTTTGTTCCTTGGCAAAATTTCATAAATCCAAAAAGTAAATATGGATATTTTACGAAGAGATATCTTAGGCTAAGCCCAAGATCCAAGCGCTCAAGAAATGCCAAGTTACTTTGTTCCTTGGCATAAATTCAAAACAAATACCACGTTACTTTGTTCCTTGGCATAAATTCAAGAAATACCACGTTACTTTGTTCCTTGGCATAGGCTAAGCCCAAGATCTTGGCCAACCAAATCTTTGGGAGGTTGGGGATTGAAAATATCTGTCTATTTTGCTAAATCACTTGCTGCCAAAAGTGTGTGGAATTTGATTAATGGTACAGGACTGTGGGTGCAGATAGCAATGCAGAAATACATTTCACCCTTATCTATAGTAGATTGGATAAGGGTTGATGTAAAGAAAAAGAAAGGTATTTCCATATGCTGGAAAGCGGTTCTTTGGTCGTTTGATCTTATAGGACAGGCTCTTGTTTGGAGAATTGGGACTGGAACTGAGGTACATATAGGCATTGATCCTTGGCTAGGGTGCAAATGGAGGCATGTTTTACCTGATTCCATGATAGATAAACTTCATTCAGTTGGGTTTTTTGTGATCAAAGATATTGCTTGTACTAGTACAACATTTCTTTAGAATCAGGGTTGGCTGAATGCAGATCTTTTTTATTTTTATGACCAGGAAATCATCATTTGGAATTCTTATGTGCTTTGTTGACTTCCAGCCATGTTAGAATTTCAACTAAGGATGACCAGCTGATTTGGAGTCTTTCTAAAACTGGTAAGTACACACCTAAAGATGGTTATTTTCATCTTATTTGTGACAGGAATGAGATGGAAAGTTTCTGGTGGTGGAAGTGGTTATAGAAACTTAAATGTCCACTAAAATAAAAAATCTACTGCTGGTTTTTATTTTCAATGAAAACACTTACTTGGGATGTATTGTGTAGAAAAGGTAGAGAAGGACCGGGCTAGTGCTATCTCTGTAAAATGGACTTTGAAACTAAGAACCATATTGGTTTTGAATGTTCATTCACTAGGAGGGTTTGGTCAGAAATTGAATATAAGTTAAGTTATAATAATTACTGGAATGGAACATCAGTTTTAGACCGTGTTAAGAACTGGATTATGCATGCTGAGGCCAGGTATAGGTATTTACCTGTTATTGTTTCTTGGTTCATTTGGAAGGCTCAGAATCAATGTTGTTTTGAAAATATTCAGCCAAAGTCTTTTGTTGTTACTTCTTTATGTTTGGGATTACTGAATGATTATCCTTTAGATAACAGAGTGTTGAATTTAAGAATGGTTGTCAATGAACAAATTGACAAAGAATCAGCTTGGGGGTATTTTCATGGTTATATGTGGGGCAAGTGGTATATTGTATTTATCTGATGAACACTCCTTTGCTTTCTCTGCTGGTTTGGGGATAGGTACCAATAACTTTGCTAAGATTCTAGCCTTAAAAATGCTTATCACTTTGGCTTTAAAGCAGGGGGTTCCAACACTGCAGGTTTTTAGGGATTCTCAGCTGGTGATCAATTGGATATCCAGTAAGTTTAGAATTAATAACATTCTTCTTACTTAGATACTTCATGAGGTGATTAGAATTTCTAACTTATTGGTTAAAGTTGATTATAAGCACATTTATCGCGAAAGGAATACTAAGGCTGATGCTTTAGCTAATGCAGGTGCCAATGTGTTGGAAAGACATTGGAAAATTCCGGAGTATAGAGGATCTGAAACTTATGAGACTTTTCAAATTTTTTAGTTTGAATTCTATTTTCAAGGTTGGGCAGGGGGGGATGTGTGACTCTGGAGGAATATGACAGGTTTATAGTTTTGATTAAGTTTTCTGGAAACTTTTAGTGATAGTGTTCTTATTGACAGTGACTATTATGATCTTTTCATGACAGTTTTGGACTCTCGTTTATTTCTATGATTTGTGAGGCTAAAGATATGACAGTGAACTATTTCTGACAGTGTTCATCATAGTTTTGGTTTCTATGTGACTGTTTTCTTTTGACAGTTATTGGACAACTTTTATAAGGTGATTATGACAATATATGACTGGAAGGACAGTCATGTGAATATATCAGTTATATTTTTGGATAGCTTTTATCTGTATTGTTGATATAGACTGGATTAGATGATAGATAAATTTTACAAAGTCTTTTGTAATTCTAGTTGATATGTTAATACCATATTTTACTACTTTCTGGTTTATATTTTTTATATCCATCAAAGATTGTGGTGTAATATGAATGAAATTTTGGATTGGATATAATTTGATTTTTAAATCAATTATTATATTTTTGTAATCAAGCATGTTTATGCTGATGAATTGAGGAAATGGACATTGATCTTTATTTAAAAAGATAATGGACCATTTGATGAATGTAATTTTTAATAAAGTTACGATTTTTTTCTTTGGAAAAAAGAAGGCTAAGCCCAAGATCTAAGCGCTCAAGAAATACCAAGTTACTTTGTTCCTTGGCATAAATTCAAAACATGGGCTCACGCTCATGCACCGACCTACCACATCGACCAACCAAGTCAGCAAGCAAATGAATCAAATGAATATGTTTTGGCGATGGCATCCAAACAATCCAAATAGCAAGCTCTTAATTTATTCCTTGGAAACTATAGAAACCGCCAGGGCATATAAATTCTGAAAATTTGTTTCATCTTGTACATGTGGGATAAAACCATTTCCAAAATATATAAAAATATGTAAAAACACAATGTAAAGTGATGGTTAATTGCGTTGAGGGTGTCAATGAGAGAGCAGTTTTAATTCTAAGAGGCCTTTCCACAACGTTCTATTTGTGAATATAAAGTTTTGAAAGCACTCAATTTTAGGTGGAGTTAAATTGGAAAACAATTAGTTTTCGTATTATGGCTCGACCTGGAAGTCACGCAATCAAATGGGTCAGTGGGAATGTTTTCTTGTCTTCTTTATTGCAGCATTATCTAGGTGTTTGAATGTATTGTTGACCAATCCAATATGGGTTGTGGTTACACGCATGCAGACTCATACAAAGACACTGAAGACAACAAAGGATGGTGGACCATTAGATCCCACTAATGAGCTTCCACCAACCACTACAGAAGATATAATTGTGCCATAGTGGACAGAGGTTCATTATTATGGAATAGGACATGCGATGCAAGTACTTTATGGAGAATCTGGATTTTTTGGATTCTGGTGAGGTGTTATGCCAACAATTATTATGGTGAACAATTATTCTATTCAGTTTATGATCTAGGAAATTTTATTGAAGCACATTAGAGCCAAGCGGGCCTTGAACACACAAGGCCTTGAAAATGTGACTGCGTTGGATATTTTCTTGCTTGGAGCTCTCACTAAAATAGGAGCAACCGTTGTAACATATCCTTTATTGGTTGTTAAATCAAGGCTTCAAGCAAAGCAAAAAGCTACGACGAGCTGGTAAAATTGGAAAACATGTGAGCGTATTTGTGAATGTAAACAAAACTGTGTGTATGTTGCTTCAAATGGTGGTCATGTTCCTACTCCAACTCATATTATTGCCATGATTTTATCGAGCTTGAAGAAAATTGCAAAGATGAACGTGAAAATGAGGTTGTTGATTGTTGTGTTGGAATACTTGTTTGTTTCACAAGTCTTCAATGAAGATCCATTTTGGATGCCGTCGCCAGTGCTAACCTTAATCTCCTTCACTTGATACATGCAGACAGGAGTACATTTTAACAATTTGAATAATTTATATTTAGTGTGAAGGTCAATACAGGTGGCGAACATCCATCACTCAGTGTTAGCACTCGTGCTAAATTTTGAATGGGCATCGACGAAAAAAAGCTAGCAGGAAGGGGTATAGGAAAAATTTTACCGGGCTTGAAAACCTTGAGAATGGGTCACCATCGAAAATGTAGTGTGAAGTAGCATAGGTTGAGGATTTCACAATGAAGGAGGTGCACAGATAACTAAGCTATGAAGGTGCATGAAATCCGTGGCTCCCCCTGCTTCCCAGGGATCATCATCACAACCTATCATATCTACGATAGGTGCACACCCTCATGACGGGAGAGGCAGGGAACATAGGGGTGCATCGAGGTCGTGACGTCCGAGAAGGCTCACACAGGTTAAATGACCAGGATATCTCAATCAAAGAGATCTACGGTGGAGGACCTGTTTCGCCGCCCCAACTTGCACAGTAAATAAGGCAGAGGATGGCTATGAAGTGGGGGAGGGCCCCTTGTTTTTGAATGATGGCGATCTGACAAGGAGCGAATAAACGGCCCTATAGGTCTTCATGGCGGGAAGGTGCACGATGGATAAGGGAAATAAACGATGTGAAACCTTGTAGAGCCCCTAGTTTTCAACGGCATAGATTCAATGAAGTTGTCTAGGTCAAGAGCATTGATCTACGGCTCTGATCTGTGTCGCGATAGGGACATGCGCAGAGGTTAATCAGTAGGAGGATCGTGAAGTGTGGTAGGGGCCACCTAGATAGGGTGGGACAGGTGGTATCGTCAGCGCAAGCCATATCCTGGGCCTTCGAGATTCACTTCCTGACACACGTAGTAAGGACAAGCGCCAAAATGATTAGTTGGCAAAGGATGCAAGCAACTGTACACGCCATACAGAAAGGCAGTGAGGCACCAAAGCTCCAGATAGATCGATGGAGCAACAAAGTGATGGACGTCAAGTCCACCTACAATGAGATCTCCTAAGGATGATTATGAGCAAAGACGGAGGTCATTTCTGAAAACAAGGCCATTGGATCACGATAAGGGGGTGGCGCAAGCGGCGTCTCCACGTAAGAAATCCGAGCAAAGTCCCACGTGACCATTCATTTGTCATCATAACACTCGATGATGATGCGTGTGAGGGGTTGACAGAGCCTTACCAAGATCCTTCATCTAGCTCGTTATAACTCTACCATCTAGTCTTTGCAAGAGAAATGAATCGAGCAAATATTGATGGAGAACAAGGGTGGCAGAGTGTTGTTCTGGTGGAAGCTCGAGGACCCTGCTACTAGGATTATAATGACCTCTCTGTTTAAGGGGCCTACGGTTCATTGCGTTATGCTAGCTGCTGGGCGCACTGGGGGACTTAAATAGTTTCCAGACCATTGAATTGCATGGGTTCCAACCATCGAGGCAGAGATGAAGATAAATTCCTTCCCTTGTGCTTTGCCTTGTTTGATTATCTGAAACAGAGGATAAAATTTTTGAATAAAGCGTGGGAAATGAAGGCTAGGAACGAGGTCATGGCATTGTTTAGAATGGCTGATGGGGAGAGTGAACAAATGAAACCTGTCGTGCATCCTAGTTTTCCTTTTTGTGAGCACATAGATGAGCGACCCGGGCCCATATAGGAGGAGTATTACAATTTGTTTGTTGAAGAAAATAGCCTTCCCGTTGCAAGCCTTGTCTGTGGGGATTTTGAGGAGGTTTTTAGGTCTCCACGATATACTGAATACGAGGATAGCTGCTCAGAAGACGAGGGTCCTAAATGGGATGTTTCTTCTTGCTCTTCTAGTTCAGAATACTTAGGTCACGAGGAGCGTATTTCGCTAGATTTCATTGAAAACGTTTCCTATGAAATCCACGAGGAAGAACAGGGCATGGTTTCTGGCATTCAAGATGAGGCATATTGGGTCTCAGGTACAGATGGTCTCAGGTTCCCCTTGTACGAGTCCTTCGAAGAACCACTGATCAATGTGCAGGGGGAGATGCTTTTGGGGCAGGAATCATGGGGTCGTCGAAGGCTGGGAGCAGTTTAGGATGGTCATGGATTTTATGATCTAGTGGTTGAGTACGTGGAGAATATTGGTCATGAAAAGAATGCAGTAGTAGTTTTGAAGTGTTGTCATGACCCAATGGACACACCTATGGAGAAGCTGTATGATAGGAATGATAGAATAATCACACAGGGCATAAATCAGAAGTTCAGAACTAACCTCCTATCATTCCCCGTCGCATTACTTTCCTTGATCAAGCAAGAGAGACGAGCTTCCAAACATAATAACCTGCTTGATTGGCTTCACTGGAAGTTGGAAGTCACTTTATTGGGAGGTGACGCTTGTGTAAAGTAGGGTAGGTAGGATCAAATAAGCTCGGAATCGCAAGCATTTTATTTCTGCAATTTTTTCATTTTTAATTGTCATCTATTCTACTTTTGTTTTTAGAGAACGTTGTTAAGCTTTCAAGAATGAACCACAAGTCAGCCCAACAGATCAGGCACACGATCTAAGCAAGTTCTTTGCTACCTCACAGGGAGAATAGCATCCCCGATTTGGAGCCGTTGTTAGCACTCGTGCTAAATTTTGAATAGGCGTCAACGAAAATAAGTTGGCAAGAAGGGGTATAGGAAAAAAAAATTATGGGCTTGAAAACCTCAAGAATGGATCACCACTGGACAAGCAGCACATAGTGGTAGAGGTTGAGGATTTTATAGCAAAGGAGGAACACAAAGAACTAAGCTATGAAGGCATGCGAAATCTGTGTCTCGCTCTGCTTCCCAAGGATCATCGTCACATCCTATCATATCTACGACAAGTGCACACCCTCACGATGGGAGAGGCAGGGAACATAGGGGTGTGTCGAGGTCAAGATGTTTAGGAAGGCTCACGCAGCTTAAATGGCCAGGATGTCTCAATCAAAGAGATCTACGGCAGAGGACCTTTTTTGCTGCCCCAACTTGCACGGTAAATAAGGCATAGGATGGCTGCAAAGTGGGGGAGGGCCCCTTGTTCTTGAACAGTGGCGATCTAACAAGGAGCGAATCAATGACCCTATAGGTATTTACGGCAGGAAAGTGCACGATGGATTAGGGAAAGAAGTGATGTGAAACCTTGTAGAGCCACTCATTTTCAATGGTGTAGATTCAACGAATTTGTATTTTTTGGATTCTAGCGAGGTGTTATGCCAACACTTATTATGGTGAGCAATTCTTCTATTCAGTTTATGATCTATGAAATTTTATTGAAGTGCATTAGAGCCAAGTGTGCCTTGAACAAGCACGGAATTGAAAATGTGACTGCGTTGGAGATTTTCTTGCTTGGAGCTCTCACTAAACTTGGAGCAACCGTTGTAACATATCCTTTATTGGTTGTTAAATCAAGGCTTCAAGTAAATAAAAAAGCTACGATGAGCTGGTAAAATTGGAAAATGTGTGAGTGTATTTGCGAATTTAAACAACACTGTGTGTATGTTTCTTTAGATGGTGGCCATGTTCCTACTCCAACTCATATTATTGCCATGATTTTATCGAGCTTGAAGCAAATTGCAAAGATGAACGTGAAAACAAGGTTGTTGATCGCGGTGTTGGAATACTTGTTTGTTTCACAAGTCTTCAAACAAGATCCATTTTGGATGTTGTCGCCAGTGCTAACCTTAATCTCCTCCGCTTGATACACACAGACATGAGTACATTTTACCAATTTGAATAATTTATATTTAGCGTGAAGGTCAATACATGTGGCGAACATCCATCGCTCAGTGTTAGCACTCGTGCTAAATTTTGAATAGGTATCAACGATAATAAGCTGGCAGGAAGGGGTATAGGAAAAAAATTTATGGGCTTGACAACCTTGAGAATGGGTTGCCACCGGAAAGGTAGCGCAAAGTAGCATAGGTTGAGGATTTCGTAACGAAGGATGCACGCTGAGAACTAAGCTATGAAGGCGTGTGAAATCTGTAGATCTCCCTGCATCCTAGGGATCATCATCACAACCTATCAGATCTACGGTAGGTGCACACCCTCATGACAAGAGAGGCAGGGAACATAGGGGTGCGTCAAGGTCATGACGTTCAGGAAGTGTCACACAGGTTAAACAGCTAGGATCTCTCAATCAAAGAGATCTACAGCAGAGGACCTTTTTCACTATCCCAACTTGCACAGTAAATAAGGCAGAGGATGGCTGTGAAGTGGGGGTGGGCCCCTCATTTTTGAACAGTGGTGATTTGACAAGGAGCGAATCAATGGCCCTAGAGGTATTCATGGTGGGAAGGTGTAAGGGAAAGAAGTGATGTGAAACCTCATAGAGCCCCTTGTTTTCAACGGTGTAGATTCAACGAAGCAAGCCAGGTCAGGAGCATTGTCCTACAACTCTAATCTGAGTCACGATAGGGACATGCATGGGGGTTAATTAGCAGGCGGATCACGAAGTGTGGTAGGGGCCACCTAGCCAGGGTGGGACAGGTGGTATCGGTGACACAAGCCATATCCTAGGCCTTCGAGATTCATTTCCCGACACGTGTATTAAGGACAAGTGCCAAAACGGATTAGTTGGTAGAGGATGCGAGTGACTGTACACTTCGTACCGAAAGGAATCAAGGAATTGAAGTTCCAGGTAGACCGATGGAGCAACGAAGTGGCAGACGTCAATTCCACCTACAATGAGATCTCCTAAGGATGATTACAAGCAAAGTCGAAGGTCATTTCTACAAATGAGGCCACTGGATCACGATAAGGGGGGTGGTGCAGTCGGCGTCTCCACATAAGAAATCCGAGCAAAGGCCCACATGACCATTTGTGTGTCATCATAACACTCAATGATGACACGTGTGAGGGGTTGAAGGACCCTTACCAAGCTCCTTCATCCAGATTGTTATAACGCTAGCATCCGGTCTTTGCCAGAGAAACGAATCGAGCAAATATTGATGGAGAACAAGGGCAGCAGAGTGTTGTTCTGGTGGAAGATCTAGGACCCTACTACTAGGATTACAATGACCTCTCTGTTTAAAAGGTTCCTATAGTTCATTTCGTCCTTCCAGCTGCTGGGCACGACGAGGTACTTAAATTGTTTTTAGACCATTGCATTGTAGCGGTTCCAGCCAACAGGGCAGAGATGTTAATCGCATTAGAAGAATCCTCTAGCACCAATGAGGATGATAGAAGGATGTTCATCACATTAGAATGACCTTCTGAGGTTGGTGAGGACAATGTTGTCCTAGAAAAACACAACACCCCCGTGGAAGCAGCGCCTGGGGTCTCCAACCAGAGGGGTGTCCCGCCAAGTTCTCTGAACATGGTCACTATCTCCATGGTTGTAATATGTGGTGTCCATCGTTAGAAGCGACTGGTTGGAGCGAATTCTCAGACAGGAGAAGTATGGATCTAGTGTATCCATCATCACTTCTGTGAACTCCACTTGCTAATTTTAGTCGGGAGGCAATGAAATCATCGAGGCGTCATGACGTTAAGAAGACCCTGCTCCATGGGAGGAGAGAAGCACAAGAATGAAAAGCCATCGAAGGCTTAATACGGTCGAAAATAAAGCGGTCCACCTTGGCCCCCCGTAAGTAAGAGTGTCACATGGGGACAGAATTGCCGAATGCCAAGAGAACATAGAAATTCGTGCCAGCTCAAAACACCGACAGAGCAAGTCATCAACCGTGAAGTGAACATGAAGTTTAGGAGCAGAAGGGATTACAGAACCATTTCAGCCGGTATGGAAAGTGAGTGCATGCCAAGAGGATTTAAAGTTTTTAAGTGTCGACACGTCGCTTTCTAGAAAAGCAATACTGTATCCCCAAGCTGCATTTCCATTACGACTAACACATGTGTCATAGCCTATTGCCTATTTCAGTAATGAAATCGTGGTGAGTCTGCCACTTAATGTAGTCTGTTAGGATTTTTGATGTGATTATTCTGGGTTAATCCCAAATTTTGTAACCGAATTTGATACCCTGTTTCGGGACATATCCCGGGGGTAGTCCACATTATAAATAGAACCTCCTCAGTGGAGGATAGGGGTTGGATTGATTTTCATTTTTGAGGCCTCAGCACCGGTTTTGTAGTTCTACAAGCAATTTTTGGGAGCTTCAATGAATATATTTTTCTGCGGTTATCAGATTCATCACGGTGTTGGTGTTTAGTCTATGTTTCTTGTTTATTTCATTTTCGTATGTGTTATTTATGCCAATACATTTCTAGATTATCATGCAAGAATTCGCTCTCAGTTAAGTGCTCCTACATCAGAAATTGTGTTTGTAATGTGACTGTAATAGCTTTGACGAAATTAATCCATCGATAGGTGCTATGTTTTAGTTGTTTCCCTTTGTTATTTTCCACTAAAGGTGTGCTCAGAGATTCGTCCTTGATAGATGCCTCTGTTCTTCACTGGTCTCTTTCCTTATTTCTTCCTGCCATCGCCATAAATATATTTGACTGAATATTGCGCTTACTTTGCCTCATAATACATAAGAGAAAATCATTGTTCATTACATGTTGTAATAGCCTTAAACATTTTAGGTTGTGACTCCATTTCCCAATGGTTTTGATATTGTTTGTCTTTCCACCCTTTATTTTGTAACTGCCCTTTTACTAGCAGAAATCTAGTCTTATGTGTGCTCGTTAAAGATAAATGTGTATGTGAATGTTTCCTTGACAAAGAGAGAGCCCTCTTTGACTGCCTTGGCTAGAAGGCAGTATAAATTTGGTTTGAAATGGTTACCCCTATGACTTCCTACCACAACCATAGGAAAATTACAGGGTGCTAACACTCAGCAAAATAGATTGATGGCTCCTATTGATTCTGCATCATGAACATGCATCGAAAAATTGAATTCCAAAATCTATGAAATGTTTTAAAGGCCAACATGCTTCAATGGCCATGATATGGTCGGGAAAGGATGAACAACGCACATGGATTCTACAATGACAACTTGCAAGAAAAGAAAAAATTTCTCAAGTTGTGAAATTGGGTATGGGTTCCACTCTTGGATGACTCAGATAAGAGCTAAATCCCTATCCACGAACAATATTTATTCTGCAGTGGCAAAGTGCAGGTGGTTTAATCTTGTAAAGTTCAGCAAAATTTTATTCAATGTGCAATTTAACACACATGTTCTTATCCCATGCCTTTGAAAATAAAATCAATGGTTGGCAAGTATTCGTTGATTGAAAATGCTGTGAGGTTAAGGATAAAGAAATATTTAAACATCAAAGGGTTTTTGCAGATATTATTTGAACCATGTTAGCCCTTGTTCTATGTTGAAGATGATGCTACCGAGGCCTTCATTGATCCATTTTCTTCACCCTACTATGGTTCATATCGCACACAGTAAAGCTCTTGAGGATATTGTTCCAGGCATCATTACAAAACAGCAAACAAAAGAACAAGCCTTATTCTCTAAAATGATTGTTTTGGTCATTGAATTCCTCAACCAATTTTCGCCAAACCAAGGGGAATTTTTAGAAACCAAGAGAGGTTTTTTCCAGAACCGAACAATATATAGTTACCTCTCATTTTTTACACAGGTTCTATGGTTTGGGAAAATAAAGTCCATCTTCAGAGGGTAAATTTTTAGGTTTTCAAATGACTATTTTAGTCATCAAATTCAAAGAGTTGTTTCCTCCAACTGGGAATGAATTTTAAAAAAATGAGAGAGGTTTTTATTCATTACACGAAAATATTCAAAAAAATCCTTTCGTTTTGACACAAATATCACATATTGGGATAATTGAAAGAATATTCAGGGTGTATTTTTCCAGAAATTTAAAGTTTACTGTTTGAGTCATCAATTTCAAAATCAGATCCTGAGGAGTTGGAGGTGAATCTGAGCAAATGAAAACATGGGTTTTGAAGGGAAAATGGATAGTCACAATAATATCCCTCATATTTCACACAGTTGTCACCAGTTGAGATATGCAGGAGGGTATTTTAAGACTATTTTTCAGCAGTCCGCATCATATTTATGTTTTATGTAAATCGTGGCAAATGTGCCATGTTAGAGTTTGTTAGGAGTTTCTTTATCAATTTGTAGCTGATTTGGCCCTGATTCAAGGTTGTTCTCAGGGGAATAATACTATAAGTATACCCTCAGTAGAGGAAGAAAGGGTTGGAACCCGTAAGACTGTTGTGTTTATGAAATTTTGATCTTCTTTAATACAAGTTACAGAGCCAAATGCTGGTTATTTGAATGCAAGAATTCATGTGTATTTATAAATTACAGTCTATAATTTCCTTTATTTACGTGCATTTACTTCGTTTTATTTCTTTCCATTGTGTTTTCTTCATGTATTTAACTAGTGTATAATGGTTCAGAATTCATACTCTTATGCTCTGGCCATTTTTTTAGACATTCACCAAATGTTTCTTCCAAAGTCTGTGTATAATTCATCTTTTCGGTGCTCTGCATTGATGGAATGTCATCGTTCTTCATTTCCCACTAGACCCAAAACATATTGACCATAACCGAAGTACTACTTTTCTCTTGCAAATGTTTCCTATGAAAAATGCTCTGTGTTTCTTGGTATTTGTGACTCAATAGCCCAATACATCTTTACCTTGTTTCAACCACCAATATTTGAATCCCATTTCATGACAATATATCTAACCTTGATAAATATCCTATGAGAGATCCCTCTCTAGAAATGAATAAGGAAACTCCCTTTCCTAAAGTGGATCCACTGTTACCTCGGGTCCGCCTTTCCGCAATATTGGGTGCGATTCTGAGTGCAAACAAACTAGCACCGTTGTTGGGGACGAAATTGAAAATCATCCCTGAGAAAAATGACAAAGATTCTAAGGAGAAAGGGTTTCTATGGGAAAACAAATATTGCTGCATGTGAAAAAATTTGTATCATTTTCCTTGGCAACTCCGCTGAAATATTCTGGAAGGTGACTCCACTGGGGAGACCGGTGGTCAGAAAGGTATATACGAGGAGAGGTTTCAAATCTTCCCTAGATATGAATGAAAGGCTTAGATATGATTGTTGATGGTGAAACAATGGTTAAGCATCAATAAGGTCATGTCTCTTTTCACCTGGAAACTCCATCTGCGAAGAATCCAACCTTCAGAATGTTCTATGGAAGCTCCACTATCAAAGGGTGTTGCAAAGTTTGAGGAGCTAACTCAGTTTCTCCACCATCAAGATGACTTCTCGGGATACAAGGTATGCTCCTATGAATCTTGCTGTCATTCCTGGTTATCCCAATCAAATACCTCCTGTAAATCGGCAAACATATCTTCCAATATTCTAGGATCAAAAGGGTGATGATGATGCCTTTCATTTGTTTAGATTTAATAAACATATACATAAGCTGGGGGTTGGATGGCATGAGGACTCTTTAATGAAATCATTCAAGGCTAGTTTAGAAGAAAATGCTAGGTCATGGTATGAGGGATTACCATCAGGAAGTTTATCCTCTCTTAAATACTTTCATACATTATTTCATGAACATTTCAAATATCAGTATCTTTCTATGCTGTCAATTCAATATTGTTGCACACATGATAAAGAGTTCATTAAAAATGTGAAAGACAAATGTGGCGATGATCAGTATTTGGATGAAGAGGTTTTAGAGATCTTACATGAATACTCAACTCAAAAAGAAATACAAACCAATTTCCATGATATTCAAGAAAATTCCCAGCAGTTAGTACTGTCTTCCTTGATTGAAGTTGACATAGACCAGAGCTTTGTCTCAATCAGTTATATCTCTATTTTTGAAACTGGTGCTAATTTGTAGCATTCTTGTCATTCTATGTGTGACCAAGAAAGGGGTTGGGATTCTCAAACAAATCCTTCCTCATATTATTCAACTTCCAAAATTTTGTTACAATAAGAGGCTTCCCTTCCCAATCAGAAAATTCCTTTTCGCAACAACAATCTCTTCAAAATTACAATACTTGTGTGATTGATTACATAGAAAATATGGAAAATCTGAGTTTTGTGGTCCTCCCACATGTTTATTTTCTGAAAGTGCAAGTAGAGAGAAATCATATTTTGAAAAAATGATTGAAGCAATACCTTTGCATGATGATCAAATTCAAATTTCACCTGAAGATTTACATGAATATACAAATCCCTCTTTGCTTTTAGAAGATGATCAGCCCAGTGATTTGAAAGGAGATGGTTATACTATTTTTTTTTTTTAATCTGAAGAATGCAACCAGCCTGTCACAATTTCTATTAGTGAAGAAAAACTCATTGCATCCAAGATCAAAAGGATGAAAACAAAGTGGTCAGTAAACATGTTGAAAGTTACTATTTTCCTTTTAGTTTTTTTCATTTGAATGGTTAAAATGGAGACTTGATTTTCTGATAAAAAACAGAAATTTGAGATTGTGGATGAACGTATAAACTTCCTTGGAATGGATGATGAGCAAGAAGAATAGTTATGCAATCAATCCTAGCCTATATAAAAACCATCAATATGCAATGAATAGTTGAATAACAAAGAAGAAGATGAGGGCTCTCAAATGGATGTTTCTTTTTGTTTTTCAAATTCATATTTTTTTGTCAAAAAGAAATCTATTTGCTTGATCCTGTTGAGGAACAAAGTGATATTTATTTTGAAATGCATCGAAAGAATGAAGTTGTAAAATCAGAAATTTTGAATGAATTTGTGGAGGTCTTGGTTGAGGATTGTCATAAGCATTCTTTTCAAGGATCTTTTAAAATCCAATTTGAGAATTTGCAAAGGGAGTTACTTTTTTACGAGCCTTCTCATGGTAAGATAATGGTAGAATTTTTTGAAGGTTGTCATGCTTTTTATGATCCGGTGGCTAATTACATGGATAAAGTTTTTAGTTGGGGTAGTTGGTTACATGTTTGCAGTGGAGGTCAAATTTCTTACTATAATCTTTTTTCAGTATGTTTTTATGTCCTGATTTCACTTAAGCATTAGGATAAAGTTTGTTTATGGGATCATTTGCTTGATTGGATTCATTGGAAGTCAGAGTTTACTTGATTGGGAATTTGTACTAGGTCAAGTAGGGTAGGTGAGTAGGTGTGAATAAGCTCGACGTGGCGAGCATTTTCTTTCAACAGTTTTCAGTTTGAGTTTAGTTTTAGTTTCAGTTACAAGTTCAGGTTTGCAGTTACAGTGGGTTTCCAGCCTTCAGAGTATGGGTTGGTTACATGCTGATAGGGGTTTGTTTGCATAATGGTTTCAATGATGGTTACAAGGTAGAGCATGTTGGGGATTTCATAATATTTTGGGGGCAACCCAATTGATTCGGCACCTGGTCTACGGGGTTCTTTGTTACCTCAGAGGGAGGATAGAATCCCTAGTTGGAGCCACTTGTTAGCATAGTTTTTGTGCTAAGTAGTTGGAGAGGTATAAAACAGTCTAAAGAGAAATAAGGTTTGACGAGCGAAAAAGAGTTAAAGGCCTTTGGTTAAAAATGAACTATTTTATAATTAAGGAATAAATTTATTCATTATGGGTAAATCTTATAAGAGTTTACCAAGTATATTTTATATAAAGAAGTGGGCTAAAGTTATGTTTTATAAAAACAAATGAAATTTATTTTTATAAATCCAAAAAGAATATGGATATTTTACCAAGGGTATCTTAGGCTAAGCCCAACATTACTTTTACTTTTTTCCTTGGCATAAAGTCAAAACATGGGCTCACGCACCAACGTGGCACATCAACAAGCATGCATCCAAATAGTCCAAATAAAAAGATCTTAATTTGTTCCTTGATGTCTATAGAAACTGCCATGGTATATAAATTATGAAAACGTGTTTCATCTTGTACATGTGGGATAAAACCATTGCCAAAATATATAAAAATATGTAAAAACACAATGTAAAGTGATGGTTAATTGCGTTGAGGATGTCAATGCGAGACAGTTTTAATTCTAAGAGACCTTTCCACAATGTTCTTTTTGTGAATGTAAAGTTTTGAAAGCACTCAATTTTAGGCAAAGTTAAATTGGAAAACAACTAGTTTTTGTATTATGGCTCGACCTGGCAGTCACGCAAATAGATGGGTAAGTGGGAATGTTTTCTTGTCTTCTTGACTGTAGCATTATCTATGTGCTTGAATGTATTGTTGACCAATCCAATATGGGTTGTGGTTACATGCATGCAGACTCATACAAAGACACTAAATACAACAAAGGATGGTGGACCATTAGATCCCATTACTAAGCTTCCACCAACCATTGCAGAAGATATAATTGTGCCACAGTGGATAGAGGTTCAATATTATGGAACAGGACATGTGATGCAAGTAATTTATGGAAAATCTAGATTGTTTGGATTCTGGCAAGGTGTTATGCCAACACTTATTATGGTGAGCAATTCTTCTATTCATTTTATGATCTATGAAATTTTATTTAAGCGCATTAGAGCCAAGCGTGCCTTGCGTTGGAGATTTTATTGCTTGGAGCTCTCACTAAAATTGGAGAAACCATTATAACATTTCCTTTAGTGGTTGTTAAATCAAGGCTTCAAGCAAAGCAATAAGCAATGACGAGATGGTAAAACTAGAAAATGTGTGAGCGTATTTGTAAATGTAAACAACACTATGTGTATGTTGCTTCAAATGGTGGTCGTGTTCCTACTCCAACTCACATTATTGCCATGATTTTATTGAGCTTGAATCAAATTGCAAAGATGAACGTGAAAATGAGGTTGTTGATCGTTGTGTTGGAATACTTATTTGTTTCACAAGTCTTCAAAGAAGAGCCATTTTGGATGTCGTCGCTAGTACTAACCTTAATCTTCTCCTCTTGATACACACAGACAGGAGTACATTTTAACAATTTGCATAATTTCTATTTAGTGTGCAGGTCAATACAGGTGGTGAACATCCATCACTTAGCAAAATAGATTGATGACTCCTATTGATTCTGCATCATGAACATCCATTGGAAAATTGGATTATGAAATCTGTGAAATGTTTTAAAGGCCCACATGTTTCAATGGCCACGATATGGCTGGGAAAGGATGAACGACGCACATGGATTCCGCAGTGACAACTTGCAAGAAAAGACAAAATTTCTCAAGATGTGAAATTGGGTATGGGTTCCACTCTTAGATGGCATAGATCAGAGCTAAATCCCAATCCATGGTCAATATTTATTCCGCAGTGGCAAAGTGCAGGTGGTTTAATCTTGTAAAGTTCAACAAAATTTTATTCAACATGCAAGTAAACACATGTGTTCTTATCCCATGACTTTGAAAATAAAATCAATGGTTGGCAAGTATTCGTTGATGAAAAAAGGTCGTGAGGTTAAGGATAAAGAATTATTTAAACATCAAAGGGTTTTTACATATATTATTTGAACCATGTTAGCCCTCGTTCTATGTTGAAGATGATGTTGCTAAGGCCTTCATTGATAAAGTTTCTTCACCCTACTGTGGTTCATAGAGCACACATTAAATATCTTGAGGATATTGTTCCAAACATCATTACAAAACAACAAATAGAAGAAGAAGCCTTATTCTCTAAACTGATTGTTTTGGTCATTGACTTCTGGGACCTATTTTCACCAAACCAAGGGGACTTTTCAAAAACCCAGAGAGGTTTTTCTCTAAAACTGACCAATATATAATAACCTCTCTCAGTTTTTATACAGGGGCTATGGTTCAGGAGAATTGAAGCCATATTTAGAGGGAAATTTTTCAGGTTTTCAATGATTATTTTAGTCATCAAATTCAAAGAGTTGTTTCCTCCAACTGGGAATGAATTTTAAGAAATTGAGAGACTTTTTATTCACAACATACCAATATTCATAAACCTCCTTCAGTTTTTATACAGGTATCACATTTTTGGAGCATTGAAATAATCTTCAGGGTGTATTTTTCCAGAAATTTAATGTTTACTATCCGAGCCATCAATTTCAAAATCAGATCATGAGGAGTTGGAGGTGAATCTGAGCAAACTAAGAAATGGGTTTTGATGGGAACATGGTAAATTACAATAATGTATCTCATATTTCACACAATTGTCACCATATGAGATATGCAATAGGTTATTTTAAGCCTATTTTTTAGTAGTCCTCATCATTTAATGTTTTATGTAAATCGTGGAAAACGTGCCACGTTATAGTTTGTTAGGATTTTGTTTATCAAATTGTAACTAATTTGGACCTGTTTCGAGGTTGGTCTCGGGGGCCTAAGACTATAAGTATACCCTCAGCATAGGAAGAAAGGGTTGGAACCCATAAGACTGTTGTGTTTATGAAATTTTGATCTGCTTTAATACAAGTTACAGAGTTGAATGTTGGTTATTTGAATGCAAGAATTCATGTGTATTTCTCAATTACAATATGTAATTTCCTTTATTTGTGTGCATGTACTTACTATTATTTCTTTCCATTGTGTTTTCTTCATTTCTTTAACTAGTGTATAATGGTTCAAAATTCATACTCTTATGCTCTCGTCATTGTTTTAGACATTCACCAAATATTTCTTCCAAAGTCTGTGTAGAATTCATCTTTTCGGTTCTCTATATTGATGGACTGTCATCATTCTTCATTTCCCACTAGACTCAAAACATATCGACCGTAACCGAAGTACTACCTTTCTATTGCAAACATTTCCTATGCAAACTGTTATGTGTTTCTTGGTATTTGTGACTCCATAGCCCAATAGATATTTACCTTGTTTCAACCACCAATATTTGAATCCCATTATGTGACAATGTATACGGCCTTGATAAATATCCTGTGAGAGATCCCTCTCTGGAAACGGAGAAGCCAACTCCCTTTCCTAAGGCGGTTCTGTTGTTACCTCGGGGTCCACCTTTCCACAACCTTGGGTGCGATTCTAAGTGCTAACAGGCAGAGAAGCTGGAATTTGTTGAAGACCACCTTAACCAATATAGTTATATATATAGATTCACATAGGTGGATATTACTAGAGATTTGAACTGGAAAAGTTTGATTTCTTTTCTTTTTGCAGAGAAGTTTAGAGGAAGTACGTTTTTTTTGGGTCGTGTGCACAATATCATTTTTCTTGCTGGAGAAGGTGAGGACAAAGCACTCCAAGTACGGTGAATATTTTTTTATTTTTTATATATAGAAGCAATGCACTCTCTCTTTGTGACACTCGTAGCATACTATGTTGCACACTAATTTTTTTGCAGTCTTTTTTAAGCATTGCTCTCATTCGGGCACAACATTTTCTCTCTTTCGAGCTATAAGGTATTGGGCTTATAGGAGTATATAGAGGTTAATAGATAGATGTCATATGGGTTATTAGGGTTATATTAATTGTATAATATAATGGTTATGGGTATGGGTACATGGATTAGGAGTTATGGGTTATACAATGTTGAGGTTTAAAATCACAACACTTTAATGGTTATGAATCAAGGCTGTAAGGCTTTGGGGTTATAAGGGAAATGGGTTTGAGGGTTATATAGGTTACATGCAGAAGGTTGTATGAGTTAAGGATTTTGTGTTAGAGGTCAAGGGTGATAATGATTTGTGAATAGTAGTTAAAGTGTTTAGGTGTTATATGATTTTTATGGGTTAGGGTTAGAGGGGCTAGGGATCAATGATTACAAGGGTTATTGGCCACAAGGGATTATAATGGTTAGTAGTTCAAGGCTAAATTCATTAGGGGCATAATGGTTTCATACCCTTGACCTCTAATCCCTAGATCCTTTAATTGTAAACTCCTATAAGCTCTAAACCATATGCAATATTTATAAGCACAAGCATGGAGGGTTATTGTCCATATTTCCCAAGTTATGCAAGCATGGTACCTTTATTATTTGTGGTCAAGGTGAAAAATAGCCATTAGGGTAGGGACTTTCAAAGGATGATGATGATGAAAATGAGGATGGTAATGCTGATGATCATGATGATGTTGATGATGACAATTATGATGATGGCGATGACAATGGTTATTGTTTCAAGACAATTTGTCAGTGCGGACAAATATAAATCTCTCTAGTCCAAACGGTTTGGATATAGAACAAAAACCCAACATAAATGCGAACTCTTTCTTAGATCAGTTAAATTACTTGATGATACATAGAATTTATACTTCTTTTTAGGAGATGGTCCTTGTCATCTCCGAGATTTCGTTGTCCCACTTGTTGAGAAGGAAATAGAAATTACAAGATACTTTGATAGATTTAAGCAAATAACCAAGGAGAAATGCGATAAATGAGATTAAACATCATTTCTGAAAAAATAAAGTCATTACTGTATTAATAACAAAGAGGGAGAAATTAAAACCATGGTGCCTTGGTGTTGCATTTCTTCCAACTAGCCCTTTTCCTCAAAAGTTTGCCTCAAAATTCTAACTCTGCCTCTAATGGAATTCTAGTTCTAAGAATATTTCAGCAGCATGCTTTCTTGTTCCCCCCCTCATATGAGTTTGTATTTCTAGGCCAAAGGGAATAAAGGGAGTTGAGGATTCCTTGGATAAGATTAAGGGATCATCCCAAGAGGCTAGGGGTTCGACTGCCACTTATGTTGATCTGTTGGGATAAGCCTCCATGAGAGATTTCTTCTAGAAGGTTCTAGAATCTTCTATTTTTTCCTTTTAATGTGCATTGATGCAGTTTGTCAAAGAGAAAGAAGCGTCAGTAAGGTATGATGCATTCTGTATAAAGGTAGAACGTGTCACTGCTGCACCTTGTCAACGTGTAGCATGCATCAACAAAGGTCAGACGCATGATGTAAAGAGGAAAAGTGCATTGTTGTTCCCAAAATTAGAAAATTGTGAGGCAAGACCTATTTCCCAACCATTTGGGACCAATGCTTTAGGGCTTATGGAAAATTCAAGGGTACATAACTCATTATCAAGGCTATGACGGTGATGATGATGATCAAGATCACAATGATGGTTATTGACGATGATGACGATAAAAAATATGATGATGAAGATGACAGTGAAGATGACAACAATGATGATGAATTATGATGAAGACGATGACAATGGTGTGATTATATAATGATGATGATGGTGATGATGGTGATGATGGTGATGATGATAATGATGACAATGATGATCATGATGACGATAAGATGACGATGATGATGATCATCATCATCATAATTATGATTATGATAATGACAATGATGATGACAATGACGTGATGATATTATGACGATGATGATATGTTGAGAAGGAGGCAAATGATGATGATGATGATGTGGACGATGACGATGAGGAGGATGATGAAGATGATAATGATGATGAGGAGGATGATGATAATGATGATAATGATGACGAGGATGATGAATATGATGATGATAAATATTGTCACATACATATCTATCATTCCAACTATTAGAGGAGGTAGTCACAAATTTCATGTTTTATCCATGGAGCCTATTACTTTAATTCAAACTAATTGCAACTTTCCATAGGCGACATAAAGTAATGTATGTACAAGTGCGTGAGTATAAAACACAATGGAATGAACAACTAAATTTCACAAACACAACACACATAAACCATCATATTCATACCAAAACAAAAATGCAATTTTTCATATCCAGAGGCAATAATGAGTAGTTATCCTTTAAATTAGGAGCATCCAAGTAAACGGTTATGTAAGAGAAATTTTCCACCCAACCATAGGTATCAACTACACATATTGTATATTGTTAAGCCCTTAATGATGGCACATCACCCCATATAGTGTGGCGCATTACATAATATTTATATTGACTTGGATCTATTAGTGCATTTATTAGTTGTTCAATGTACATCTTTGTATCCTACACATTGGAAGGATATATTCTCATTTTAGTCATAATTGTATCTTATCTTTTCTTGTCTACTCAATAAATTGTGTAAGGAGGTTCCTCCCTCGAAGATGATTGATCTTTATCTTCGTTATTCAATGTTAAGGCGTGGACTACTATCTTATTGCCTATTTATGCTATTTATGGAACTTGGTTGCATAACGCTTGGTATCAAAGCTCTTTCCTCAAGATTGGCTTGTACAAAACGATTCATCTTAGAATTTTCACTACAAATTTTTTTCTACAATGATTTAGAGATCGAGGTTAATAACCCACTTCTAAAATAGGTTGAAATATCTCCATTCAAAAATTCAGTTCCTAATCCATTACATTTTCAGATATAATTGTGGAGGCATCTACGGTTTTTTATTAGTCCAAAACCTAGTCTAAAACAGGTGTTCTAGGGAAAAATATCATATCTGAGGAATCCGAGATCCAAATTGAGTGATACTAGTTTCATATGAAAGAAGACAGACCAAGGTATTAGTGGTATAATTTCTAGCTACAAAAATGAAATATTGGAGACGTGGCATACCGTACAAGTTCACTCTTCTAGATAGGAAAAAAATATGAAGGTTTGGGAGATTTGCAATAACTCTTTTTTGGCACATCTAAATTAGATCAAACATGAGACATTGGAAAGAGAGCACATCAGGGTACCACAATCCAATGTTTTAGACCCAGAGGAGTCGAAATTAAATTTTTACCTAGGTTACAAGTCAGCCCTAAAATATTCTTATGATCAGGGTTTGAAAAAGGTACGTCCTTTTGCATTTGAATAACTTTGAATAGAAGGATCTATTTGTGGTAAACCCTTGTTTGAATCACTGAACCATTGATATACAGGCAATGAGATCAATTGAAATATATAATTGTGCAGTGGAATAGTAAGAACAATGTACATTGAACAAGACAAATTTCAAAGAAAACTGATAAGAATTGATCAATAAATTACAACATTAATCTTCATTAATTCCAACAGTATACAACATTGTTACAATAAGTAGAATTTGAATCATGTAGATAGGATTCAAATCCACCAACTCAATCCTGATTGACTCACTAACTAGGAGTGTCTAAATCATTGCATGGGAGCCACTAGTCTAACTCATGATAACTAAATCAGTCTGACAATCACTTAAACTAGTTAAACCAGTTAAACTAACAAGGTAGGTGGAAAAAGGCACCACTTCCCCATGCAACCATGCATAATTGGCACTAGACTTATTGAAAGTGATCTAAATGAATGTAACTGAAGATAAACTCGGCATAAT
Organism: Pseudotsuga menziesii; assembly: GCA_001517045.1. Lineage (NCBI taxonomy): Eukaryota > Viridiplantae > Streptophyta > Pinopsida > Pinales > Pinaceae > Pseudotsuga > Pseudotsuga menziesii. The sequence continues at coordinate 208,768 of LPNX010910971.1, read as the reverse complement.
TGGTTACCTACCACAACCAACTGATGGAGGTTGTTGGTGGCACTCATAGTGGCTCCTAAAATGTAGGGAATGGTCTCAGAGGCACTTAAACTCATGCATGAATATGAAGTAAGTGGAATTTAACCTCTATCTGTGCTCCCCATACTCCAGTACAATAAATGTGTCTCCCTATGCTAGACAAAATGATCAATAGGCTATAAATGGACAAGGGAGGTTTATAATAATCCTAACACCCCTTCTTGATCTTGATATGGACAACTTTGGGCCTTGGAAACTAGGACAAAAGTCACCCATACAATCTAATGAAAAATAAACTGCTTAATAACCTAAGTAAAATGGGGAAAACCTAATGGGAACCCCCCCTCCCCCGCTCAAAATAAGTAGGAACAAGAAATACAAGCTATTCTTAGGAGAAAAATATTCCTCTTTGGGAAATTACTTGCAAAAACTCTGCAGCAATTTGCAGCACTATGCAACATCATGGTTCTTCTGTGCATAAGCGTCCTGAAGTTTTGCATGTGAACCTCTCAATTTTCTTCTGATCTGATGGATGTTGTATGTGTTTCTTCTTTCTGGAGGAGGAAAGGAATGATCAATTTTGTTCTTTTGTGAGCCAAATGGTTGATCATTCGCTATCATCAAGTAGCACTTTCCTGGAAACTTGTTGCACCACTCTGTAGAGAGTGAATCTATGTGAGAGGGTGCAACATGCTCATTCTATAATGGGACCTTTTTCTCCTTCTATCTTTTGGATTCCCAGCACCACTCTGTAGAGGGCATGTAGAGAACATTCTTGAACTCACCATGCTGGATTTTAACTGAACCTCTTCCTGCTACTAGGATTTGGGAGTCATCTCCCATGTGAATGCTAGTTCCTCCTGATAGAGTGAGAGTGGAGAACAATTCCCTGGAGGAAACCATGTGGTTGGATGCTCCAGAATCTATCAAGTAAGCTTTGGACTGAGTAAGGCCTGCCTTCAAGGCATGACATCTCTCATGATCTTCTGTCGGTTGTCCAACATCATACTTCTTTGCTCCTTGTGGAAGGGAAATATTGTTCTGTTCAAGGAGATTTGTTAGGTGGTCGATTTGATTCTTCATGCACCGGATTTCAGGATGAAAGCCTCTCATGCAGTATGGATATCTAGTCTTTTCAAATTTCTTCTTTTTCTTGGAGCCCGAGACTCCTTCGGAAGATCTTTGATTCTCTTTTGGCTTTGAATTAGTGGATTTGGGCTCCTTCCCCTTGTTCTTCCCTCTGTATTGTGCATTTTTTGAGTTTGATATCAAAAGAGCTTGACTATTGTAGGTTTGAAACACTCCCATTTGAACCAACTTATCTTGCTCCTGTATTAAGGACTCAATAAAAGCATCTAGAGAAGGCATCTTCCAATTGGGTATGGAAGCTCTTCCGAAATGGAAGATAGAGAGAAAGATGGAGTAATAAGAACCAATTTTTCTAAGCATAGACAACACAAGCTACTCATCTTTCCTCTCTATTTCTCATTGTTTACATTGGGGTGCTAGTGACTTGAATTTTGTCAAAAACTGCTGAATAGTTTCGAAACTACTAGGATACAATGCAATGAGCTCATTCTCCAATATGTTCCCTCGAAGCTCATATTGTTTTCCAAACAAAGATTCAATATTTTCCTAAGATTCCTTCTAACTCCTTAGTCCCTCAAGGTGGAACAAAATATCCCGGGAGATATGATTCCATAGGAAGCCAAAGGCTTCAACCAACTGGTTCAAGAAATTGTTTTTCTTAGCAGGGTGATGGGGCTCTGTCTCTCTACCCATTGTCATCCTAAATAGGGAAAGCTTGCACAAGGGGACCTGCATATCTTCCCTCTAATCAACATAGTTGAAGGGTGTAAGGATATGGGGTACAAGAGTTGAAGGATCCACCAATATGTTTGGCGATCAGTCAATTTCTCAACAAGCTACGTAGGTACCTACAAGTAACACTGCAAAAACGACAATCAATTCACAATCATGTCAATTTCAAGCCTTTCCACCTCAACATGTACACTTTCTTAGAGTCCGTCACACCTGGATAGACTTCTCTGAACATAATGCATAGGGAACAAGGCTATCATTCCATGATTTATGTGGAAATTCAGCTGCTTCTGGTGTACAATGGAGATCGAACAAGACTTGCTGCTAGTGTGAACAAAGCTCTGATACCATGTTTGAATTATTGAACCATTGATCTATAGGTAATGAGAGAACTTTAAAGGTATAATTGTGTGGAATAGTAATAACAATGTACAATTTACAAGACAAATTTCTGAGAAAACTGATAAGAATTGATCAATAAATTACACCATTAATCTTCATTAATTCTAGCAATATACAACAATGTTACAATAAGGATAATTCAAATCATGTGGATAAGATTTGAATCTACCAACTCAATCCCGACTGACTCGCTAACTAGGAGTGTCTAAATCACTGCATGGGAGCCACTAATCTAACTGATGATAACTAAATCATCCTGACAATCAGTTAAACTAGTTAAACCAGTTAAACTGACAAGGTAGGCAGAAAAATGTGCCACTTCCCCATGCAACCATGCATAATTGGCACCATACTGACTGAAAGTGATCTAACTGAATGTAACTAAAGATAAACTCAACATAATTGGTTAACTACCACAACCAACTGATGGAGGCTGCTGGTGGCACTCATAGTGGCTCCTAAAATGTAGGGAATGGTCTCAGAGGCACTTAAACTCATGCATGAACATGCAGAAAGTAGCAGTTAACCTCTATATGTGTTCCCCATACTCTAGTATAGTAAATATGTCTTCTTATGCTAGAAAAAATGATCAATAGACTATAAATGGACAAGGGAGGATTATAATAATCCTAACAAACCTAGGGTGTGATATATATTTATTTTTCAAAATTCCACCAAAAGGAAGTGGAAATAATCACACTCCACTCAAACCCCCAGAGGATTCATCCTGGACATATGATGAATTGGAAGACATATCTTTTATAGTGTCCAAGTTGGAAGATATGATTAAAGGAAATGTGAAAATAGATGACTTAGTTAAATTGGAAAATAAGATGGCTAGTAAAGAGGATCTCAAAAGGATGTCTGGCAAATAGGATCTCAGAGGGATGGCTAGAAAATAATATCTTCAAGACTTTAAGGAATTGATGAAGGATATAAAACATAGTATTATTCCTCGTGTATGTACTCAAGAAGAGGATAAGGAGGAAAAAGATGACTTTTTCCAGTCATGTCTAGAGAAAATTGAGAAACAATTAGAGAATATGAAGTTGGAGTCCTCAAAATTTGATTACTCACTACAATGTCCTGGGTTCAATTCAGTTCCAAGGAACAACTTTATCCCCAAGATTGACATGAGAAAGTTTGATGGCAAGGATCCAATTACATGGATTTTTCAGATGGAGTAATTCTTTGATCTACACTAGGTTCCCACTTTGCAAAAGGTAACTATTGCATCCCTATATTTAGAACCTGGTCAATTTGTATGGTACCAATGGATTTGTGACCATACAAAGGAATCTATTATCTCTTAATCTATATTGACAGAAGAATTGATTGCACATTATTGTTAGGATATTTAGACACTTAGGAGTTAGTTAAGATTAACTTGTGTAATATATCCATTAGGTAAAAGTGTGTTTCTTTAGTATGCATTAGTATGCATTTGTAAATATTCTAATCTGACGGCCACGATATGTTCTAGACATAGAGTGATCCGACGGTTCAACTTCTCTTAGATCATACCTACCATTGATCCGTGGCTTAACACCCGATTGGTCTATGATCTCTATTTAAAGAGCATAGAGGGTCCTTGGCTAGTTGATCGATTATGAGAAGCTCATGTAACTTTCTTTCTTTTACATAATAAATTGCTCCAAGTAGCTATTTGGCTGGGGTTGTGGACTGTTTCCCTCTCGAGGGTTTTAACCATGTGACAAACATCGGTGTGTTGATCTGTGATCTATTTGTGTGAAGCAGTATCTGAAGGTGTTTAGTCTTTTGGGAGTACCCTATGTACCCGAACATGGTACCAGATCTTTTATGAAGATCCGCTTTTGGTTTTGATCAGGATCTGGAGTCGGTGTTGCCGAAACATTGAAAGGGTTTCTAGTTCTGGATTTTCTATGCATTTTTGGCCTGTGTGAGTTGTTCCATTACATCCGGAGCACCGTTTCCATTGGGAAATAGTTTTTGTTTCATTGAAAACCGTTTTCGTTTGCTCCAGAAACACTCATTTCGGCAAATCTAAAGGTATAATGTTACAGTGACGGTTTTTTTTTTTAAATATCTCATATTTTATCAGTTTATTATTAGATCTTGTATGTTTTAGTCTCGGACTGTTGTTTTCCCTGACTGCACCTTACGCGATCGCGGCGAATTAGAAACAAAAAGGGAAAGTTTTTTTTTCTTGTCTTCTCGGCTACGTATGCTCTTTGTCGTGCACCTTGTGCGATCACGGGAAATAAAAAACAACGAGAAAACTTAAAAACATAGACTTTCCGGGTAAGCTAACCAAGATCTAACCCCATTGTGTGGAAAAAAAAATTGTTTTTCATTTTTTTGTGATATACAGGAAAAGAAAGCAAACACGGAAAACAAGAGAGAAGAGTAAAAAAAAAAAAAAGTCCCCTTCCTCTTTCCATACTTTTACATACATTTTAAACTTAGCTCACTTGGTCCAAAGTTGCTTTACACCTTGATAAGTCTTGAGTTCAAGTCTTATCAAGCTATATTTTAGTGCATGCAATTTCTATTTTCAAATTACTTTATTGTAAAAGTGCATCTCACATAAATAAAATAAAATAAAAGTGAGTCACTTAAGTCTTTTAATTTATTGCCGCACTATTCAAAGGTCACATTATTGTAAAAGCGAACATCATTTATTCTACAAAAGTGATTCACTTTAAAGCAACTTTATTGTAAAAGTCATTGTCAAAGGTTGATTTTGGGAAGATGGGGGCTTTTTTTTTTAGTTGGTCAAGTTAATATCTGCCATGTCACTATTGGGGACATCTTCAACATTTTCTTTGATCAAGCATAACTTCATCATCTAGATTCAGTTTTAAGTGCCGTTTTTTTTAAAACCGCATATTTTTTCAAGCTCTTTGTATCCAGCCAGTTAGTTTATGTTCTTTCAGCCATTATTATAGTATGGCCGCCCCTTGTGATATTATACTTACAAGTTCTAACTATTTCTCATGGAAATCTCGTATGGAGGATGTTCTGAGAAGTAGGGGACTTTTCAGGATAACCTCAGGGAAAGAAAACAGAACCCACTGATGATGATAAGAAAATTAAATGGGCAAATAGATGTGATGAAGCTCGTGGATTGATTGGGATGTCAATCTCTACTAATTTGTGATTCCACATATCTGGAATTGATGAACCTAACAAAGCTTGGGAAAATTTGGAATCTTTGTTTGGTAAACACAATGAAATTCGGGGTCATCAACTTGAAAATGAGTTGCTTTTCTTGAATCCAAATGATTTTTCATGCATTCAAGACTATTTATCTAAGTATAAAACTCTTAGACTCTTATGTGCAGAATGCAAGATTAAGAAAGAAGACAAACAATGTATTTATCATATTCTTTCCATACTTGGACCTGCATATTCTATTTTTGTATCTAAATTCTACTCCATGAAAGAATCCTTGACTGCAGCTAGCTATCAAGAGCCTAGCCTTGAATCCTTTTGTGATTCCTTAATTAGAGAGCAAGATAAGCTCATTCATCTTGGAATAATTAACAATGCAGATACATCTGGGAAAGCCTTATTGTCCCAACAGAAAGAAAAGTCCAAGCCTCCCAAGAAACAGAATTTTTGCAATAATAATCAAAACAACAAAGGTCCCAAACCCTCTCAATTAGCTCCTTTAAAAATT
>LPNX010910971.1:147501-200050 GCA_001517045.1 Pseudotsuga menziesii | reverse complement strand
TTAGATCATACCTACCATTGATCCATGGCTTAACACCCAATTGGTCTATGATCTCTATTTAAAGAGCATAGAGGGTCCTTGGCTAGTTGATTGATTATGAAAAGCTCATGTAACTTTCTTTCTTTTGCATAATAAATTGCTCCAAGTATCTATTTGGCTGGGGCCGTGGACTGTTTCCCTCTAAGGGTTTTAACCACGTGACAAACATCGCTGTGTTGATCTGTGATCTGTTTGTGTGAAGAGGTATCTGAAGGTGTTCGGTCTTTTGGGAGTACCCTGTGTACCCGAACAATTATGAGGATATAATTAGCAACACCATCTTTATCCAGTTGGTAAATCTCAAGCAAAAAGGTCAAGTTACAGAGCACAATAAGCAATTTCAGCAGCTAAGTCTCGGAGTGAAGAATATTTCAAAAGATAATTTGTTAGAACTCTTTATTGGAACCTTGAAAGATAATATTCAACATGAGGTTTGTCTCTTTGAACCATCATCCCTAGATAAGTCTTTCATGATGGAAAGGAAGGTTGAAAGTAAAAATATGGAAATGATTACTAGAAAGGGATTCTCCAACACATATAAATAAAATAATGTTCCTTCCTCTAAACCACCACAAAGGTTGACACCCCAACAATTAGATGAAAGAAGAGCAAAAGGATTATGGTTTAATTGTGACAGAAAGTATAGTAAGGGACATAAGTGCGGTGAGAATAAATTATTCTAGATAGATTGTGAAGAAGATGAACCAAAGGAAGAGGGAGCATCTTAAGAAGAGGCGATTTCAGAAGAAATAGAAGAGGCTACTTCAGGCAAAAAAAATAAATAAATAAATAAAATTACTCCCGCCATATCTTGTCATGCATTGGATGGAATTAGCACTCCTCAAACTCTCAAGATTGAAGGATACATAAAAAAAATAAGGTAATAGTCTTGATTGATTCCTGTAGTACTCATAATTTCATTCACTATAAATTAGCCAAAGTTCTTAATTGCTATGTATATCCAACACCAGAGTTTCAAGTAACCATGGAGGAACTATAAATTGCTCAGGGAAATGCCATAATATCAATCTATGTATGGGGGGGTATGTGTTGAATATTCCAATGATTTCTATCCCAATGGGTGGTGTTGATGGTGTCTTAGGTGTACAAACGGTTACAATCATTGGGAAAAATGGATTTTAATTTTCAAAAACTTTTCATGAAATTTTCATGGGAAGGAAAAAAATATGAGTTGAATGGTATCACGAGAAAACCAAGAAAGGTGATAAGCTCTAATGGTATGATGAAGTTGTTAAAAAATGGACATCAAGGTGTAGTTGCACAATTATTCTCATTATATGTTCAAACATCAAAGTTCTCTATCTCCCCATATCTTCAAAGGGTCAATAATAATCATTCCAAGGTATTTCAAGATATTGCCAAAGGTCTTCCACCTATTTGAGACTTTGATCATGTTATCCACCTAAATCCTGACAATGTTCCTCCTAACCTCAGACCTTACCAATAGCCAGAAGAGTGAAATTGAGCGTATGGTTGATGAAATGTTAGAGGATGGCATAATTAGGCCTAGCCAAAGTTCTTACTATGCACCAGTGGTAATGGTACCCAATCCAGATGGATCATGGCGCATGTGTCCTGATTATAGAGAGCTCAACAAGATCACCATTAAAAATAAGTTTCCCATTCCCGTCATTGATGAATTGTTAGATGAATTACATGGAGCAGTTGTCTTCACAAAGTTGGATCTTGTTTCCGTGTATCATAAGTTTCAAATGAAGGATGAAGACATCCCCAAAACAACATTCAGAACTCATAAAGGTCACTATGAATTTTTGGTCATGCCATTTGATCTCACAAATGCACCTTCCACATTTCGAGGTTTGATGAATTATATTTTCAAGACTTTCCTTATAAAATTTGTGTTGGTATTCTTTGATGATACACTAATCTATATCAAGTCTTGGGAATAACATGTTGACACTGTACTAAAACTACTAAAGGAGCAAGAACTGTATGCAAAACCCTCAAAATTGTTGTTTGGGATAAAAGAGGTAGAGTATTTGGGGTCATATTGTATCTCACGAAGGTGTCAAGGTAGACCCTAACAAAATTAAATCCGCGATGGATTGGCTAATTCCAAAAACCCTGAAGAATATTCAAGGATTCTTAGGTATGAAAAGGTACTATCACAAGTTTGTTTGGAACTATGGAAGAATAGAAGCTCCTCTAACAGCGCTACTGAAGAAAGATGTATTTTCTTGGACTCTAGAGGCAACTCAAGCTTTTCAACAACTCAAACAAGACATGTGTAAAGATCTTGTTTTGGCGACACCATACTTCACAAAAACCTTTATTATGGAATGTGATGCTTCAGAAAATGGAATTGGAGTTGTACTAATGCAAGAAGGCCAATTTATGAGAAGGAATGTTGGAAATACTACATGGTTTGAAGAAATGGAGCCCCTACTTTATAGGGAGACATTTAAAGGTTAAAATTGATCATGATAGCCTTAAATACTTCTTGGAACAAAGGTTATCTTCAAAAGAACAACAAAAATGGGTGAAAAAGATGTTGGGATATAATGACTTTGAAATCATCTACAAAAAGGGGAAGCAAAAAAATTTCGCATATGCACTCTCCAGGAAAGATGAGGATGTTGAAGCATTTCTCTATTCTATTTTGATCATCCAACCAGATAGGATAACCAAAGCAAGGGAAGAATGGAAAAATGATGAAGAAATATGGACAATCATTCAAAAGTTGCAGCAGGATCCTGGTGCCTCTAATAATTTTTGGTGGAAATATTACTTGCTATGGTACAAGGATACCTTATATCTTGGTAAGAGTTCCCAGATCAAGAAAAAGGGATTTATTGAATTCCACTCCTCACCGATAAGAGGGAACTCGGGTTTCTTACAAACCTATCACAGGGTAAAGAATTTTTTTTTTTGATGGTCTTAAAACCGATGTTCAAAAATTTGTGAGAGAATGTTTTGTTTTCCAACAAAATAAAGTGGAAACAATTACGACCCCCAATATCCTACAACCACTTTCCATTCCAAGCCAAAGGTGGGAAAAGGTATCAATGTATTTTATCATATGTTTACCAAATTCTGAAGGAAAGAGTGTCATCATGGTGGTTGTTTATAGAATTTATAAATATGCATGCTTAAGTGCACTATCTCACCCCTTCAAAGCAAGCACGGTTGCCAATTATTTTTTGGAGACAATCCAAAAACTACATGGTAATCCAAATATTATAGTAAGTGATAGGGATACCATTTTCACTGGAAATTTTTGGGCTAAATTATTTTCTTGTTTGGGTACTCAATTGGCTCATAGCTCATCTTATAATCATCAATCTTATGGACAAACAGAGATTATAAACAAATGTTTGGAAGGGTATCTTTGATCTTTTGCGGCGGATAAAAAAACACAATGGGTCAAGTGGTTACCCTTGGCAGAATGTGTTAGGATTTATAATCCTCCCTTGTCCAAACTGTCTATTAGATTATATTATATTAGCCTAACTTATGAGTTGTTTTAGTCATTATTTGGTCCACTAGTACCATTGGGTCCACTTGGCATAATGGGGCCACATGTACCAGTCACTAGAGTGTGTGGAACACTGATAGAGGCTAACTGGAATTGACTACACTTGCATGCATCAGTTTAGGAGCCTCCTAAACCAATACCTACATTTTAGGAGCCACTAGGAGTGCCAAAACCAACCTCCTTCAGTTTTGGGCAGTTGGTAACTAGTTAAGCTTAGTTATTCTTTAGTTACATTCAGTAAGATTTCCTCCAGTTCAGTTAGCGCCAGTTATGCATGGCTACATGTGGGAAGGAGCTAGTTCTCACCTACCACTGTAGTTAGACTGGTTTAAATTGATTATAACTTATTGAGAGGCTAGATTAGACATCTGGAGTTAGCCAGCTGAACTCTAGTAGTGATTTAGACACTTCTAGTTAGTCATGTTGTTAGATAAAGTTAGGTTCAATTGGTGGATTTGAATCATATTCACATGATTTGGATTCCTCCTTATGTAACACCATTGTAACACTGGATTCTTTAATGAAGTTTATACTGTAATTATCTGAGCAATTCTTGTTTGTTTCCTGTGAGATTTATTTTGTTCAGTAAGTATTATTCATTCCTTTTCACTGCAAATAATGAAGAATATAATAGCACTCATTGATTTAAGATCAATGGAATATTAATTGTAACATGGTATCAAAGCCATCTTAGGCAAGCTTCAACTCTGTCTACTCTCCATTATACAACAGAAGAAGTTGGGTTTCCATAGAAGTCTCGCAAAGAGTTCCTTGCTTTCTATGAAGTTATTCAGAGTGGAGGTGTAGGCGTGAAAGACCCTGAAAAAGTGTACATGTCGAGAGGGAAGGCTTGATTATAACATAGTGCGAATGGCTTTGGTTTTGCGATGATTTTTCCATAGGTGTTACGTAGCTTGATTGAAGATATTGTCTGATTAGCAAGAGAGTTATGGATTCTCAATCCTCCACACCTCAGATCCTAACACCCTTCAATTATGTTTATTGTAGGGAAGATATGCAAGTATCCTTGTGCAACAAGGGCTACTTCAGGATAATAATTGGAAGGGAGGTTGAGCCCCATCATCCAGCTGAGAAAAACAAGTTTCTGAACCGCTTAGATGAAGCTTTTGGTTAACTATGTACTCACATATCCAAAGACCTCCTCTTTCACCTTGAAGGTTTGAGGACTCCAAAAGAAGCTTGGGAGAAACTTGAAGTCTTGTTTGGAAAGAAAGATGAGCTTTGGGGACACATTCTGGAGAACGAGTTGATAGCCTTGCATCCGAGCAGTTTCAAGACCATACAACAATTCGTTACTAAATTCAAGTCTCTTGCACTCCAATGTAGACAGTGCAGAATAGAAAGAAAGGATGAGCAACATGTGCTCTCCATACTCAGCAAAATAGGTACTGATTATTCTGTATTTGTCTCAATATTCCATTCCGGGAGAGCTTCCATTCTCAATTGGAAGATGCCCTCACTTGATTCCTTTGTCGAGTCCTTAATACAGGAGCAAGAGAAATTAGTCCAGATGGGAGTAATCAAGACTTCCAAATATCAAGCTCTCCTAGTGATAGACTCTACCAAAGCGCAAGCTAAAGGGAATTCAAAGGGGAAGGAGCCTAAATCATCTGATTCGAAGCCTAAAGAGAATCATAATACTTCCAAAGGAACCTCGGGTTCCAAGAAGAAGAAAAAGTGTGAAAAGAAGATGTGTCCCTATTGTATGAGGGGTTTTCATCCTAAAGACCAATGTATGAAGAAGCAGATCAACCAACTGTCATCTCTCCTCAAGAAAAACAACATAACTCTTCCACAAAGAGCAAATAAGTCTAATGATGGACAATTGATAGATGATCATGAAAGGTGCCATGCCTTAAAAGTTGGCCTCTCTCGATCAACAACCTCTTTGATTGATTCTGTAGCATCCAACCACATGGTTTCCTCCAAGGATTCCTTCTCCACTCTCAACCTCATAGGAGGGCCTACTATTCACATGGGTGACGACTCCCAAATTCCAGTATCAAGAAGAGGCACCATTAAATCCCAGCATGGTGAGTTCATAAATGTCCTTTATGTTCCCTCTCTTGCAGCTAATATTTTGTCTGTATACCAGATTACTCACACTAGCTCACCAAAGCAAGTGGTATTTGGTCCTGACCCAGTAGAGATCATAGAAATCTCAACTGGGAAGACTATAGAGAAAGGAATTGAAAATCATGGCTCCAAGGAATATGATTTCTATAATTTCACTCCATACTTATATCTAGTACAATCATTGCTTCTATTCGAAGCAAATAAAGGTATCAAAACTGCTTTACCTCATATTGCAGATACAGATTTATTGTCTAACATTTTAGATTCAAATTCAAAAGAAGAGGAAGACCAACATGATTCAAATATTGATCTTATACCTAAAAGAGATCTATATCCAGATCCATCATATACCTCATCTCAGCAACCTAAATGGGCTCAACAGCTCATTAAAGCAGTTGGGTATGATGCCGGGAATCCATATGATAAGAGAAGAACGAGGTCCCAGTATCAGAAAGAGAATGTTGCGCTGTCCCACACAGATCCACTTCTCCTTGAGAGGTGATTCATGATGTTGGGGTCAGATCCTCAAACATTCAAGGAAGCATTCCATGATCCTAGATGGTAGGAAGCTATAGATGAGGAAATTGATTTGCTACATGACAATTAAACTTGGGAACTTGTCTCCTTACCTCCAGGAAGGAAACTTGTTCAGTGAAAATGGGTCTACAAGACCAAGTTAGCCTTTGATGAAACCACAACCAAGTGCAAGGCTCGATTGGTGGCCAAAGGATACTCTCAAGTTCAAGGATTGGACTACAACGAGACATTCACTTTAGTAGCTAGAATGGATTCCATCGTGCTTGTCTTGGTAATTGCAGCTTACAAGAGATGGGAGGTACATCACATGGATGTGAAAAGTTCCTTCCTCCATGGTGATTTGAAGGAATACATATACATGAAACAACCTAAGGGATTTATTGATGATCCTTCCTTAGTTTGCAAACTGAGGAAATCACTATATGGACTCAAACAAGCTCCAAGGGCATGGTACTCCATGATGGATGCCTTCCTCATCTCACAGAAATTTGAAATATGCAAATCATATTGTAATGTTTATGTGCAGAAGAAAGAGGGATTCTTTCTCTTGATTGTGCTTTGTGTGGATTATTTGCTCATTACTAGCAGCTCTGTTGCTGGATTAAGGAGCATCAAATCAGCCCTGAACAAATCATTTGCTATTATTGATCTAGGACTATTAAGATAGTTCATTAGTCTCGAAGTAAGTCAAAATACTTCAGGAATCATGATCTCACAGTCCAGATACTCATCAGACATGATCAGGAGATTCCACATGGAAGACTGCAAGGAAACCCCTTTTCCTTTCCTATATAGAATCGGGCTAGAGGAAGGTGGCTCTACCCCTTTTATTAACAACACTCTTTATAGACAACTCATTGGGAGCCTTCTATATCTCACACATTCGAGACTAAACATATCCTATGTTGTGAGTGTTGTTGCTAGGTACATGCAGGAACCACATGAGGTACATTGGAAGGAAGCAAAGAGGATCTTGCACTATGTGCAAGGTACTAGAGATTATGGGATTCATTATACAGCTGGTGCACAACTTGATCTCAAAGACTTCACAGATTCAGACTAGGCAGGAGATGGGAATGATAGGAAATACACTTTAGGATTTGTGTTTATGATCGAATATGGGCCAATTTGTTGGTCCAGCAAGAAGCAAGTAACACTTGCACTCTCTTCAACAGAGGCAGAGTATTGGGGAGCTGTGAATGCAAATATTCAGGGAGTTTGGATACATGGAATCTTGAAAGAATTCAGGATCCACACTTCACCTTCAGTGGACATTTTCTGTGACAATAAGAGCACCACCAAAATTTCCAATGGTCCAGTTCATAAGCAAAGAACAAAGCAAATTGAGGTTCACCAATCTTTTAATAAAAATATATTTTCCTTTCTCAGGTATCTTTTAGGAGTTAAAGCTTGATTGATTGTTCCTGATCCTGCTTATTTTGAGGGGGGGGGTTTCCCATGAGGTTTTCCCCTATTTCTTCGGTTTATTAAGATTTTTTTTTTATCTTTTATATTGTATATGGGTAGATTTTGGCCTTGTTTCCAGGGCCCACAGTTGTCCAAGTTAGGATTCAGGGGGGGTGTTAGGATTTATAATCCTCCCTTTTCCAAACTGTTTATTAGATTATGTTATCCTAAATTAGGAGTCATTTTAGTCATTATTTGATCCATTAGTACCATTGGGTCCACTTGGCCTAATGGGGCCACATGTACCAGTCGCTAGATTGTGGGGAACACAGATAGAGGATCACTAGAACTGATTGCACTTGCATGCATCAATTTAGGCGCCTCCTAGACCAATACCTACATTTTAGGAGCCACTACGAGAGTCAACACCAACCTTCTTCAGTTGCGGGAAGTTGGTAACTAGTTAAGCTTAGTTATTCTTCAGTTACATTCAGTTAGATCTCCTCCATTTTAGTTAGCGCCAGTTATGCATGGTTTCATGTGGGAAGGCACTAGTTCTCACCTACCACTATAGTTAGACTGGTTTAAACTGATTATAACTGATTGAGAGTCTAGATTAGACATCTGGAGTTAGCCAGTTGAACTCTAATAGTCATTTAGACACTTCTAGTTAGTCATGGAGTCATATACAGTTAGGTTCCGTTGGTGGATTTGAATAATATTCACATGATTCGAATTCCTCCTTCTGTAACACCATTGTAGCACTCGATTCTTTAATGAAGTTTATACTATAATTATCTGAGCAATTCTTGTCTATTTCCTGTGAGATTTGTTTTGTTCAGTGGGTATTATTCATTCCTTTTCACTACAAATAATTAAGAATCTAATAGCACTCATTGCTTGAAGATCAATGGAATATTAATTCTAACAGATTGGTGGTATAACACTTCCTTCCGTACATAAAAAAAAAATGATCCCATTTATTGCATTTTATGGCTATCATCCACCATCCATCACATCTTCACTAAGAGAGTCCTCTAAGGTTTTAAGCAGTGGAAGACCACATGAAGCATCAAAAACAAGTTCTTCGACTCTTAAAGGGAAACCTGAATCTAGCAAAAAGTTGAATGAAACAACAAGCACATCAACACCGCAGTGAACGAAGCTTTAATGTGGGGGATTGGGTGTTTTTAAGAATACAACCATACAAATAGATGTGCATGAAGAACACCAAGAAGGATAATAAATTATCACCTAAATACTACATTCCCTACAAGGCGTTACAAAATATTGGTAGTATGGCCTGCAAATTGGAACTGCCTACATCTTCACGAGTCCATCCAGTTTTCCATGTTTCCTGTTTAAAGAACGTAATCGTTGACAAGATACTGGTTTGATTGATATTACCAGAACATGATGAGGAAGGAAAAATCATTTTGGAGCCTGATGAAATCACTGAAATAAGAAATAGACAGCTTCAAAATCAATCAATTCCAGAGTATCTCATTAAATGGAAGAACTTACCTGCGGAAGATTCAACATGGGAAGATGAGTCCTTTATAAAGCATCATCCAAAACTACTTCAACGTTGAGGACAACACTTTTTTAATGGGAGGGGAATGTTAAGCCCTTAATGATGGCACATTACCGCATATAGTGTGGCACATTACCCCCTATATTGTGGTGCATTACATATTATTTATGTCAGCTTGGATCTATTAGTGGGTTTATTAGTTGTTATTGTACACCTTTGTCTAATATACATTGGAAGGATATATTCTCATTTTAGTCATCATTGTATCTTATCTTGTCTTGTGTACTCAGTACATTGTGTAAGGAGGTTCCTCCCTTGAGGAGGATTGATATTTATCTTTGTTCTTCATTGCTAAGGCGTGGATTACTCTCTTATTGTTTATTTCTACTATTTTTATGTTATTTATTAAACCTAGTCACATAACACATACACCCCTAAGATGGGATATGAAACCACTAGGGTGAAGGAAACACTTGCAATCTTCTCTTTCTCTTGACCCATACCCATTTTCTCTCATGCTTAACAAATATGCTAATCATTGAGGAATTACAAGAATATCAATCTTCCATTTGAACCATGGAACTCTTTTCAACTACCCCTTACAACACAATTAAGGTTTATCCTTTCTCTGCTCAACGGTCCCTTAGAGTACCCAACCCTTATAGTTTTCTTCAGTGTGTGCAGATTGAATTTAACCTACTATATTATTTCAAAGAACCTCCTGGAAAATAAATTCAAGGCTTCTCAAGAATCCATGAGCAATAAATAAACTTTAGGTAAAGGTTTCTTATCTTTCCTAGCCTCTATGTTGACCTATAGCCATCCTTTTCACTCTAAATGTATGCAAATTCCTCTTTGTTACACTCGTTTCTAGTTAATTTCAGAGCCTGGTTATTAGCAATGGATACACCAACATGCTTCCTCTTGTTGTTTGAATTATGCATGGAAAAATGAGTTATAAACTCCAATGGATATGAGAAAATTGGTGAAAATAAAATTGACATTACTTCTCACCATAAACTAAATGGCTCTCACAATTGTCATAAAATTATATTCATCCCATCCTTCCATAACTTCATGAGAAGACTTTCCCACCAACCTCATAGATTCGTTCAATGGTAGTATTTGATAAGTCAAAGGAAGTAAATGGTTCATTTTAGGCACATGGTAGAAAATGAATGAGTTCTAAGGGTTACACTTGGAAAAAGAGTATTTAATATCTCATAGGCCCCCTCTCATCTTCCCCTCTAGTGGAATCATAACCCCTCTAATGCTCCTTACACAACCATCTTAAACCATTTTATTATATTCCATCATAATATTTACAGGTCTTTTGACTTGTCATGGCAATCCTAACACATGGCCCATATATGAATAATGAATATCCACATCATATGTATGCCTAGCCATCAACTAGTCCAACCTTGGCCTTCAGCTCCACACTAGGAATATTTACTAGCACATTTACGTCATTCTACATATTGGGATTTGATACATCCAAAGGGTGGAAATTGGTATATTAGAACAATGATGATGATGACAATGACGATAACAAGGTTGATGATGTTGATGATGGGGATGATGATGTGGATGATGGGGATGATGGGGATGATGGGGATGATGTCATTATATTACGATGATGATGATTATTATGATAACAATGATGATGATGGTGACAAAGATGAGGATGATGATGACGATGACAATGATGGAAATGCTTTTATTATATTAATGATTTGATTAGTAAGATTGTGTGATATGAGAAACTCACAATTGGTATATCAATATGATGATAGGAACAATCAATATTGTATACAAATTGGTGATATGAAGGAAAATCCATATATAAGATGTGTAATATCTAAAATGACATCGGTAATGCATAACAATAACATAAATTGGGGTGATAGGTAAATGTACTCATTGTGTTCAAAAGGAGGGTTTCCCATCTCTTTCTAAAAGGTGAGAGACACGATACTAACTTGAGCAAAGATGTTAACTATGGTAGCCTTCAACGAAATAGTCCCAATTTCTACAAGGATGGTAAAATAGCTATCCATTAGTGCAACAATTAAAATCCCTAGAATAATAATTCCTTACCTTATTTGGGCTCTGGAGTATGATCAGAGACAAGCAAAGGTAGTAATGAGCATCAAAGGTTGAACACCCTCACCAAGGAGGTGGTTAAGTCTAATTAAATATAATATTAAACCCTAACATATGAGTTTACATAAATGTGGAGACACATTTCACCTTTTTGTGTTAAGGGAACATTAATTGAGGAAATTTCTACAAATTTGAAGGCCAACTCTTCACATGAGTAGGTTCCAAGTGGCATTACGGACCCTCTTCATACATTCAAATACAAGATGAGCAAAACATCACCTTAGCATATTTTGACTTCCTTGACTGTTGTCATTGGAGTAGCTCCATTGTCTTCCCTATTTAAAGTTTGAGAATAGGCCAAGAATGTTACACCCCCGATGCCTCTACTCATTATCTTTACCCGATAAAACTCACATCAATATCATTATGGTCCTCCAGTAGAGTTTCATTTGGCTTCACACTACTCAAGCATAGTTCACCATCTTTCATGTCCCAATAGGTGTGCTCGCACTAAAACCATTCATACAACCTAAAGGTCATATGATTACACACACACACACACACACACCAAACAAAAAATATATAATATATAATTTATTTAACATCTAAATTATATATTATATATACTATATATATAATAAATAAAATCAACAGATAAGCAGAGATTGAGGCCATAGGGTATCCCATGCCCATATCAACAAAAAACAAACCATATTTAAAACAACAAACAAATAGAGCCTGCTACCATAGGAGAACACGTGCCCATATTTGACAGACCACATGGAGACCAAATCATAGTGTAGGAACTACACTATAGTGGAACCATAACCACACACAACCATAGTGGATCCTAAGCCATAGTGGAACCCAAGCCATAGTGAATTTTTTCCTGCACACACCTTATTCCTGCACCCACACACAGAGAAAACAATTTTTCTTAGAGAGGATAAAAATCAACCCCACAATGTAGCCTAGTGGGCTAGCTCAAGTGATCGAGTGTTGCAAGTTGTGAGAAAAAGGTCTCAAGGTCAAATACCTGGGTGGCTACACTTTGCTATAAATGGGACTTACTTGATGTCCCCAACGGTTTAGCTCCGTAATCAAGTGAATGAGGTGTGGCCCCTTCAGTTGGCTCCCCTATGATTTCTTACAGTGGACGTAGTAGCCCTGTTTGGGAGTTTGTGCACCAAAAAAGAAGTATCAACCCCACAATGCTTCCTAAACTTGATAGTCCATGATTTTTTGGGATAAAAAAATCAATATATCATTTTGGTAAAAAATAAATGAAGGGTTTTTATTACCCTAATGGTTTTTATATAAAATATTTTTACCATTTTTTAGGGTTTTTACTATCCATTTTGGGAAAAAATAAATGAAGGGTTACTATTAATATACCATTCTTTATTTATGATCTCGACAACTATAGCATTTAACATTGAATATGGCTTACTCTTAGTCAAGCTCTAAGAAAGAATGAAAATGGAATTAATACCATCTTGGAAGTTTTGTTTGGCCATATTTCGGGTTCTAGTGCACCATCATTTTAAGGGGAAAGGAATATTAATGATTACATTTTTTTAAGGGGAAGGGATTATAAATGCATTATCCACTTTCAAAAATACATCCAAACTATTACTATATCTAAGACAAATATGTTTCAAGGCTCATGAAAAATAGAATTGCAGCCCTAGTTGGTTGAGAAGTTAAATATATGAAAGGGAAAGCCAAATTTCACCTCGTGTATATGTGTATTAAAATTATTTTTCCTTGGTCATTGTCAGAGACTACATTCCATATTGAACCATGGACAAGAATCTTAGATAACCATTGTTCATGAGACACATTCCTAGGTAGGCTAGTGGATTTCCTTTGATATTTCACCATGAAGAAACTAAATCTATATATAATTTTATCTTGTGAAGAGTAGAGATTCAAAATATTAGTGCAAAAAGAATTCAAGTTTTTGAATAAATATTCATAGATGCCAAAGATAAAATACACACCCCAAATTCTAGATGCAAGGCCTTTCATTGTTCCAAAAATGCAATGACTTATATGTTCATCAGTTAGTGGTTGGGTTATGAGGTCATAGAGGTATTACTATAATAACATTGGCATCCATTGTTGAAATGCTCCTTACATTTATTCCTTAATGGATTAGTATACATAAACTTCCCCTTCCAACTCAAGGAGGACACAAATTTTCATAATGTTTATTCTAGAAAATGGATTCTTGAAAACAATGTTATCTCCATCCAACTTCACAAAATTTTCATGTTGTTATAACTACAATTTTTATTCTCAAAGCAACCGAGATATGATCTTATAGTAGTGGCTTATGTGATTTAACATGACTTAATATTGGTCAAGATCTACCAAGAATGAAAATGGCATTTATACCATGTTGGAAGTTTTGGTTAACCATATTTCAGGTTGCAGTGCACCAAAATTTAAGGGGAAAAGACTATTGGTGCATTATCCATTTTTACTATTCATAAACACATCCAAATTATTACTAGCTCTAAGGCACATACAATTCAATGCTTATGAAAAATATAATGATAGACCTAGTTTGTTTAGAAGTTAAAAATATGAAAGGAAAAAGTAATTTTCACCTCACATAGATGTGTCTTAAAATTATTTTTCCATTGTCATTGTTAGACACTCTATTCCATCTTGACCCATGGACAAAAATCCTAAATAACCATTGTCCCCAAGACACATTCCTAGGTAGGTTAGTGTCTTTCCTTTGATATTTCACCATAAAGAAACTAGATCTAGGTATAGTTTTAGCTTGCAAAGAGTATAGTTTCACTATCTTATTACAAAAATAGCTCGAGTTTTTGAAGAAACATTAATAGATTCCAAAGATAAAATCCCCACCTCATCTTCGAGAAGCAAGGCCTTTCCTTTTTATTAAAATGCATTGAATTATAAGTTCAAGGGTTAGTGGTTGGGTCGAGAGGCCATAGAGGTATTACTAGAATAGTATTGGCATTCATTGATGAAAGAATCCTTAAATTAAATTCATTCCTTAATGGACTAGTATACATCACCCTCCTCTTCCAACTTAAGGAATACATGAATTTCCATATAAGCTATTAAAAAAATCTTGAATAAAATGTTATCCCCATCAAACTTCACAATTTTTCCATCATTGAAGAGTCCTATACATTTAATGGGGAACAACTATTCGAACATGAGATGGAGGAGGAGAAAGAAGAGATTTTTAGGTGATCTAAGTTAGAATAGACATCAAGCCTATGAAAGATGGTTTAAAGCAAGTACCATGTTAGTTCAAAGTTTTCCTTTTTATTTAGTTAAATCATATTTTCAGGAGCTAAATTTGCACATTCTTAAATATTTTAGATTACATTTTGCAAAATTGAATATGGACATATTTTTACCTTTGTTATGTAGATGGTTACATTGAAAATTTCATTTCATGTAAATAATTTCTAAGGTTCTAGAGTAAATAGGTTTTAATTTTAGTTGTGAATAAGTGTGTGTGATATAAAAACAGAGAGTATGATGACTATAAGCTTCAGGGATAATGACGATGTAAAAATGCTCAAAAAATTTTATATGGTCTATTTGGTAAAAAAAAATCATTTTTATTTTTTGTCTTAAATTAATTTGACGATTTTTTTTCTTTTCGGAATGCAAATAAATACAAAACATTAAAACATTAGCATGAAATAACTTGGAAAATAATGGATAATATCGGACTTTTTATGATACAGTTTTGGATCATTTTGTGACCTGTCAACTACTATGATGGGGTTTTGATATCCATATATGTATCGGATATGCTTATATATATTACATATACAGTAAGCTTATGGATGGGATTCCAGATTTATATGATTTGGGTTTGGTACCGAGCTTTGCTTCTATATATTTCAATCCGGGACATTTGGGACAGTTGACAGCATACCTATGAATTGGATTTTCTTTCCAGAATTGGTGACTATTTGGACTATTTGATTTTGGTTTGATAATATGTATCGAGCTTATGCTTATATATAACAGTCTGGGACAGTTACTGTGACAGCAAATATATGAATTGGATATTTATATTTTCTGTGAAGTATTTCTGCTATTACTGGCAGGGGACAGTATTGTAAATTTTTTGGTTCTGATATTATGAGATAGATAATATGTGACAATGTAAGGATCCTAGTGATCCTCTTACATGTGCAGATGTAATTTTGTTCCACTTTTGAAATAAAATTATGAATTTTTTCTGAGAAAAAAAAAAACTTGAAAAATAATGTTTATTTTCCTACAAACAAAAACAATAAAATATTAGACAAATATAAGGAAAAATAGTAAAAATAAAATAAAATAAAATTCAACAAATGAAGAGCGGTTATGTGCTGTCACTTGTTGGAGATCACGATCTGCACTCACGCATGGTTGTATTTTACATAGCTCTAGGTTGAGCAGCATGGCGGGACACATCCTCACAGAAGTTTTATAGAGAAATATTTCGACCTGGCCAACTACTCCTTCATCTTGATCTGCTCAACCCGATTCGAAACCAATAGCAGAGGTCCTCAACGTGAAAGGGTTTTGATATTATTGTTAAAGGGTTAAAGAACTCTTGACTGAGCGCGCGTTGTGATCATGATTTCGCGGGTATAGTTAGAGTTTCGATATTTCTAGCGTTGGGTATTGAATTAAATGACACAGAAAATAGAAAAACGAGAATGGGATGAATCATTCGATATATACAAATCATTTGGTAAGGCTATAGGATCTTCACTCCTGTCATTCTGCCTGATAACTTAGACTCCAAGATAAAGGATCTTATGATCTTGCATGTTTTCTGGGAGGTTCCGAGTGTGATATTTTCCCACCAATAGTTGTAATACCAAATGCCATTATCTTCGGTCGCCTTTACCTAAATATTGTTGAAAATTCTAATTGAGTTGAGATTTGATGCCAAACACGGATATTGTGTAGCCTCTTCAGGCATGAATATCTCTTTAGAGGCGGTGGTTTAGCTCGTGAGGTGGACAAATGGGAGCAGAGAGTAGTTTCACAGGAATAAAACTATAAATGCTTGCTAAGATATTTCCTCTCGCATTAATAGATGTGTGAATCACTCGAAAAATACCATTTGAGTCTTGAACTGTGAGATCTGTTGAATCAATTCGGAGTTAGGTGGATCCACCCTTGATCTCACCATGCAGGGTAAATTTTGCATGGTCGAGATTATTTGTTTTCTCTCGATAGATGAGAGCCTGTATAATCCTTCTCCTTATCAATCCATCTCTCAATTGATTGGTGGTTTTGTTTGGCAATTGTTGGCCATGACATTACCAGAGAGAACTTCTTAGGGATACTAGCTTGTTGGCCATGACATTAAATGTGAACAATTGTTCAATCACTATCAACATTTCCCTCGTTCATAATTTTCCATTGCAATCATGCCTCGTCGTAGTGGAGGAGGAAGGTCAGCTCCTTGTGCAACACCTTGGGCACCAGTTCGCAGCCCCCAACCCATCTTTCATGCCTCCTCCTACACACGTTCAACCTAGTGGTGGTGGATCTATGCTAAGTGGCATTGGTTCTACCATAGTTTAAGGTGTGGCGCTTGGAACTGGAAGTGCTATAGGACATAGAGGATTCGACGATGAACAACGAGGAGAACGATTTCATGAGTGGCGATGAGGAAAGGTATATGCCTCCTTTATCCGATTGATGGTTCTAAAAATTATTTTAAGGATGTTCTTGCAATGGCATCCATTGAAGTGGATTTATCCAGTATTGAACCTGGGAGCACTGTTAGAGTCAAGTGGCGTACAAATCATGTTTTTATTAGGATATGCACAGAAGATGACATCCAGTTGGAAAACATTGTAAATGTGAATTCTCTGTGTAATTCTTAGGAAGATGCAACAAGAGTTTTAAATCCGGAGTGGCTTGTTGTGATTGGTGTTTGTACCCACCTTGGTTGTGTTTCATTGCCCAATTCCAGGGATTATGGAGGTTGGTTTTGTCCTTTCCATTAATCTCATTACAACATATATGGCAGAATTAGGAAAGGTCCTGCACCTTACAACCTCGAGGTTTCAACATACAAATTCTTAGAGGACAACAAAATGTCAATTGGTTGATCTAAACATACAAAACAAGTCGTGTTCGAACATGGTATTATGCTACCAAGTTGATTTTTCTACTGCGATCTTTGGAAAGCTTTTCACCACTTATAGCATTACCAGGAATGTACTTCTACCTTTGTTCTTGTCCCTGCACAGACCATTAATATAATCATAGAAGAATCCCTATTGTTAGCACAGAAATGGGATTTAGAGAAACGTACTGCGACATGACTGAGCTTGTGGCTTGCAAGATGCATTTATGTATGCTTCTCGTGCAAGTAATATAGCATAGGCCTCAGGCCATTCACCTGTCTTTATTCCAGCGCTTGCAGAGGTGGATTTGATTCTGATTATTGTGGTAATGAGTGCAAAGTTCAACTACTTTTTTCATCTTGTGGTATTTTTATGAAGAACATGTCTCTTGTTTCGAAGATGCAACATCTTTTACCACAACAGATTTTTAGTTGCCTGCAATGTGAACTTAGGATGAAAAGTTAAATATTTCATTTGTCCTTTGTAATGCCATGCGTTCATTTCTTTAAGAGTTTTAAGTATATAAATGTCAAGCTTCAGAACATTTTTGGAACTGGGACACCCACTTTCAGGTGTCAACATTTTGCTGCATGGTCGATTTGAATTTCATAAATAAAAAAATAAGAAACAAATAAAAACAAATTTATTTATTTTTGTTGTTTTGAAGTAGGGTTTGAAATGCAATCATACTTTTAGATATAAGACTAGTGGTTGAGTTGGGCTTGTATTGAAAAAAATAAAAATAAAAAACAATAAAACAAAATAAAACTAATATAAAAACAATGAATAAAAATAAAAACAACACAACATGATTAAAAATTAAAAATTTAAAAATAATAAAAATAAAAATTTTAAGTGAAATGTACAAATAAAAAATCATAAAAAAGATTTTTTTTTTAAATAAATCACGAAATTTCTTGACACATTAGCTCATGCTTTGACACGTTTTACGCTAACTTGGTTTGTTGAGTCACTTTAAACACGTATTCACGAAAATGATTGGTTTGTTGAGTCACTTCAAACAGTTATTCACGAAAATGATTGTCTAAATATGCGCCATGGCCAATCAGTAAAAACACATTTCATTTTATCTTGAATTTGATAGGCTAAGCACGTATTTTTCCTGCATTTTATGTTTTTTTTTATGCTTGTAGGATAAGTGCTAAGAGTTTAAAGGGTTGAAGACAATCCATAAAACTTGTTCATGCAAAAGTGATTTGCAAGAATCACAAAATATTTCAGAAAACATGTTTCGTCGGATGCTTGAAGGAGTTAAGATTTGTATTGCACCTGTCATGCCATTTGCTACCATAACGAAACCTTTTAGAAAACCAAATTGTGCCATGATATGTTTCCATACCGCCCTCTTTCTAAACTTGTTATTCATCCATGTTAGT
The DNA here is from genome assembly GCA_001517045.1 of Pseudotsuga menziesii. NCBI lineage: Eukaryota > Viridiplantae > Streptophyta > Pinopsida > Pinales > Pinaceae > Pseudotsuga > Pseudotsuga menziesii. Next base: position 181,273 of record LPNX010910971.1, on the reverse strand, counting down.
GTCCACTTTTCATCGCCTTACACATCATGATTTCCCACATGTCTATTTTCCTGAGTCACATACACTCTTTCCTCATTTTTAGTACATATTTTACCTCATGAATAAAACCATTCATTTTCCTTTTCCATGATTGAATTACCTTGATATCCTTGTCATAAAAATCGCTTGACCATGAGATCTTTCATCTATAATCCTACCACTCATTTTGTACAACTCGCGTTGACTGATGTGGGATTCCTTAAGGCACGCATTTCAACAAGTCTTGCCCCATCGACCTCAGCATGTTATCTGGGATAAAGACTAGAGTCCTTTTTAGTAACTTGAGGCTTGCATGCCTTAATGGCAAGCTCTCTTGCTAACAATCAGACTATAGTCCTTTTCAGTAACTTGAGGCTTGCATGCCTTAATGGCAAGCTCTCTTGCTAACAATCATTGGAATACATCAATGTCCCTTAATCGTTGGATCTTGCAAGTGGCTCAACATTATCTCATTTATTTGCACTTCCCAATATGTACTTAGGTACCTTGGCACTCATTGACAGCAATGTTGTGATTGTCTTGCATTGGTTAACGACATTCATTAATGGTCGATAATCCAGTGACTTCTTTTCATGCTCAACATCGACACATTTATTCTCATGACTAGAATTGTACCATCAGGTTTTGTAGTAGGTGAAGTCTATATATACTTTTCATGATGCCATCAACATTTTTGCAACAACATACTTCCAGCCATATGAGAGTACCACAGTTCTACTTTCAGCTTTTGGCTCATACAACCAAGCAGTTCAGATTCCTTCCCTTCACAATCTGGGATCCAGTGGCAACATCAGGTACATTCCTCTTGCATAGTCCATTAGTGTTTTGGGTAGGTGGAGGTATGTTATTTTCTCATCATTAATCATGTAATTCCTTAAATGCTAGAAATGAATGAATTTGGAAAACTCCCTCATCATGTTACATTTCCTTATTCATTTTCATAAGTATAAAACATCTTTAGTTGGGAGGGCGGAGTATATTCATTACCATTTGATTCCATTTTACACATGTCATCATCTCGTTTACCATTGACTAACATGTCTCTTCCAAATTACACTTTGTTACAATTTGATCTATTTTTGACATGATTCATAACATGAAGAAAAAAATTTATAATCTACATTGATGGCTTATCATTTCCAATGTATGTATACTTCCAAATCTTATGTATTGCAGCAAGCAAACGAGTAAAAAAAATAAATGTTGTTAACACAAGAACCAACATTTTTCATATTCATGGTTTTCACACAAGAACCAACCATAAGTCGAATCAGCTACTACATATGTATTTCGCATCATGAAATGATTTATTTTTAAAAACGTCATCATATAAAGCCAAAGTCAAGAAGCCCAAAATTTTTATGCACAGTTGCATGAGGACATGGAACAAGTTCAATTGGGGGCAGATGTTGGGTCGCCCAAATGTCGCATTTTCATCATATTTTCCTTTCACTATTCCTCTCATTCGTCCATTTTCCATTACTCCATTAACCATTCATTATACCATTTTTCATGAATAAATATGGGTTTACCTTGTTATTTTCCAATTTATTTATTTTTAAGTCTTTTAAGATAATTTGTGATTTAATATTGGAAAATCGACATATTTTCATGTATATCTCAAAGTTGTGTGAGATTTGTAATGTGTAGGAATATTTGAATATTTTCAACAAAAGAATTATTCAAAAGTTTCTCAAATATTTACTCCACCATTTCAAGATTTTAAGGAGATAATTATTCAAGTTTATTCCAAGGAGAAGATCATGGAAATATGGATAGAATATCTTATCAAATATTTGTGAGAGGATTTGTGAGGATCTACATTTATCCTCTTTTCAAAGCAACTCGTGTATAAATAAGAGTGCCCTCTCTTGATTTGAAGGAGATGAAGCTAATAGAAAGTCATTAGTTAGTGTGAGAGAGTCTTTAGTCCTAAGTCAATGTAGAGTATTTTAGTCATGGAGTGGATTTTGATTATTATGTAATGGAGATGGTGATGTAATGTAAACTTCTTGATTTCTCCATAATTGATTTGGATTTCTTTCTTATGAATTGTTAGTGTGAGCTCACATGTGTTTGGTGTAGATGATTTTTTTCTTGTTTAATCTTACGCTTTCTTAACTAGGCTTAATTTATTCAATTTCATGCTTTCCTAGTTATTTTTATTTTCGCCCAACTTCATGCTTTCCTAGATTATATTTCTTTTCATGCAATTTCCTTCTTTCGTAAACTAGATTCAATTTTAGCTGTGTGTTTCATTATAAGCATTAGATTAGTTTCCTTTCACACAATTTCACGCTTGCCTAAATTTAAAATCCATTTCAGTCACTTGTGTTTTCTTTTCAAATATTAGATTAGGTTAGTGTTACTCTGATCCTGCATATATTTTTCTTGTACCTCACAAGTTTACGCTCTTCTCGCATTGACAATTTAAATCGTTGGATAGTTTATTGATCGTTTAATATATTTCACCAACACATATCACATGCTACTAAATTGTAACTTGTACTCAATATGATTAATCACTTTGATAAACAATGCATCTCTTTCACTTGCACGGATTATAGTATGGAGTATTCTCCATTGACTGTAGTGAGGTATCTCATGTGACATGGCCTCATCACTAACTTTGTTCTGTAGATGGCATCAAATGTAAATTGTTGATCTGCCATAACCACTACATAATATGAGATCTTTTGTGTAACATCCCCATCAATCCGTTCGACCATAGAATGCGTAGTTACAAACTCAATCATTTCAAATTTCACCTTGTGAAGGCCAATATTTGAATGCATAACTAATTTAAGTCTCCCATGAGAAACATAAATTAAGAAATTCATTTTTTACTGTATTTGATTGGTTCAATAGGGTTTTGACTGGTTCAGCTGGGTTTTGGGTCTCTTCATGGATCTCTCTCCTCCGGATCTTGGGCTGGAGGAGAGGCATCAACTTCTTGAGAATGGGTTTCAGAGGATAGTCATTTCTCAACCTTCCTCCAACAAATCCACTCTAGTTATATATTTGAAGTTTGTTAAAAGAGTTGCGGTTCCATAAGTTAAGATACCCTTCTCATCTTCGAAGCACAAGGCCATCGTTTTATCTAAAAGAGGGCTAGTCGGCCATTTCATAGGAATTTTTCCTTCTCCGAGGGCCATTGAAGCTTGACTTAACAAAAATTGGTGGCCTCTGATTCAAGGGGAAGTTCAACAATTTTTTTGCAGCCGGGGTTTTTTTGTGTTTTTATTCAAAAAAAAGGGAGGATCGTGATGGGCCGTACGTCTTCATGGGTATGCATGGTATGTATCTCAATAAATGGGATATTTCCTTTGATCTAGAGAAGGACATCCCATCTATTGTCCCAATGTGGGTTAAACTTCCCCACCTTCCCTTACACTAATGGAGTGACAAAGATCTCAGGGCTATAGGGAATTCCTTAGGATGATACATAGATAAATTTGAACCAATTCCCTTGATGTTCTTTTGTGTAAGAATGTGTGTGGAAGTGGATTTAGAGAAGGGCCTACCATAAGCGATAAATATGCCAATGGATGGATGGAACCATTTGCAAACCATGGATTATTAACAAACTCCCTTTAAATGCAAGGTCAAACATGAGTATGGGTATTTTTCTCGTTTATGTCCAAAAAGGAAGCAACAAGATACATAATAAGTACATAGTGAAGAATGGAATGGAATTTCTAGAAAAGGGGGGAGGAAAGCCAATGCCTAAAAAATTCACGCCCCCCCAAAAAAGGGAAAGCCCCTTCAAATATATTTCAATCCTTCTCCAATACAGAAAGATGGGGAATAAGATAATATGAATGAACAAAGGGAAGAAGAAGGTAAAGAAGAAGGAATAGAGATAATTATACAAGAATTAGAGCAGGAAGAAAATTATGTCCCAATTCTCCCTCGACAAGATTATGTTGAGGTTAGATATGAATCATCTGAAAAACATTGGTGGCTCGGTAACCAGGTTTAGAATGAGCACACAACCAGAAGAAACTTTGAAAAGTAAAGAGGAAGACGTAGAACCTCAATAAAAAAAGGGAAGAAACCAAACAAAATTCTCAAATATATAGAAACAACAAGTCAAGAAAAGACAACAGGAAAGAAATCCATCCTAGATCAACATATTAGAATTATCTCATCAAGAAAAAAAATCCAAGGCAATTTCTACCACATTTTAATGGCCGAAAAATGGACAAAAACGGATCCAAAAAAAGTTCATCATCTGGGAGTTCAAACACGACTATAATTTGGCTCCACACCCAACAATATCCCACTTGGAGACTGATCACAACAAATCCACTACTGCTTCACTTGTTGGACTATGCTCTGAACATTGGACCTAGAAAATTTCTGATCTTCACCTTCATGCTTGAAGGCCAACTGAAATTGAGCAAGAACTCGGTATCTCTCTACTATACAACGTTTGTTAACATGTCAATAGGATTATGGATAGTATGTATATTTTCTAACTTCAATAGTTCATCTTCCAAAATAGACCGTATGAAATGGTACTTGAGTTGTATATGTTTAGTGTTAGAATGGAAAATTGAGTTCTTTACAAGATGAATGGCACTATGGTTGTCATTGTACAACTTGTTATTCTTTTCTTCTTATCAAATTTCACCATGAACCTCTATAGCAAAATCATCTCTTTACTAGCCTTTATAGAAGCAACATACGTTGCTTCCATTGTTGAAAGTGCAACAACCTTTTGAAGTTTTGAAATCCAACTTATTGGTGTTCCACCTACAGTAAAGACATGCCTTGTGCTGCTCTTCCTGTTATCTTTATCACCTTCCATATATGCATTAGCATATCCTTGTATACTAGTGTCTAATACTTCAAAACATAATGCATGAGTAGACGTACCTCTCAAATACCTAAGAAATCACTTTACTTCCTTCCAATGCTCTTTACCTTGATTGTTCATATACATGCTAACAACTCCCATTGGGTGTTCAATATCTAGTATTGTGCACACCATGGCATACATCAAGCTTCCAACTGCTGATGAATAGGGAACCTTGAACATGTATTATATGTCCTCTTATGTCTTGGGACACAGCTGCTTACTTACTTTTAAATGGTTGGGAAAAGTTGTACTGATTGGTTTTCATCCTGCATTCTAAGCCTCTCTGACACATTTTCTATGTACTCACCCTAATATCATGTCAATTTACGATTCTTTATGTCTCTTGTTATTCTCACACCAAGGATTTTCTTTGTAGAAACCAAATCCTTCATCGCAAATGAATTAGATAATTTTCTTTTGAGCACATTTACATCCTACATGTTAGACCCTGCAACAAGCATGCCATCCACATACAATAACAAGATAATATATCTTCCATTATCTAGATTCTTGAAATAAACACAGTGTTCAGAATGGCATCTACTATAACCTTGTTATGTCATAAACCTATCAAATTTTAAATACCACTACCTTGGAGCTTGTTTCAGGTGATGCAAGCTCTTCTTCAACCTGCATAATAAATTCCCCTTCCCTTTGAATTCATACCCATGTGGTTGTTGCATATAAATCTCTTACTCCAAATACCCATGGACAAAGATTATTTTTCCATCTAACTCTTCGAGATGCAAATATTATACCGCCAGTAGACTTAAAATAGTTCCAATTGAAGTCATTTTAACAACAGGAGAAAATATTTCATCAAAATCTATACCTTTATTTTGTGTAATCCCTTTATATTAGGTATGGACTTGTACCACTTATTGCCTCCATCTTCTTCCTTCAACCTGTAAACCCATTTATTCTGCAATGCTCTTTTACATGCAGGAAACTAAACCCCATGTCTGATTTCTTACCAATGAGTCCACATCATCATTCATGCCTTGCTCCCACTTCTTTTTAGTTTCCACCTACATTACTTCTTCATAACATTCTACTTCACCAGAATTAGTCATCAACAAATAATACAGTGAAGGAGATTATTGTTCAAGAGGTCTACTTAACCTGGTAGAGCTTTGATTACTTACTGGAGTTTGAGGTACATGTTGTTGTTATTTATTTTTTGGTACCTTTCAAACTTCATTTTCTTTGATTTCACCAAGCACTATGTACTGTGTGTTTCCCTTTTCTATTTCTTTCCCTGCAATTGATCTTTATACCTGACCTTTTCATTGAATACCACATCTCTACTCCTAATGATTGTGTTATTTTTATAGTCCTATAAATGATAACCAAAATCACCCACCCCGTATCCCATAAAGGTACATTTCTTGGATTTAGCCTCAAGCTTTGTTTTATTTTCTTTATTAGTATGGACAAATGCTTCACAACCAAAAGTTCTAAAAAAGGAGTAGTTTACCTTTTTACCTGTCCATGCCACCTCTTGAATCTCACCATCCAAAGCGCTTGAAAGCCTTATGTTTATTAAGTAAACAATAGTATCTACAACATCTTCCTAAAACTGTAAGGGAAACCCTGCATGCAATCTCATACACCATGCACACTCCATGATTGCTATTTTCATCCTTTATGACACACCATTTTCTTGTGGTGTTGCTAGAACAGTCCTCTTTCTACGAATCCTATTGTATGAATAGTAATTACCAAACTCCTTGTCGCAGTATTCACCTCTATTATCATATCTAAGACACTTTAATCTTTTTCATGTCTCATTCTCAACCAAATCTTTCCATTTCTTAAAAATAGAGAAAACATCATATTTTTATTGAATGCAATAAACCCAAGTTTTTCTATTTGCATCATCAATAAAAGTAACATAATAACGAGAGCCACCAAGAGATTGTACCCGAGTCAGTCACCATACTCTATATGCACAAGCTCTAACTTTTCACTCTTCTTTTGCTTCCCAACTATGAGAAATTTGACTCTCTTCTATTTTCCATAAACACAATTCTCACAGAATTCAAAACTTACCTACTTCATATCTGTGAACAACTTGCTTCAGTGGAGAATCGGCATCCCCTTCTCACTCATGTGGCCAAGGCTATGATGCCAATATGTTGTATCTGTTTATGTGGAAGCTACAAAGATGGAAGAATCAATATATATCCTATCTCCTTTTTCTATTACTAGTGATCCTCTAGTGATCTTCCACTACGTTTCTCCAAACATAGATAAACACCGCCATCTCCCAACTTCCCTATTGAGATCAGATTTATTTTCCATAGTAGGAATATGCCTTACATCTTTCAGCATCCATTCAACCCCAATATTTAACTTTATCTATACCTTACCTATTCCAACAATTTTACTCGGTTCATCATCACCCAATAAAACATGTCCAAAATCACCTTTAACATAATCATGAAATAATTTCCTATGGGGTGTAGAATTTCATGAAGTCCCTGAATATACTACCCAGAAATCACTAGTACTATATAATTCAAGAATCAAATCATCTTGTAACACATCGCTTGCTACATTTACTTCTTGGGTAGTCTCATGTTGTCCATCTCCTCTCTTCTTTAGAGAACTGCAACCTTTCTTCAAATTTCCTTTCTTTCCACAATTCCAACATTCTATTTTTCCCAGTTTGTACTTGGATCTACCTTTCCTATACTTCCCATAATTACTTGTGCTCTTTCCTCTCTCCTTTTATCTTCCCCTACTCTCCATGGTAAACGCATTACTTGAAGTCTCACGTGTGCTTTTTCTTCACATTTCCTCGATAAGAATAACACCAACAACATCATCAATTTTTTAAGTGTTTGAACCAGAGACAAAGTTACTTATCGCCATGACTAAGCCATTCCAACTTTCTGGTAATGAGCACAATATTAGAAGATACATAACCTCATCTTCAAATTTTACTTTTACATAACTTAGATGATTATTAATCATATTAAATTCATTTAAATGGTCAACAACATATCCACCTTCTGACATATTCATATTAAATAAATGATTCATTAGAAATACTTTGTTGGAAGCCAAGGTTTTTTCATACAGTTTATCCAATTCTTTCATCAAATCATTTGTTGTCTTTTCTTTTGAAATGTAGAAAACCACCAACGAAGCTAGCTACAATTGTATTGTTCCTAGTTCCTTTCTGTCAAGAACCTACTATTCTTGCTCCTTCATAATTTCCAGCTATATTTCTTTTCCACCTAATGATAGTAACATATCCTTTTGATATAGATAATCCTCCATTTTCATTTTCCATAACTGGTACTTTTGGTCGTTAAATTTTTTGACCCTAAACTTTCCTTCTTCCACCATTGCTACCACTCGAACATGGATCCCTTCTTTCTTGTGATTTTATGCACCAAATAATCCTTTGGATCTGATATGAATTGTTAGAAAACATGATGGCAAAACAACAGCATAAACAAGATGCAGAAATAAAACACATAAACAAAATACAAGAGAGAAACCAATATAATGTGGTTCACCCAAAATGGGCTATGTCCACACATAAATTGTCAGTCCTTTCTCTTAAATCACTTAACAAAATGAAGGGATATAACCTACAACACATTCGTTGCAACTTCCTCTTCGTCTCTCCCATGGTATCGTCTTTCACAATACAATTGTCACATACCCCAATTTTGTAAAATAATGTTAATTGTTTTATTATATTCCTGAGACATTATGTTAAATTTAATGCTAAGTAGGAACTGATGACTCAGCAGAGTCAACAGAAGTGGAATGTAATTCAGAATATTTGATTATTAATAAATAAATTGTGGAGACAACAGCATGGGAGAGCTGTTAAAAAGAGGTTACTGGTCAAACTGGTGGATGGAACTAGGTGGAGGGCAAAAGACAAGTGGCAGCATCCTCAAACACTTCCTAAGTTGCAGGTGGAAGCTTCCCTATATTTGGGGTCATGATCCCCCAAGAAAGTGGGATCAGAGCAGGTGGCTCATTAAATGACAATTAACCCAAAAATACCTAGGTAATCTTTTAAAAGTACCCAATGAATAGAGCTGAGGCTGCTCAGATATTTTCCAGAGAATAAACATTCAGGTGGAATGCTATTCAAGAAATTCATTTGGGGAAAAAGGGAAAAACAGTAAGGAAGTTGTTCTGAGAGGACTGTTGTAGTAACTTGGCTTATTACAGCTTGTTAGCTGGGTGAACTTACTGATAGGTTCTGGATTAATACTGAGTTTGAGGACCGGTATCTGACTATTGCTGCACCTAGTTCCAGCCAGGGAGACCAGAGCAAGCTCGGGGGTCCTGAGGAGTCGCTGTTTGAGCGCTTTCCAGGAGTTGGTAGGGAGGAACAGCCTCCCATCGCTGTTGTTGTCCCAAGATTAAGCAGGTTCTGTTACTTAACTGTCTTTGTTTAAATACTGTGAATGGTTGAATGTATTGTTTGTAGTTTATAAAATAAAAGTTCACTGGTTTAGTGTTGTAAATGTTTTAGTTATTTAGTAATGAAATCTTTTGATGAAAGATAAAGACCCACTGTGTTTTTCCACATCCGGGTTTTACCAGACCGTACTCCAGCACAGGGGTAAATTTAAATAAGAATAGCATGATGAGATTTCAGAGTAGTAGTCTCTTTATCTATTTTCATAAAAGATGTTTCATTGACAGTTGTATGAGTTTCTTAGTTAACAACTACTTCCTTGAACTGCATTTTTGCTTTCAGTAATTTTATATTGTAAAGAATAAATAGGAGAGTATATTTTAGACTAGATTTATTTACTGTTTTAACCTACAGATCTTTCTTCCATATTAGAATAATTTTGTTACTATATGTCTAATAATAAACTGAAAGTAGGAATAGTTATACACTGTTTAGATACTACTGTCAAATCAATCTAACCAATCTAGTTTAGATTGTATGATTGTTTGAGATGTATTTCATTTCATTATTTTCCCTTCCTTTATTAGGACTGAACTCGAACAAGCTTCCAGAGCTGTTAATCTTTTATTTTAGAATATGAACGAAGGTCAATATTTATGCTTATAAGAGAAACTCTGGATAGAGTTAATTAAATTCTGGATATATATAAATAAATATCACAATTAAGAAAACAAATTAATTACAAAAGAACATAGATAGTATAGTATAAATTATATAAGAGATAATTAACAAGTACTATTATCGATATACTTATAAAAACAAACTAAGGAGATTAATATAGAGGCTATAGTAAATCACAGAAAGATAATATAGCTATTATAATAGAAATTTGTTTATGCAATACAAGAATATTATTATTACTAACACAAATAGTATTCTTATTATTAAAAGTATATCTTAGAACTGTTTTACTGTCTGAGCTACAAGCACATGTATACTGAAAGTACTTAAATTTATTATAACAAGAAGGACATATAAAAACCCTATATTATTAAAAGGTATAAACAATATATCGAAAATTACAAATTCTTACTTATAATAAAGGCAAATTATAAACAGGAATGGGAACCCTAATAGTAATACCTTAAAACAATAAACAAAACAAATGCATTTTTGTACAGAAAGTAAACAACAGATGTACAGGATGCTCTTTTATCGAGCTTAATTACATATTAAAAATATAACTAGTAACCCTAATATTGCAGAAGCACTTTTCAAGTTAACAGTAATTTAAAAGGAACAGAGATATTTTCTTCACTACCAAATAGGGTTAAACCCTTATAAATTCCAATTTATACAAGTAAGTCAACCAATGGTGGAATTAATATCATTTTACTCACAGTCGTAGTTTTAATTTAAACATAAGTAAGCTTTCGAAATTCTAAATAATATAAGCAAATAAGGAACGCAGGAAAAGATTACAGTAATTAACACTTGTATAATAACTTAGGGTAAAAACCCTATCATTTCGAATATACAAAAACAATGACTGTAAAACCCAGTGCTGTAATATTAACCCACGGCCGTACTGAGAATTTTATGCAGGAAGGCTTACAGCCTGTTCTTCTAATTATAAACACAGTAATAATTACAAAACAAAAGTTTACATTCACAGCCGAAGCCGGAGAGCCCTGCAATAGAGCTAGGGTCTTAACAAAACGGTGTTAAACGACGAACAAACAACCAAAAACCATGAGGGTCTAACAGGCCGTAATGACCAAACCCTCATTACCCCATAAGGGTTTACACAAGGTGGATGAGCCATGGAGGAACCAGGGCTTACCGCGGCACCTTATCGCTGTAACCTCGTACTCTCTATGCAAACAGAGAAGAGAGGCAGATTGTATCTGCAAAACAAAATATGGATGGCTGTTAAATTCATATTAAAAACCAAAATATGTATATACAAGCAGTCGGCATTGTCATTAACAGGAAACAAATGATATCCTTTACCTTAGCAGTGGAAAGTCACCAATAGTAACGCAACGACCAGCAACCAGTACGAGCAAGGAGTCTGCCATTCAATGGCAAGGAAACGGCGTTACAACACTTTCGAAACACTGACGACAGGAAACCCTCGATGCTACATAAAACTGAAGGAGGCGATAAAACCCTAAAGTCGAGCTACTACTCCTTTCAACAACGCACAGTAACGGTGGAGCTCAAACCTTTACATGCCGAAAAGAGGAACCACACTAGTTGGATAAACTGGAGGAGAATGGCATGGACTGACACAGTCAAGGGTTCAAGTTTTAGCAATGGAGGCAGCGAGAAAGAAAACCAGAGAATGAGTCACGTTTAATGAGCAGAAGAACCTGAGACAGCTTCCACGTTGGTGCAATGGGGAAAATTAATCAGGGAGGAGGAGCCATAGATAGTCACAGCCTACCTAGGTGACAGAGCGGCCGGTTTTCATTCACAGAACTATGGAGCAGAGTCCGAAGGCGAGGGAGGGTAATGAGCTAGGTCTTGGGGAAGACACTTTTAAAACCTGCAGTGCACGGCCCAAATCAAGCCACGTCGCCATGCAAATAATTTGCCACGGTGGGTTCCTTCTCAATAGTTTCGATGATTAAATCATGAGGATCCAGCGTTGACAAACTTCAGTTGTCCCCAAGGTTAAACCTTAGTCCCGGCCAAGTCAACCTATTATTGCAGCATTATAACAAGTGTTAGGTTAATACATCAACGTTGTCGTAGAAACTTACCACCGATGCATGGTATCACAAATCATTACCATATGTTATATTATTTATCACCCATATGATGCACTCCAATGATAACACTAGGTTCATCGTGAGTACAGCCAATTATATGGCCAGAGCCTTATAACATGATATTTATTTAATAAACATTGATATAAAGAGCACTATATCTAAAGTGGTAAGTGCATTAACATCCTCTTGTTTACAAAATTGAAATGTTAAATGTAAACTTGGTTTGTTTATTGTAAAGATTTTGAGAGTTATTATTAGAGTGAGTCTATAAACTTAAATTGTCATGAACTTGTTTATGACTTGTTCGTTCAGGTGATGACTACCTTGTCATTTAATACCTTACAGTCTTAATAAATTAAATTTGTAACAGGTTTATAGGAGGGTGTTTTAATACATATGGTTAAGTAACAATATTATTTTTACAAGTATTCCACTAACATTTATATTATAATTATAGAGTATACTATTGGTACACTTTAAAGAGGTGGTAAAATCAACCATAGTAACTATTGTATTATAGTGTTAACCTTCATGGTTTTGCCATAGTCATCTAAGTTAGATAAAAACTTACAAGAGGAAGTGGCAACTAAATATTATGATGAATGCATCATCTAGCATAAATATCCTTAACTTAGAATTTATCACATATGAATGTGAAACCTTTTTAAGGGAAAATTTATCAACGTAATGGTTAGACTTTGAAACTTCTATGTTGTACATTCTTTTATTGGTTAGAATGATAACTAGTTTTCGGTAGGTGGTTCATCAGACCTAAGATAAGCTTTAGTACATGTTGAATCAGTGGTAATGGAAATAAGACCAGGTGCATCAGCATGAGTATATCTCTATCAGTGGATAGTTTGATTTTAGCAGCAGTAATTTGTAAACCCCATATTCATACCCTTTACGAAGTAAAAGTAGTTGTGATTTCTTAAACATAAACTTTTTAGTTTCGCATACTACTTGTAATTAATCTTAATTAAAGATCTTTTGACACTGATAACTATAATAGATAACAAAAAGTTCAGTAATCGTAAGAACTATAAATCTACCTCTACTAGAATGAAGAACAGATAATAGATTTTACCTCAGTAAGCATTGGTATGTGCTTAGCCAGTAATGTCTTATTGAACTTTGAATTGCAAACAAACTTGGACATAAGACTCTAGAATTTTTACTTGTAGCAGCCAATCTTCTTACCTGTAATCTGTAAAGGACAGAAGGAACTTTCTGCATTAGCTCGAAAGCTAAGTAAGCCCAGTGTTCATGATAGCCCCACCTTATGTTCACCAAAAAAAAAAAACAAGTCAGTAAACTGAAAATATTTGTTCTATCAATCTATGCAAATAACAGATGCATTCTATTAATAAGCTGATAACCTGTAACTAATTAAATGATTAGTTAACTGCTTTTATATTAATATCATGTATTTTAAAAAATTTAAAGTTTTCCGAAAATTTGGGGTTCTGACAACAATACACAACCATAAAACAATTCCTCATAAAAAAGAGGTTTTCATTCTAGGGCTAAAATCCTTAACATAATTTCTACCATAAGATCTAAGATCTAAAGAATGGCTTAGATTGACTACAAAATTACAACATTTCACAAGGAAATTTTCACCACATTTCAATGGTTGAAAAATGGACAAAAACTATAGAAATAATAATCAAGCTCCTAATGGTTGAAATAATAATCAGGATCCATGCCCAATAATACAATCAGTGCTCTAGGAGCTTTAGGAGTATTTTTTTCATGGTGGGGAAAAAGTCAATACAAACTAATTTCCTTCTTAGAAAATCAAAATTGGTTATTTGTGGATTTATAGGGTCAAGGTAGCAAAGTAGTTCTTTGGATGGGAAATTTTTATGGGCCTACACAATTTGGGAAATGAGAAGGATTCTGGAGCTCTCTGGAGTTTCTTCAAGGAGAAAGAATGCACAACTTATGTATTATTGCAGGATATTTCAATGCTACCATTTATGTAGATGCGAGAAGAGGAGGGAAAAAGGTAAGAGACCCTTTTGACGAGCACCTGGAAGACCTTCTATCTAACTAGAATCTACTTGATATCAAGCCAAAAAAGGGGAAATATACTTGGAACAACAAGCGTGCGGGGCCAAGACACATTGCAACAAGGTTAGATAAATTTCTGGTAAATAGTTCATTTATAAGAAAGCCTTCTATTATTGACTTAAAAAATATTGGCTTCAATCATCTCAGATCATAAACCAATACCTCTTGATTTTTCTAAATCTAGGCCCAATTCCCTTTAGATTTAATCCATCGTGGATGAAATCAGAAGGCATCCTAGATGTCATAAGGGATGTGTGGAATGTATTTATGGTGGTGTCTCCAAGTTTCATTTGGGAGTCCAAGATAAAGAGTATCAATAAGTCTCTTAATATTTGGGTCTTCATAAATTACAAAGACCCAAGAGAAGAAAAGCAAGAGTTTCAAGGGGAGCTTGAACAAGTATAGGAAAGCATGGAATTTTCCCCAATGACAGAAGAGACTTTTATAACAAAAAAACTAGATTGGATGGTCCAACATTAGGAAAGGAAGGAAGAAGAGGAATGGAATATTCGATCAAGGAGTCTATGGATCGAAGGAGGGGATAGGAATAACACGTACTTTCATAACCAATGCAAGGAGAGGCGGAGGAAGAACACAATTCTGGAATTATGCAAAGAAAATGGGGAAGTGATCTCTGATCAACAAGAAATAAAGGAGGAAATAAAAAAAAATCTTTAAAAACTTATATACATAGGAGGAATAGACCGACCCCCAGGAGATGGAGAAAATGTATGAAGAATTTCCCAGTCTAACTTTTTAGGAGGAAATTAACTTTTTATGTCAACCAGTCTCTGAAGAGAAAGTTCACAAAGTTGTATGGTCCCTTCACCTTGACAAGGCCTCGAGGTCGGATGATTTTCCTATCAGTTTCTATCGTAGAAGATGAAACATTATTAAAAGGGATCTCATAAGGATGCTCAACTAGAGTAAGGACCGAGACAAAATAGGCGGCTCCACCAACTTGTCCTTCATTGCGTTGGTTCCTAAGGAACGAAACATCGCTTCCTTAAGTAGATTCAATCCTATTTATCTATGCAACTCCTCTTACAAAATTCTTATGAAAATCCTATATCTAAGGCTAAAAACAGTAATCCCAAAGTTAATATATACAATTAGGGAGGTTTCATAGCATGAATGCATATTTTTTACAACGTTTTGTTGGTGCAAGAAGCAATCCACTCCAACCAAAAAAGGAAGGAAGGAAGAATGGCTATAAAATTGGATTTTGATAATGCCTTTGACAAACTTTGTCATGATTTTATCTTTAGGGTATTGGATAATTTTGGTTTATTCTCACCCTTCATTAAAAGGATTAAATATTGCATTGGGAAACCTTGGATATCCCCTCTCGTTAATGACCGACCCACTAAATTTTTCAACATATCTCATGGCCTTAGACATGGCTTCCCTCTTTCCGCTATTTTATACACTTTGACTGCAGAATCTTTAAGTAGGAAACTTAATAAGATTTTATTGGAAGTTAGCAACCCAAGAATCATTATTTAAAGAGTAGTGCAGTCGTTAAATCATGCACAATTTGCAGATGATACTATTCTCCTTATCGACGCTTCTGTTCAAATAGATAGAAGATTCAACGAATCACTTACTCTATTTCTGAAATCATCCTGAGGTTTGGAAAACTCTGCCAAAAGTTGTTTCTAGGATGGAATTGTAATCCTAGGATCCTCCATGATATATCCCAAATTCTCAACTTCAAATATCAAATGGATTGGTCTTCTTTCAAATACCTGGGAGTGCCAATTTCTCTAAAAAGACTCAACTCAACAAGTTGGAAACTGGTTGTTCAAAAAATAAAAGACAAGATTCAATATTGGTGAATAAAATGGACGAACTTAGCAAGTAATATCACTCTCATAAAGTCTGTTCTTTCTTCTCTTCCTTTATACTCTATTTGTTTGTTTCTTTCTCATATTGGTGTATCCAACACCATAAGTCAAGAGATCAGGAAATTCCTATGGACATGAGGAAATACTACTACAAAGAAGCTCCATTTTGTTAGACCTCTTAATCCTAAGTTTTATAGTCTAAGTATTTTCTAGGATTATATTAAAGAATAAATTAGTTTAGTGAGCAATTAGAATTTGAATAGGACTGTTTCTTTGTAAATGAAACCTATCATTTCCATATGATTATATGATTGGTTGTCTTCCTACTTTCTAGTATAGGATTGAGCTATATAAACAAGCTCTCTTCTCTATGAGATGTTAAGAGAGTCTTGTGAGTGTGAGGTAAATATTTGTTTCCTTATTAATAAAATTGTGTCTGAGGACACTTCTTCATCATTTGGTATCAGATTCATGATGAATTGATTGTTGGTGGAAATATCGATGTGGGTTCAATAGAGCGTGATCGTCTTCACAACGATAGTATTTCTTCTTTTGAATGGCAACATCTTTGGGAGGTAATTATGTTGTCAAGCATAATAAGGAAAAATTAGGATTGCAGTAATTATTGTAAAAGTTTGGTTGATTTTTTTAATCATCAAATTTCAGACTTTATTGATTTTTAATATGCCAAATATGAGCATTTTGACTTAATATCTCTTTGATTCATTGCTTCTCCAATTGTTGTAAAAATATCGATACTTTGTAAGATATGACATTGCAAATTGGCAATTTAAAAAAAACAATAGATACACATTGATCTTGTTATTATCTAATCTATCAGGTGGATTTGGAGAGAAAAGTACAAAATAATTTGGAAAAATTTCCCCGAGATAACTCATAGGGAGAAATAGAGCCACTTCAGGTTTCTTCCGCGAGACGAGAGAAAAAGTTTTAGGCTTCTTCCAAATAGTGGTCACGATTCGACATAGCCACCAGTTTGGGCATCAAATGATTCCGGAAATAACTCGAATGCATTCTTATGACGAATATTAATAATCTGGGAAGGCGGGGGAGACCGTGAAAGTGGCACAAAATGCCCACACACAAAAAAAGACAGCTTATGTTGCTGGAGACTCCCTCTGACAATCTGAGCTTGCGATCCAACCTTCGTTCCAAGCCTGTGACCTGGTAGTGATCTACATCTGTGATCTCCTCCAATCCTGCAATTTCATTAAGTTTTCCATCTCATTGTGATTCATAAACTTGTGGATCTCATTTGTGATTCATAAACTTGTGGATCTCATTTGTGATTCATAATCTTCATTTGTGATTCATAAACTTCATCATTGTAAATTTATAAACTTTATAAATTTCATCTTTTTATTAAAAAACTTTATAAATTTCATCTTTTTATTAAAAAAAGGGGCTTTTGGATATTGTAAAAAAAGAACTTCTAGTTCATTTTCAAAGCAAAGTGATTTTTAAGAAAAACAAGAGGTTAAGGGGGAGCTTTGTAAATTGGAGGCTTTTAACTATTTTTGTTCACTTCAAAAAGGGGAGATCAGTTAAATTTTAAAATTTTAATATCTTTGTAATTTTGGAGCTATAAGGTAGATATTGTATTTTTAAAGACGAAAGTGAGAGGAGTCAGTAAAATACTCTCTCATATTTATTTGTTGACAAGGCTTTTTAGAGGGTCAAGTCCAAGGCCCTAAAAAGGCACTCCTTCTTTATTGTTTTTATTTGCATCTTCTCCTTTGTTGCTTACAATCATGTCGAAGATAGTCAATCTCTTCACCAAATCAGATAAAATTGATGGAGTTAGGAATTATAAGTTATGGCAACGTCATATGAAAATACTCTAATTTATAATGAGCTATGGCGATGAATTTGTGATGGGGATCCAACTTCAACTAAGCTTACTGATGCTACTGCTTTAGCAAAATGGGAACTACAAAATGAAAAGGCACTTGCCTTATTTCATTCATATGTTTCTGATCATTTATGTATTCACATTGAAAATACTTCCTTGGCATGGACTGCATTGGAACAATTTAAAAACCTTTTTGATAGTACATCGACTTCTCAGAGAATTGACTTACAAATGAAATTATTAAGTCAAAAATAAGGAGAGAGAGAGGATGTATTAGAATACACTTCTATAGTTAAAAATATTCACCTAGATATCATTAAGGGACGATATGGTAAACTTGAATATAGTTTTCTAATTTCAATTTTGATAAATGGATTACCATAATCCTATCTACAATTCATTGAAACTCTACAAAATATTGATAATTAGGTTGTGCCACTTTTGATTCTTTTAGTGAGATGTAAACTCAACATAGAAAATCTTTTGAAAAAAAAAGCAATCAGGTGAATATCTTCTCTTTATTAGCTCTACTGAAGGAGAAAACTCAATAGGAAGAGGAAGAGATCGTGATTAGTATCCATTTAGAGGTAGTCGCAGAGGATGAATTCAAGGAAGAAGCAACAATTTCTAAGGGTCAAATTTTCAACAAGGATCAAATTCTATGAGAAGTCAGTCAGAGAGACCACAAAACCGAATTAATCAAACAGGAAGGGATATGAGTCAAATCACTTGTAGAAGATGTAATAGAGTTGGTCATTTTGTTGTCGACTATAGAATATCGAATAAAAAGCTTCCAAAGTATAAACAACCTTCAGATTCAGCATAGTATGCAAATGACAGTGATCAATGGAAAAAGGAAGATGAAAGTGGTTTTGAGTTTATTTTTACATCTCTCCAACAATCCAAGCTTTATTATCTACTAATAGTGATTTTGAAGATGCTTGGTTGTTAAATACAGGGGCAACTCAACATATGACCTTTAGAAAAGATTTATTTTGGTCTTTCAATGAATGTAAGCTCAATTCAGTTTTTTTAGCTAATGACACTGTACATACACCTCGATGAAAAGGTTGTGTGAAAATTTATCGTCCTGATATCGGTGAAAAGTTATTATCAAATATCTGGTATGTTCCAACTTTCAAGAAGAACCTACTATCCTTGGTAGCAATACGACAAGCAGGTCATGAAATTTCAATCAGAGATGGGTTAATTAAAATTAACTCAATCAAACATAATTATAAAACTATCATGCCAGGGTATGAAGATGGAAAGCTTCTTAGAATGAAAGGAACAATCATACCTCGGAAGCATGATTTTGTATCTATAGTAGAGTCAGAGAACTCTTCTATAAGATTATGGCATGTTATATATGGACACTTAAATTTTGACAGTCTCTCTCAACTTCAAAATAAATAAATGGTGAAAGTGTTTTCCACTTTAAAAAGGATAAATGCAAGATGTAAAGCTTGCATATATGGAAAACAAAGTAGAGAACCATTTCCTACTTCATCTTGGTGAGCAAACAAATGTTTGCAACTTATTCATAGTGATATTTGTGGGCCTTTGGAAACTTCTCTAGGAGAGTGTAAATATTTCTTACTCTTTATTGATGATTTTACGCACATGACTTGGGTATACTTTTTGAAAGAAAAATTTGAGGCTTTTGAAAAGTTTAAATAATTTCAAAACTTGGTTGAAAGAGAAACTAAAGAGAATATTGGAAATCTAAGAATGGATAATTGTGGAGAGTTTACTTCCAAAGAATTTCAGAATTATTGTAAAGACAAAGGGATCAAGAGACATTTCACTAATGCGTATAATCCATAGCAAAATGGAGTTACTGAAAGAATGAACCATACTTTAATGGGAATGGCAAGATCCATGATGCAGTTTAAAGGATTTTGTTCTTCATATTGGGATGAAGCAGTACATACTACAGTATATTTAAGGAACATATCTCCAACAACGTATTTGGATGGAATTACACCATATGAATCTTGGTATGGATATAAGCCTAAAGTTAAACATATTCGAGTTTTTGGATTTGTTTGTTATGCCTTAGTTCCAACGGAGAAAATAACTAAGCTAGATTCTCAAAGTATCAAATCCATATTCATTGGATACTCTGATCAAAAGAAAGGGTATCATTTGCTTTATGATGGAAAATGTATTGTGAGTAGGGAAGTGATATTTGATGAAACAGAACATGAAAATTCAGATGAAATAAATCATATCCTTAGTCAATTATAAGACTTCTTCTAATACTGATATTTCAAGTACAAAATCTTCAAATTCAGAAAGCAGCTCAGTTTGTATTTATCAAAATAAACTTTTTTGTAATAATGATGAGACAAGTGCGGAATATACCCTACATTAAAGACCAAAATGGGCCATAAAAAATCTAAAAGATGTCCATCCTAATGAAGTGAACAAAACAGGAACAAGAATTTCTTCAACACAAGAAACAAGTGTTGCATCTTTTGCTTCCACTGAACCTGATTCTTTTTCTAAAGCAATGAAACAAAAGGAATAGAAGGAATCTATGCTTAGTGAATATAGCTCTATACTAGAAAATAGCACTTGGAAATTAGTTGATTGTCCATCTAATGTTAAACCCAAAGGTTGCAAATCGGTTTAATGAATAAAGTACAAGTCAAATGGCAAAGTTGATAAGTATAAAGCAAGACTTGTGGCTAAAGGTTTTTCTCAACAAAAAGGCAGTTATTATGATGAAACTTTTGTTCCAACAACTAAGTGGAATACAATCAAAACAATTATAAATTTGGTTGCACAGAATGGTTGGAAATTACATCAAATGGATGTTAAAAGTGCCTTCCTGAATGATGATTTGAAAGAATAATTTTTCACGACTCAACCCCAAGGATTTGAGGTTGAAGGACAAGAACATAAAGTCTGTAAACTCATAGAGGATTTATATGGTTTGAAACAAGTTCCTCGAGCTTGGTATGCAAAGATTGATGAATACCTTCGAAAATTTGGTTTTCAACAAAGTGAATCTCATGATACTTTGTATTTTAGGATACAAGACAAACACTATGTGATTATTGTAATCTATGTTGATGACTTAATCATAATAGGAAATAATGAAGATTACATCAAGCAGTTAAAGGAGAACTTCAAGCAGGTTTCAAGATGACAGATTTAGGATCACTTCATTACTATATCGGATTCGAAGTCACTCAACATCCAAATAACATCTTCCTTAGTTAAACTAAGTATGCCACTGATTTATTGAATAAATTTTGCATGGAAGAGTGAAAACCTTCTCTTACCCCTTGTTATGGAGAGAAATTCCTATGGCTTGGGGTACCACAACAGACAGCTTGACTCCATAAATCAATCCTTTCCAATATGCAATAGAAATTAAATGTCTAACACTAAAGGATCAGACCTCGTATCTTATTCCAGACGGTTGAAGTAGATCCACATTGAGCTTTCCAACTTCAACTTGAATTGATAGATTACTTCCTCAACAACAAGTAAACAATACAAGCATTCTATATATCATGGTGTTAGATCTATTCTAGCATATATAATCAATAATGTATAAGCATTTGACATAATCCAATGGATAAAATATTCATTCAAACACACATTATTGGACAGAAAAAGATATTTCTATTAATATAAATCAGATATTACAAGATACAACCTCTGACGATACGTCTGCGAACCGGAGAAACTGAATCCCCCACTTGGGCCTCCACCACTTCAATCCTCCATCTCTCGATAGCAATCTCACAAGCAAAAGGCAAGCTTGGGAAGAACACAAAAGTGCTCCAAGGGACAAAGGGATGCAGACTCAAACATAAGTTCCGGCAACAATGGACTATAGTTTCTTTGCTCTCAATTCTCTCTTATGCCTTCAATGTACCAAGGGGTTCCTTATATAGCTTTTCAAAGGGGTAATGAAAGGTTGAATCCGAGTGATCTCAAGGCATATGGAAGGCCAGGAGTCAGATGAGTCGAATCCATGTCAAGGAAAACTCCAAAAGGATTTGGATTATGCACACATCCCGATGTACGCGGTTTTATTAGTCAAACCCGTGTATTTACGCGCTTATAGGTTTAAAAGTCGCGTGTATCATTTTTCATATTTTTTTAGGGATGATCAAGGAAACATCAAAGGATGAAAAGTGGTCCATGGGGTCTAAGGAGTCTGTAGCGGGACAGGGGAAGGCCATACAAAGTGTGATTCACCTGGAGTGGTGAAATCCGCTATAACAGATGCCCCCTAATGTATGAGATCAGAGGGGTTATACGATGACCGAAATACATTATAATTCCATCCCAAAAGTGGAGTGATGAAGGATCCCAAATGGAAGACCAGCCACCCAATCAGCATAGTACAATAATACAACTCTGCATATAACTACAAATACATATAGTAGTCCCGGATACATAAGAGTACAATGGCCATGAATAGGCATGAAACATGATATCACATATGTGGTCCTCGCCACGCACAATATACATAGATTAGAATCTCCATGATGAAGATATACAAAGGACCATGATCTTCAAAATAGCTGAAGATATATAATAGATCAAGATCTCCATAGTGACTAGAAATGTCTGACATATACTGGAATCAAGTCACGAGAGCTGAAATCTCATGAACACTGGCACGATCAAGGAGGTAGCATATAAGAGATGCCACCAATCTGGAAAGTCTTCTACACAAACCGCTACGAGTACATGTCCTACTATGCGAATAGAGGTGTCGAGGTCGAACATAGTAGTCCATCGTCTGATTACCGGTCATTAATGTATACCGTTAACAGATGCGAGATCACCCACCGATAATGAAAATGGGAATCAAGGTACTATAGTGCAAACTAACAAGTGTGAATAAATGTGTTGAGGTCAAACACTTGAAAGGATCCATCAATCAGGGGACATTGATGTATTCCCAAGAAACTGTCGATGGCGAGAGAACCTGCCACTGATGACTACAAGTCTCAAGGCACTCAAAATGACTCTAGATTCCAATCCGAGAATAAATGATCTGAATTCGATAGGATGAAATTCACTGAAAGGAGGGCATTAAGGCATCCCCCATCATCCAACACGAGGTACTCAGCAAATTTATATAATGTGGAAGGACTCAATCATAAGGTGCACGAACCAGTAACTGTACCGGGAATGGTCGACATGCAAAGTTAAGATAACTGAGGAATGGTCGACTCAGGTTTCAACTTCCTTCGAACAAGAGCATAACGATGTATGGTGACTAAATGAAGGCAACATAGACTCGACATACAAACTGGGACATCTCTGCGACACAAGAGGCATCGACAAAGGCTCCATAGGGACTAGAAGCTTAACCAGTCGGTGGAGATAAACTCAGATAAACAAGTATAGCTCCTAAACTCAAACTATAACCCAACCAATGGATGTGATATACAGTGCTCTATTCGAAGGCGACACGACTCGACAGATGCCACAGATAACATCTTTCATTTTCCAGCTTTTTGGTTTTTTGATTTTTTTTTAGACTTTTTCAGTTATTTAAAAAGCTTGAAAAAAGAATAAAATAGCTTTATAGTTATAGACTAGGAGGAGACGAGTGTCATAAGGGCAAACAAACTAGTTCCAAGCAGTGGAACATACCTATGCTCAATGCAAGGATACATGTGTAGGATATCGACACTCGGGGGAAAATCCCCTCCCGGTAAAAAAGGGAATCAAGCTGCGAAGGATATAAAAAGAGGCTCTGCATGGCTAGACATGAGACAAGCTTGGGCTATATGGCTGAAATGCAATGTCAAGGGATCCGGCATAAAGCTCAATAAGGCAGGCAAAGCTCATGATAATGCATTCACAACTTGACATGAGGGAGTCCTGAGGGAAATGGGCAAGCATAAGATCAAGAGGAGTATGAGGCTCTTGTGAAATGTCATGGCGGTACTATATAATGGACTCCCACACCCTAAAGGAGAAAACGTTGGCATGGGCACCAAACGAAAATAAGGCACTAACTAGGGTACCCATGTAAGGTGAAGCTCTACCACTCATACCATGCCACTTCTAAAGCAGCAAGAAGGTTCTGTGACATAATAGAGTGGGTTCGTACCTAAGGTCATAGTGATATGGTCATAAGGTCATGCAAAATGAAAACGGTGGTAAAACCTAACCTATATGCCAGTTTAGACATGATACCTAAGATCGGAACGAACGGGTCAATCCAATGGCTGAAACGGCACTGAAAAAGGTCTTCTACAACACAAATGATGTCAAAAACGGTCCAAAATGGTTAGAAAATGTCGAAACTATAGAAAAGGGGGTAAAAATTTTCTATAAATAGTAAAAAATATAAATCATTTGAAACTTTTACCCATTTGAGCTCTGATTTTCAACAACGAATTCTAGGAGATCCAACTGGCGGAATTCACTACCGTTTCTTCCAGGTATTTACTCATGCTCTCCTCTTGCATTTTGATATAATTTTTATGAATTTTCATGGTCAAAAAAGTTTTTTAAGCCATCCCAAAAGGAGCATTGCAGCCCACATGGATATCGAGGTTTTATCTGTGTATAGGGCTGGCTATACGCAGAAAATGGCCTCAAACCCGCGTACATACGCGGCTATTTTGAAAACAGTCGCGTATGAGGCTGCACATATGAATTTTTCAATAAACTAATGGGCAAATGTGCAATTTCTTGTGCAGGATGGTGCTAGAGTGGAGAGAGCACGAGCATGGTGAAGTAGAGGAAGCAATAAGGGCCGACTTAATGGCTCAAAAGGCTCTACGTGCATGTGGACTCTATAAGTTTTGGTGTCTTGGTGGTTTTAAGGGCCAAACCAAGACTATTACAAATGCTGGTAGACTATTGGGATCCAAACTCGGAGTCCTTCCATATTGATGGGATGTCCCTCACCATAGAGGTGGAGGACATATACTTTATCACAGGGCTTCATAGACGAAGGGGAAGAGGAGATGACATCACGAGTGTGGATGCAGAGCGAATGCTCTAGAGCATTCATACCAACTTTGTGATATTGACTCATAGAGTTCCCATGGCGCAAGTCGAGGACTTGCCTGAGGCCATGCAGCGGCAGGTGGTGGGTGTACCACGCGCATGGGTGCATTTATTCCAATGACTATATAGAGCCGTAATGATGTTCCATGATTACAACCCTCCTCCTCCTCCACAGGATTAGACACCTAGGAGTGTATATATTTTGTATGACCGTGCATTATATGATGGTGGCTTAAAAGCCCCAATTTTGTATCATGACACTATGTATTACCACATTTTTTATGTATATATAAAAAGTTTTATGGTGATCGACTTATTTATTTACATGTGTAAAAATTGTGTTTGTGATTAATTTATTATGAATGAAACAAATGCCAATCTAGCACGTAGTTAGCATATGATTCAGCAACTTGATTAGTATTTCTTGGAATGTGTATATATGTTATATTGTCAAATTGTCGTTCTAACAATCTCACACGCAAAAAACTTCTCAATAACGTTGGATCTCTAACATGGTACAAACCATTGAGTTGTGACACTACTAACTCCAAATCAAGACGTACCTCAAGAGATAGAACGCCATGTAGAATGGCATCCCGCAGAAGCTCAATAACGGCATTGTATTCAGCAACATTGTTGGAAGATGGCCATAGACATACACCTCCTAAAGACAGTACCTAACCCATATGAGTATAAATCACCCAAGCAGCAGAGGCTAAGTGTTGAGTGTGACGGCTTGCACCATCCCCGAATCCTATGTAGGTGGAAGATTCCATTGACATCTACCAAAAGAAACGGAAACTAATCACAAACCTGATCATGATAAGAAATAGACCTAACTATGCAAAATTGTACAATAATATACAATAAGTAGCCTTGGCTGAAAATTATGCATAGTACTTCTTAAGATAGAGCCCATTTCTAGGCTCCGCCAAGGCCGTCCCTTCGTAATCCACTAACTCATAGGCACCCTTCTCTAACACACACTTGACCACGTAAGGACCACGCCACATAGGATTAAATTTCCCTGCCCCCAAGGGTTCTTTCGTTTGATCCCACAAAAGGACCAAGTCTCCTTCACTAAACGCCCTTGGACGGACAGACTTATCGTATTGGGCCTTTACGCAACGCTTATTAACCTTTAGAGCCACCAATGCATCCTCACGCTGCTCATCAAGTTTCTCAAGGTGAACCAAACGCTCCTCCAAAGGTGAAGTGTCTAGTAAGAGTTCCATAGCTAGCTTCAACGAAGGAATCTCGCATTCAACCGGCAATATCGACTCCACTCCATGTACAAGTTCATATGGAGAAAAACCAATGGAAGTCTTAATAGTGGTTCGATATGCCCACAAAGCAAGGTATAACATAATGTGCCAATTCGTCTTGCTTTGTGCGATGGTTCATTGGAGAATGGATTTGAGTGATTTATTCATTGCCTCTACCTGTCCATTCGCTTGAGGGTAGTAAGAAGAGGAGTGCTCTTGCTTATACCCTAACTTCGATGCCAACTCTTCCATCATACGGTTCTGAAAGTGCGAACCATGGTCAGTGACAAGCTCTTTCGGAATCCCGAACTGAGTAATAATTTGGTTGAATACAAAGTGAGCAGTTGTCTCACCGTCAGATTTTATTGTAGGCATAGCCTCAGCCCATTTCTTGAAGTAATCAACAGCCACTATAATGTGATGGTGCCCCCCAGCCAAAGCTGGGTTGCAATCCATAAAATCAAGCCCCCACTTAGTGAAGGGACCGACGGTGATAATGGGATGTAATGGGGCAGGTTTCGAGTGCATATTACATGCGAACACCTGGCAAGGGAGGCACCTCTTGACCGCATCAATACAATCTTTAAAGATCGATGGCCAGAAATAAATCGCTCTTAAAATATTTTGAGTTGTAGAAATCCCAGATAAATGACCACCACATGCCCCTCCATGGCAATCATTCGGCACTACCTCAGCCTCCTCATGAGTTAAACAACGTCGTAAAATAGAATCTACTCCACGGCGATACAAAGTATTGTCCACTATGAGGTAGTTCTTAGAGACGTGACGTAATCGTCGTCGTTCATCTCGCGAGAGGTGAGTAGGGGTCTTCAGTGTTTGTAAATATATTATGATATCCCCATACCATGGGTCTAATGTTGAGATTAAGAAGATGTGTTCATCGACAAACGTATCTTCACAAACCAACTCCTCAGCCTCACTCAGAAAATCCGATATAAGCTCTGCAAAGATTAAAGACTTCTTCAATTTTGCCGAAACAAACTCAAGATCAAACTCTTGCAGAATGACAATCCATTTATTATATTTTCCCCCAATCATCCTATGGGTGAGGACGAACTGAAACGGATTGACATGGGCCACAACCAAGGTCTGGCGAAGGAGAATATAATGTCTCAACCGTTGAACCACATGTACGGTAGCTAAAGCAAGTTTCTCGACATGAGAATAACGAATCTCTGCGTCAATAAGGTTCCGGCTCAGATAATATATGACATGCTCTTGGAGCTCCTCATCCTCTTGAACCAAAACCATACCAATCATCTCTAAAGATGTGGCCACATATAATAAGAAATCACGGCTATAGTCCGAGGGACTAATCACCGGGGCCGATGCTAGGGCTCGCTTGAGTGCATCAAAGGACTCCTGGGCTCGCTCATCCCACTCAAAGGGAGTATCCTTCTTCAAGAGACGCATGAAGCCTCTAGTCAAATTGGAAAATTTGACAACAAATCTTCGTAAGAAGTTTTCCATGCCTTGCAAACACTGAAGATGACGAATATTTTTCGGGGGAGACAACTGAAGTATTGCCTCAACCTTCAAAATGATGAACCCTAACAAATGACCTAACTTCACGCAAAAGATTCACTTATGAGGATTTAATCTAACTAAATAGTGCTGGCATCTTTCGAATACCAATCTCAAGTGATAGGGATGACGCATTCTCATACGAGAATGAGCAGCAAGGTCATCCAAAAATACTTCAGTAATTGACTTGAGATCGTGGAAGATCAAGGTCATTGCCTATCGAAATGTAGCTCCGTTGTTTTTAAGGCTGAAAGGCATTTTCCGATATGCAAACGTTCCCCAAGGGCAGATAAATGCGGTCTTATGTTGGTCCTCAAGTTTAATCTGTATTTGATTATACCCAGAAAAGCTGTCCATGAAGGAGAACACCTCGCTACCCGCACACTCATCCAAAATCTGATCAATAAATGGTGTGGGGAAGTTGTCCTTAGGACAGGTAGGATTCAAATCTTAGAAATCGATACATATGCGGATCGCTCCCTACTTCTTATCCACCGGAATGGGGTTTGAAACCCACTCCGTCAAGGGAACGGGATAGATGAAACTAGCTTTCAACAGCTTCTCTATCTCCACCTTAATGGCAGGTGCTTTCCTAGGATTCACCGTGCGTAAACACTGTCGAATAGGCTTAGCATTGGGGTAAGTCTTAATCTCGTGTTCGACAATTCGAGGGTCAATACCTGGCATCTTGTCGTAAGACCAAGCAAAAATATCATGGAATTCCTTAAATAGCTCGGTGTATTCCAGAATCTCAGCATGGGAACATTCCGCCCCAATATAGACATTCTCTATTGTGCCAGGATTGCGAGAGATGTTAATAGGAATCGTTGAAGATATGTTCACCATGTTTCCATTAGCCATCGAACCATGAGAGCTTAATGGAACCACAGGACTACCAACTCTCTGACTAAGAATCACCCTAAACTCCTCACACTCTAAGCGGTCAAGCTCTGGAAGAAAATACGATCTATGATGGAGCTCCTCCCATGGTGGCTCAACTCCTGACATAGCCTCAATAATCACTTCATCCAAAGGGGAAAATGTATCAAGGTAGTCGTACACGTGAGACAACTGTACTGCCCATGCCGGCAGCACATAAGGGTCCTCCTCCTCTGTCCGTGAAGAGGAAGGACTAGGCTCTACAGTAGACTCTAGATTAGCTTGATAAGCAATCATGGCTGCATGCAACGGCATGTCTGTCACGACAGGCTCACTCGAAGTACTCGGTGCAGGAAGAATCCACGGATCTTCCATATGATGCGTGCGAAAAGACATCGATCTTGTAGATGTCGAAGCCTCATCGAAACTAGATCCTATCATGAGGATCGGTGCAGGACAACTAAAAATTCCCATGAGGGATGGATACATGCCTACACCCACACTCCTAGTTGCCGGCTGAGAGTGTTCAACGATCGGGATCAAAACTCCCGAAGATGCGGTAACAGAAAGATTCTTGAATGTCATTTGATCAATCATTACAATCTTCCCATTATGTGGAAATCATACAACGTGGAACAAGGAAGAAGCAACGGCTTGCATGTTGTACATCCAGTTCCTACCCAGCAAGAGATTGTAGTCAAGGGTCGCATCAACCACCTCGAACTCTATCACAATGATCTTCCCCCCCAAACTAAATTTAAGGGAAGGAAGAATACCGTGCGGCCTAAAAGATCTCCCATCGAACACAGTTAACATGGTCGCTGATTTAGACAGCTCAGGGGAACCCATACCCTTCCAACAGGATAAAGACATCATAGATGCAGTAGTGCCCTCGTCAATCACGGTATGCTTGACGATCATATTAATACATTCTACGTGCACCAAAAGAGACAAATAGTAGGGTAAGCGAGGCTGAAGTCCTGCGGTTTCAAATTTAATCATGGAGGAAGAATCATCATTGTTCACACCAAGGGAAAAAAGCAACGCCTTCCTTTGCGAAGGATAACTCTAAAGCACTTCCAATGTAGACATTGCATAAGGAGTATGGCCCAAATCCTCGACAACTAAATAATTCTGGGTGGCTCAGGCATTTGGATTATGAACGCTTAAGGACTCCCTTAGGAATGCGAGGTGCAGTCTCAAGTTTATCCACATGTTTCAGTATACGCAAAGGGGACCCTGGTGGATCAGGTTCTTTGCCTAGGCTGGGTTGTGACGAACCATAATCTTTCGCACGGGTCACAACTTTCGCAGTGCGGACCATGTTAATGCACCCACGACCACTAGTCTCCGGCGAATCATGATCATCATCGGACTGGTCATGGGACTTCGAGTTCATATTTTGATTATGCGGTAAAGGGTTAGTTAGCATAGCTGAGCCCTATGCCAAGAATCTCGAAGCTTCCTCAATATGAGGGTACAAGTAAGTGAGGTGATCATCCTTACACAGTTTGTAAGGGAACTTAACCTTATGTTAGGCTTGCTTGTCCCCCCTAGCATTTCGACCATTATTGTCATTATTGTTAGCATTCTCATTCTTATTCCCACCCTTACGATTATTTTTACCCTTTTTTCTATTCTGTTTGGGCTGTTGGTTACCCTTCTGGTCCGATGATTGCACAGAAAGTACATTTTCCATTTGGGTGGGTTGAGACAAAGCCGTAGCTTGTCCCAAAGCATATTGGTTGATTGACAACTGACCAACTTGTTTTGCAACCGAATCTGCAGGTTTCGCACTTGCACAACTCACAATGCCATCGGCATGTGGTCCAGGTTTGACTTTGGGATCGAAACTGGAATGAGGAGCATTGGGAATAATCTCATACAACAAACCGGACTGAGCATAAATCAAGTCTAGTTCCTGCACCCTAAAAATTGCTTGTTCCTCATTCTGCACTCCGGATGTAGAAACATCCTTCGCTATATATGGCAATAACGACTTGAGGAACCACTCAAGGAGGAACTCCGGCGATATAAAGGCTTTAATTAATCTCTTCCATCTATGCCACTCTTGAATATGATCAGAAATATGTGTGGCTTTATCTTGTCGAAATGTCGACAAGAGTTCAGTACCAACGTCATAACGCACTAGTAGCTAGAAGTGATTAATAAAATTCATTGTAAGGTCATCGAACAAAGTGAAAGCACCCCTAGGTAACTCTATATACCATTTCGCAGCAGGCCCTGTGAGGGTGCATTAAAATAGTCTCAAACAGACTGAGTCCTGATGTAATGAATTTGAAGAGCACCATAGGTGAAACGTAGTAACGTGTTCACTCGGATCCTCTCCCGATTTTCCATCAAACTTAGGTATGTCCGAAGGAAGCTTGGTAGGGACAACCGGCCAAGCCGGGTCATGAGCCACAAGATCGTTCGTCAATCTCGATAAGTCAGGAAGATTAAGCGTCGCAAGGAAAGGGAGCCTAGGATGATGAGGTCAATGGACCGCTCCCTGATTCATATAGGGTTCACTACCACCATGGCCTTGGCCATAGTGTCCTCCTCCCGTATGACCCGTAAAGGGTGGCGTGGAATCACCATAGTGAGGTGGACCTTGACTAGTAGGAGCTACAAAGCCGTAATTAGGAGAGTAAGCAGGTTGTTGATACCCGCCTCCATAAGGTGAAGAACCCTGTCCATACTGCACCCCATAATAGGGTCCATAGGTCATCGCATGTGATGCCCCATGAGACACTCTGTAGGTAGGAAGATACGCTCCGGAAGTAGGAATATACATACCAGAAGTAGGGATATATGCCACGGAAGTAGTAATATGACCTCTGGAAGCATGAACATAGCCTCCCGAAGCAACGGGCAGTATGTAACCTTGAGACACAATTGATCTAGTAACTGTAGTACGGACCTTACTCGAAGGACCACGTGAATAAGGTGGAGGATGTACATTTGAAGAACTAGGGGCCGAGGATGAAGGAATCTAGGTAATAATATACGTGCTACCGCCTATCGTCACTCGTCTTGGGTCTGGTATCCTAATCGGATCGCTAACTCTAGACCTAGGAGGGATATATGATGTAGCTTCCACCACTGGGATGGAAGGTGCAATGTGACTAGTGCTCCCAAACCTCTCTGCATGGTAAGGAATGAGAGTGCTCCCAGGCATAGTGTTAGGCTCAAAGTCAGATTCGACATGAAATGCCAAATCATGTGTAGGAAAACCAGTCATACCATAACTACCATAGCTAGTAGTGGCGGGTTCAAAATGAGTCTCGGCATCCTCCGGCATTCCATACCGGTAACGTGTCAATGGGGAATCAACCCTAGAGTGAGTAGGTCTATCATGCATGGCTCTTATCTCAGAAATCATAGGACCTAACTCACCTAATTCGGGTGAAGGATCGTAAGTAGGAGTAAATTCCCCATCGTCTACACGAATGGGAGGAGGTGGTTTAGGAATACCTTCTGAAGAATCTCCCATGGTGTGTGAATCAATGTGTGACATAGTCCACCTAGACTGTCTAGGTATCTCTCCCAAAGGAGGGGGAGAAGTAGAAGGCGGAATTCCTGCTAAAAGACGAGAATGGCGAGGCACCGCACTCGAATCCACAATGACTCAAAAAATAGCAAAGACTCTCTATTTACGTAAACCCTAGGCCAACTATCATGCACAAAGCAATCACTAATAAAATGTAAAGCCAAATGCAAGCAAACAAGGGTTGGATAAGTGAGCTCCCGAATGAAGCAGGTATGTCTCGCCTAGGAGAGGCTTGAGACTCCCATACACAACAAGCGGAGGTACGTAACCAATTATTGTGGCCCTCAGCTTCAACGCGTAAAGCGACTGTGATGTCCGACCCCAACTTGGTCGGGACACCCGCAGAATAACCCCTGCAAAGTACCCCCTTGATATCCTAGGTAAGGCCACTAAGGTCACCTCAATATAATCAATGCTCAAGCGAACATTCGCAAGCGGGATTGACCGTATGGGCAGGGTAGCAAAGCCCAAAACTCTCGAAAGATCCCCCAGATATGAATACAATCTTGGAAATATCTTCGCTGCTACTCAGTTATGACTAGGGGTCATCCCAATCAATAACTGCTCACACTGCCTCATGCTTAACTCCCTTTTCAGAGGAGGATCCTGAGAAACACTAGTTATACCAAGGATTTCACACACTCACCTGGACAGACACATACATGTTGTTGTTTAGTGATCTTGGAGAATTGACTTACAATGAACTATTCCAAGATCCTAAAACCTAAGCTTGTTGGTGCACCCTAGAAAAGAAAAGAGTGTAGTTCATTTTAATTTAGCGTTGATTTTAGTTGTCTTTATTACTCAAAAACGGGATATGGTCATGCAACTAATGGTGTTATGACGCAACAAGAAGTAAAATGCACACCTAAAAATCAATGCAAATGCATTGTGTCCACGAAAACAGGGTATGCTACTACGTGAAATGCACAATTTTTCTTCAAATGATGAATGCAGATTTTCCTATATGAATTCCTAACTAGTACTCCAAAGCAAATCTAGTGCAAGTACAATGCAAAGTGCAAAATGCAATGCATGATGATAAGCAAATGTTTTTGGATTTTTTGAAAATAAAAGAGATGCAAAAAGCAAAAGGATGATTCTACGACCCCTAGACTCTACAAGCACACCCAAACAGCACTCAAGCAAAGCACTAAGGTAAAAGAACTCTAATGCACTAATCTCAAACAAAAAATCAAAAATGCCATGACAAGAACCTTCTTAAAAAAGAAAAATTTAGCCTAAAAAAAATGTTTCTGGTCAAAAACAGAGGTATAAACAGACTCAGGCAGTGCCAAAGGAGACTCAACAAATATCAAAATTCACCCAGCAACCAATTATCTTCCACAAAAGGGAAAAATCAATGGCATACGCGACTGTTCGCAGTAAACCCGTGTGTATACACGGAAATCGAAGATAAACCCACGTGTATACGCGACTGTAAGTCAAAAACTCGCGTACATGAAGAAAGGTGCATAAAATCAAGGCAAATAGATAGGCTGAGACAAAATTCACACCAAGCATACATGCCCCCATACCCGACACAGAAACAAGAGAGAAAGAGAAATTCCAATACATCAAATGCCGAGAAAACAACCCCCAAAGGACAACTACTAGGAACTCCCCAGCGGAGTCACCAATTCTATTACGAAG